>JALMQS010000085.1:26225765-26440019 GCA_024734495.1 Forficula auricularia | reverse complement strand
ACGCGTTTTGCCGACTCCCAACACTCTTTCGCGGTCAAATTAGAAAAGTGCCGGATCAGAAATATTTTCAAACAAAAATCGAAGAAAGGTGATTTTTCTAATAAAATAGTCTCATAATTAAAAGGAGATATTATTAATTGCTAATGGACCCAAAATTAAGAGGGGGGAGGGGTTAAATAAATTGTTTTATGAAATATTAAATTTAAGAGAGGAGCCAGGTGTATGATAAAGTCATGTGGATGCCCACATCAGTTTATTTTATAGAAGAAAACTAAATTTGTTTATCCTGACTACACACTGCTCTATCAACAAATTCACTTATGGGGCCCATGGAACCCTGTGGCTACAAAAAAAGTTCTTCCATAAACCGAGTCCGCTCCCAAAAAAGGAACTTCCATGTATTCATAGGCTTGCTAGATAGTAAAATACATCCCCAACCCTATTTGGCACAAACTTGTAAGTGGAAGAGAAGGAAATCAAATTTCTAATTTCATTGATTAAAATTAAAAAAAAAATAATTGATGATATAAAGATTATTCTGTGGTTTGACTCGTGGGTGGCACAGAATAAGAACAGCCTAATGGCTTATACTGTTACGCATTTTTTTAAAAGCAATAAAAGAATAGAAGCCATTGGACAAAAGCTTATTGTATGTTTATTTGCATTAAGCAGAGGACAACCTCATTGATATCTCTTTATGTATCAACAATTCTGATACTTCCGGCAAAACAACATTTTTTTCAATTTCAGATTATACTAATCAACAAAAATTTGCACCCGTAAACCTAACAATGGATTCCAGTAGAGTTTTATACGCTGATTATATTGCCATTTTTTACATCACATCAGAGTTTGGAGATATTATCGGTCAAAATGATGAAAAAAGCCATTTTGATCTATTTTCGAGTCCCATTAAATATTAAACCGCAATAGTTGAAATCAAAATATTTTATTGACTCAATAGAAAACACCCTCCTCTTTGATTTTCAAATTACCCCTTATTTTTATCACAATTAGAACTCGAGTTATAACTAAAAAACTAAAACTACCTGATTATAAAGGTTAATAAACATATAGATAAAACGATATTGTCTTAGTTTTTTATTTATAACTCGAGTTCTAATTGAGCTAAATCAAGTGATAATTTGAAAATTAAAGAGGAAGCTGTTTTCTATTACGTCAACAAACTATTTTGATTTAGAATATTGGTGTTTAAAATCTAATGAGACTCGAAAATAGGTCAAAATTGACTTTCATTTTGAACGATAATATCTCAAAACTCTGACCTGTTGTAAAAAATCGGGAAAATCTATGATAATCAGCGTATAAAACTCTACTAGAATCTATAAATTTTAAGGAGTTAGGTGTTGGTTCTAGAGGTGAAACATTTTAATATAATAATAAAACTTGAGTAAGATACGAGGTAGGTTTCACAAAAAATAAATAAAACAAAATTGAGTTTTGAATTCGATATATATCGAATATATATATATATATATATATCGAATTCAAAACTCAATTTTGTTTTATTTATTTTTTGTGAAACCTACCTCGTATCTTACTCAAGTTTTATTATTCTACTAGAATCCATTGTTAGGTTTACTGAGAGAAATGTTTGTATAATTTTTGTCAAGCAGTGTTTTCTGTCCCGGTTTGAGAAAAAATATGATAAGTCTATTATACCTATAATGTATTATTGATTTGTAAAATATTTAACTCACCTCCTTGACAATTCACCTCTGCCTCTTGACATTGAATTTCAATTATTAAATGAAAAAAGATACTCCAATTTATCAATTGCTTCATTTTGAATTGCACTTACAATCTGAAAAGTTATATATATATATATATATATATATATATATATATATATATATATATATATATATATATATAAAATAATTAATTTTTCTGATTCTCTTATTATAAGAAATAAATTTAATTATTTTATAATATATACAATCAGCTTATTAAATATTTTTCAAACTTTTATTTATTTGAAGGTAATCTTTACCTATAAGGCTAATAAACTATTATAGCATTGTAAAGATTTTCAAATTCCTGTACAGTTCTTGATAGATCTTGCAGGCAGGCTTTGCCTGACATCCGGAGGACTCTAGTATTGAATTAATGCAAAAAAATAATTATTTGCTCATTCTGCTTAAAAATGTCAGAAATGTGAAGAAAATCTTTTTCAACCATGCTTTTTTTCTGTCTGTAATGTGTCCGTGCGTCTGCCTCTGTGTTTCGCTTATAACTCGAAAACCATGGGCCTGACAGAAAATTTCACTCATACAAAAATAAAGAAGCACAAAATTTCCCTTCTAGTAACGTACTTAAACGTTAAAATCGGTTAAGCTGTTTAGCCACAATCGATCGTCAAATATAAGCAATTTTTAGCAACTTGGTGGAAAAGTGAATCACAAGAGGTGATTACAAGAAACAACTCTTCGAATTTTTGCTGTGCTGACGCTCATAATAGTTTCCAATTGGCTAAAAAATGAGATTCGCAAAGTTTCATCTTAATTGGACAACGGTAACCCGTGCAACAATGAGGTTCAAGTTTAAGAAAAAATGCAAAAAAGTGCAGTTTGTCATTCATAAAATGAAAACCACTCTTCCTAGAAACTTGATTCTTGCCTAATTTCCTAGGAAATTGAAGTTTTACTTGAACCACTTTTTTGTTAAAACTTAGATTTGAAGATATCCAGCATTTTCCAAGACAGGACGTGATCTGACCTCATTGCGGCACGGGTCACGGTTGTCCAATCAAGATGAAACTTTGCCAATCTCACCCTTTAGCAAATTAGCAAGTATTATGGGGGTCAGCACCAAAATTCGAAGAGTGGTTTCTTGTGACCAACTAATGAGCATAATTCACTTTTCCGCCAAGTTGGTAAAAATCTTTGACGATCGATTGTGGGAGGCATGGTTTTCGAGTTATAACGTTATAAGCTAAAATCTGAAAAAGTCCAAAATTTTCGTGGTTTTTAGTCCTTCAAAAATTTAGCACCAGCCAGAAACCGTCACAAACTCATATCGTCGGCTTAGAGTGTAAAGCTGCTAACTCCATTTTTTATCATATATGACATATTAATACCGTTTGAAAGAAAAAGAAATGCACCATCGTCCAAGTAAAACTGCTACTTAAAATTACGATCGTAAGTTGAAGAAAAAAAAGTGAAAAATAATTTTTTCCATAACAACAATTTTGTTTGTTTTTTCTCTGCCCTGTAAAATTTCCTTGTCGTGAGTTAGCAGGTTTACACTCTAAGGCGACAATATTACTCTTATTTGGGATGGCTAACGTTGATCCAAATTATTTCAAGCTTGTGCATATTTATTGGCCAGCAGAAGTCTAATTTCCCTGGGATATAAAATTTATTAAATATTTTTTTTCATTTTTGCTTTTACTTTCATTTTTTCCTTGTCCTGGGGGGGGGCTTAAGTCCCCTTAGCCCCCCCAGCGAGGCTGAGTCCCTGGGGGGGGGCTAAGGGACTGAAGCCCCCCCCCAGGACAAGGAAAAAAATGAAAGTAAAAGCAAAAATTAACAACCCCCCCCCCCCGTGGTTGCGCCACTGTATACATATCTATGATAACTTGAGAACGTAAAGTTGAAGTAATTTGAAAGTTTATAATAGGAAAATAAGGACCAGTTTTTATGTGTGACTTTTTTATTTATCTATTATCAGCCAACGTTTCGTCGACTTTGCCCACTTCTTCAGGGCTTCAAATAGTCTTGCCACACATTCGACTAAATTTTTTTGTTATCTTCGTTACCACTGAAGACCATCAGAAACAGAAATTTCAAAAAATATTTGGCACATTTACATAAACAATTTTTCTTTCTTTTCTTTTTATATTAACAATTACATTAGATATAAAACAGAAATAACATAAATAAATGAGATAACACTGTTTTTAAAAACAGAATAGAATCTTTTTTTTCTTTTGATCCTTACATGAAGAAACCCCAGATTTGAATCAATGTGTGGCATGACTATCTGAAGCCCTGAAGAATTCGGCAAAGTCGACGAAACGTTGGCTGATAAATAAAAAAATCACACATAAAAACTTGTCCTTATTTTCCTATTATAAACTTTCAAATTAATACAAATTATGGACGGAAATGATAATAGTAAAGTTGAAGTAAGTTGGTTCTTGTGCTAAAATGTTTGTATTTTTAATGCAAAGAAGTGATTCGGTTTCCGGTTTAAAAATTCAGAATATATGATTTTTTAAATGGTTTTATTGAAATTTTAAGACCATCCATAATATATAAAAGGGCTATTGATTGAGTTTTGAAAATTTTCGATTTATGGTACTTTTTTAGATTTTACTAATGTGATAAAGAAGAATATTTTCCCCGACACGTTTTATGCTTTAATATTGTAATTAACTGATTGTTTTATAAAATAATTGTATTTGTTTTAGTGATGCTTCGAAAAGTTGTTTATAAAAAGAGAAGGGTTGGCTGAAAAACAGATTAGATATTGTTATTGGGATATTCTCATCAGAATTTACAACGCCTTATTTTAGAGTTGATTTTAAGTGCATTGTGAAGTCATTTATAGAAGTAAACTAAAAGTTCAGTTCCCTTTCAGAGTTTCGACAATCAGGTTAAAATTATTCATTTCATTAAATAAAAAGTTCATTTTAGTTTATTATTCTGGGGTACCCACAGGGGGTGGGGGTGGGGGTTAAGACGCAGAGAGCGTCATTGAAATATCTGGAGGGGGGGTTGAAAATTGTTGGATTATAGCATTTTATGCTAAAAATATAAGGGGTCAAGTCTTATAGCTTCAAGAAAAGTTAATAAAAAGCTCTTCTGATTCTTTAGAACTGGGCGGCTACCTTTCATGAATCTGGAGGAGGGGGGTCATGGAGCTAGGCGGGCACCCCTGTATTATAAAATTCGATTTCATTAGAAAAATCCCGACATAATACAACCATAGAACAGTGCAACTTGTGCATTGTGCACCCGCACAAGGCCCAACCTGGTCATCAAAAAAAAATCACAAGATAAAAAAATAAAAATGTAAATATGTATAAAATTAAATTTCTGAATACTAGATTGATAAAATTAAGTTATTATATATTAAAAAAAAACTCATTACTCTACTTGTTTTAATAATAACAGAATTTAACACCTAATACAGAACCTAAGGCGAGTTAGCAGTGGTTGCAACTGTTCTAGAATTCGAAAAGACTTATTTAAATAAAAATCTATTAAAAAAATAAAACTTTAACTTAGAAATTTGACAAATAATGTATAATATATTAAGTGGTGTTTGCTTACCTGCTTGACTTTAAACTATACAAAGTCTGTTTTTCTTTTGCCCTGCAAATAGCTTGCCTATCATAAGGCCACATCCTTCCTGTTTATGAGGTTCCACTTTTGTTATTTTCTCACAATCTTTTGTGGTTTTAATTCAATTTTAACAGACTTCCTTACTTCATTTGATTTATAATCATATAAGAAGTTTTTGTTTGTATTAAATGTGCCTCCGGAATTTTCATAAAAACTTGCTTATTTGGTTATTTTATATTATGTCGATTCTTTATTTTATTTATATTTATCATCATCATCATCATCGAGTATACAGTCCTAAGACTGGTTTGATGCAACAATCCGTCTCCACTCGACTCTGTCCCCCGCCAGCTGTTTGACCTCTCTAAATGTCTGGCATCCCATATCCCCAATTATTTGGTTGAAATATTCTAATCTGGGTCTTCCCCTTCCCCTTTTCTTTCCCACCTCCCCCTCCAAGATATCCCTAAGCAGTCCCCCATGTCTCAGTGTGTGCCCCATCATCTGACCTCTTCTCTTCTTCAGACTCTTCCACAAGGTTCTTTTTTCTCCGATTCTTCCAAGAACTTCTTCATTTGTAATTTTATCCATCCATTTGATATTCACCATTCTTCTGTAGCACCACATTTCGAAAGCCTCTAATCTCTTTCTCTCCGCTTTTCTAATTGTCCAGGTTTCACACCCGTACATGGCTATGCTCCATACATATGTCTTCAATAGCAACTTCCTGTTTTCTAAGCTGATTGAGGAGGAGCATAGTAGTTTTTGTTTTGAATTAAACCCCATTTTTGCTTGGGCAATTCTTGATTTAGGTTTTATATTTATCATTAAAATAAATTTTTCAGAGAAAAAAATATTCAAATTCTACTTATTGTCATTATTATTAATATTATTTTAATAATTAATTGCGCCACTGGATTCAAAACTAATTTATTCATACTCAACAAAAATATCAAGCTTTTAATCGTGGTTAACAGCTAATATTTAATTAGAACTAAACTATAATTTAATTTTATATAAAAAATTAGTTGTATCTTAAATTTATAAGATGAACTGTTTCAAAGCTACCTATAGTAGTTTAATATTGTTTTGAAACAAAAAGAAAAAGCGAAAATTTTAGATGCATGGAAATAATTTTTACTTTTTCTCAAAAAGTAATTCTTAAATATCGCCTTAAAAAATCACTGTAATGTCAGTCTTTTATTTAGAATGACCATTATTTTAAAAAAATATACACACCTACAGGCAGGGGCGGATTTACGCATAGGCAAAATTTTTGAGACAGCAAACTTTTGCCAAAAGATTTTTTTAAATTATTTATTGGTGGCCAGAGGAAAAATATTTTAAATTTGGAAGTCCCCCCACCCCCAGCGTTTTTCTAATATTTTCCGTTTTTAGTTTACCTTAGCAGCAGTTCCATCAGATAAATTAAAAATCCAGAAAACCGTAACATATGACTCACTGATGCCGGGTGACTTGTCTCTTGAGATAACAGACAAAAATTTATAAATGAGAAAGAAAATGATCTTATTTTATCGATTTCATCTATCTGAAGGCTTACAGTATTTTATTATATAGGAAAATAGCATTTTGATTAAGAATTTTCTAGTTTAAAAGAAATTGTATGAAAAGATTCAATTTCTTCTCTCTAGGAGCGAATCAGCTAGAAATGCCAGAGTTTTATTTTTTTCTCATTACATATTTAATCAAATCTATTGAAATTTCATATCTCTGTGTTATTTTCAGTTATCTTTTATATAAAATAATTATTATTAGAAAATTACTATTTTAAAGGATAGTTTACTTGAAATCCAATTTGAAAAAACGCTAATAACTCCGTTGAATTTTTTTTAAAAATATGAAATTAATTAGATAATATAAAACAATTAATTATTAATAATTTACTTCAATGTTGAACGAAATCGATTCAGTGCTTTTTGAGAAAATGGTCAAAAACCATCTGAACTGCCAAAAAACGTTGTTTTTTGAAAAGCAAAAGCCTTTGAAAAAAGTTTAAAAATTCATATGAAACAAAACATTGACTTGTGACATGGAGGTGAATTTTAAAATGTTTCTAAAACAGCCTTTCATAGACGGTTTTCGGGGTTTTTTGCGATTTTCTCAAAAAGTACTGAACCCATTTCGTTCAAAATTAAATTAAATTATTGATATTAATTGTTTTATAATATTTAATTGATTTAATATTTTTAAAAATTATTTCAACGGAGTATTAGCGTTTTTTCAAATTGGACTTCAAATAAACTACCCTTTAAAATGCAAATTTCCTAATAATAATTATTTGATATAAAAGATAAATGACAATAACACACAGTTATGAAATTTCAATAGATTTCAATAAATTTCTAATGAGAAAAGAAATAAAACTTGTTTCCATTTCTAGTTGATTCGCTCCCGGAGAGAAGAAATTGAATTTTTTCAAACAATTTCTTCAAGTTCTGATGATATGATCACTATTAATAACATTACTAAAAAGAGAGAAATAAAAATAATTTTTAAGAAAAAAATAAAAACCGACTTCAAAAAATTAAATGCAACAAATAAAATACACTAAACGGTATAAAATAATTATTATCTTATTTAGTTACAACTAAAGTATTAAATATTAAGATGAAATTACTTTTTGAAGTTGGTGCAAACTATACCTATAAGCGAGCGTACCCACCAAACGTACTAAGTAAGATCCGTCGAGTGCGATTCATAAAAGGTATATGTTTGGCACCGACTTAAAAAGTAATTTCATCTTAATATTTCGTAGTTTAGATGTAACTAAATAAGATAATAATTATTTTATACCGTTTAGTGTATTTTATTTGTTGCATTTAATTTTTGAAGTCGGTTTATATTTTTTCTTAAAAATTATTTTTATTTTCTCTTTTTTGTGATGTTATTAATAGTGATCATATCATCAGAACTTGACCAAATTAATATGACACCATTGCTAAAATACCCCCTTTCCAATAAAAAAAGAATCATCGAAATCGGTTCATAAACAAAGAAGTTAGGCCTGAACAAACCTAACAAAAAAGGTCTAATACCTATGAAAAAAAATGGGTCCAATCGGAAGGTAGACTGAACCCAACGCAAAAAAATTTCAAAATCGGTTAACAATTGGCGGAGATATGAGGTAACATAGGCACACAAAAAAAAATTCAGTCGAATAGAGAACCTCCTCCTTTTTTGAAGTCGGTTAAAAATTCTATGACATTCTATTACAGTGTTTCTTAACCTGTGTGCCGCGAGAAATAGTGAAGTGTGTCGCGAGGGTTTTTGAAAAATAATAAAAATTTAATGGGTTTTGTAACTTTTTCAACGGTTACTAAAAAGATCTTTTTAAATTTAGTTTATTTGATATTATTACGTTTTTCCTGACGTTGATTCAATTGGCTCTTTCTTAAAATCAAAAGATTTGTGAAATAAGTAAGTCTTAAAATTTCTTTAATGTGATTACATTGCTGTGAACTAATTATAAAATGTTTTTTTTTTTTTTCATTTAGCCATAATGGACAAATATTTAATAAAATCTGGTGCTTCACAAACAGAAGTTAGGAAGTATAAAGATGAAGATTCATCGCAATTGAAACGGAAAACCCTCAAATACCATTCTGTGTAGTCTGCAAAAAGAAACTTGCAAATTAAACTTTTGTTCCTAATAAACTGAAAAGAAACTTCACACCCAGAGGTAAAAAACAAAGAGAATATTTTGAAAACATCTGGAAGGGCACCAAAATAAAACAGCAAATTTTTTTTTAAACTACATTAAGGTTGCAGAAAAGGGTTTGATTTCCAGCTACAAAATTAATAGCACACACCGATGCCGAGTCCATCATTGCACCAGTATTAGCTATCATTGTGGAAACAATGCTGGGAAAGGAAGCGATAGAGAAAGTCAAGAAAGTACCATTATTCTATACTCTATTTATTTATATACATATATAATAACAAATAAAATAAGTATTGATAATCCAAACTCTTCTATAATTGTGGTAAATTCGTGAATTCATATTTAATCTTTTGCTGAAAATTAAAAAGAGATTTATCAATTATACCAGAAATAAATTGACACGTTCTGATGTGGCCATCTACTTGACTTTACCATACACCATACACTTCTGGTTGAGTTTAGTCCAAGGGCGTAGATTTTCATTTTTTGACCCCCCCGCCACCCATTTTGAGCGGTTTGTTTTTGCATTTTTAGTGTTCTAGGGTCTCACTGATTATGTATACAAAATTTGGTTGAGTTTACTCAAATGGCCTAGATTTTTTTTTGACCCCCTAATTTTGGCGACAGAAAAAAAAATATTTTCGCTATTATAGGTTCATTTTATAGTATACGAGGTATGCTCAAAAGAAAAGGTGAATTTTCAATTTTCGCGGGCTGTGTAGATTCGATTATCGAAATTTTTTTTGTTATGTTGGTACACATGTGTTAGTCATATATTGGCATTATCAGCCCTTTTGGATTAGTAGTTTGTTGTTGACAACTGAAAGGTTAGTCACGTTTGTGTGTGTTCTTCGATTTTAGACTTTTGAAAAAAATGGATCAAAGAATATGTATTAAATTTTGCGTTAAAAATGGAATAAAGTGCTCCAAGGCACTTGAAATGTTGACTGTGGCATTCGTCCACTTGGTCCAAAAAAAGTGTTTATAAGTGGTACAAGCGCTTTACAGAAGGCCGAGAAGATGTTGATGACGATGAGCCTCCTGGAGTTGCAACCACGTCAACAAGTGAAGAAAACATTGAAACAGTGAAAAAAATTGTTTTGGAAAATCGTCGAATCACTATTAGGGAAGTTGCAGAGGATGTTGGCATATCAATCGGCTCATGCCATGCAATTTTCTCGAATGTTTTGGGCATGAAACGTGTGGCAGCGAAGTTTGTTCCAAAATTGCTAAATTTTGAGCAAAAGCAACGTCGCATTAGTATCGCTCAGGAGTTGTTGAATGACTTCAACGACGATCTAGGTTTGCTCAAAAGGGTCATAACTGGTGATGAAACGTGGGTATATGGTTATGACGTCGAAATCAAGGTCCAATCATCCCAATGGAAGCGGCCAGATGAGCCAAAACCGAAAAAAGCACGCCAAATGTGAAGGTTTTGCCCACTGTTTTCTTCGATTACAATGGCGTGGTGCATCATGAGTTCTTGTCAACAGGTCGTACGGTTAATAAGGAATACTACAAGGAAGTTATGCAACGTTTGCGTGAAGCAATACGGCTCAAACGATCGGAATTGTGGAAAAAAAATCATGGATTCTGCATCACGATAATGCACCAGCTCACACATCAATGCTTGTTCGTGATTTTTTGGCCAAAAACAACACCCTAACCATGCCTCAACCACCTTATTCACCAGATTTGGCTCCCTGCGACTTTTTCCTATTCCCAAAACTGAAGAGACCAATGAAAGGAAAGCGTTTTGCCACAATTGATGAGATAAAGTCAGAATCGAAGAACGAGCTCATGGCCATACCGAAAAGCGCATTTCAGAAGTGCTTCGAGGATTGGAAGAAGCGCTGGCATAAGTGCATTATATCTGAGGGGGATTACTTTGAAGGGGACAAAATAGATATTGATGAATAAATAAATACTTTTCAAAAAAATTCAAACTTCACCTTTTCTTTTGAACAGACCTCGTATTTAATTCTCTCTTGTTTTTTTAGTTTGAAAATATTATAATTTTAAATTTTAATTCCCCCCCCCCCCCTTAATTTTGGGTCGATATGCACCAAAATCTAATCAGCTCTTAATCTCAATGGACCAAAACTACATGTGAAATTTGGTTTTGATATTTACACTAGTTTTTGAGCTAGCTCGTCCACAAAAATTTGGTAACGCACAGACTAACAGACTAACTAACTAAAAGAAATTTTGACAAAACAATTATTATTTCGAAAAATATAATTTTTTCGATGTTCACTTATTAGAGCTTTTTTGTAGACCGAAATGTCATGGTTTTGCTCAATTAATTTAATCAAAATAGTTTCAGCCGTTTTTGAGATATTTTGAAAAAACACTTACAATACATCACGATTACAATAGTTCACCATAGCCTGTATGATAAAGTAAAAAGTGAAATAATAAATCTAATAAGTCAATTACCGTCGATTCCGATGCTTCTGTTCGATCCTCAGTCCAATTAATCGCTGAAAGAGTTTTTTGCTGAAGTGATGCCAATAATGACTCTGGACTCTGTAAAGGGATAATGTTAATTAATAAGCCCACAAAAATAAATAATTAGGATTAGTCAGTTTAGATAAAAATTTAAATTTAAATAAAAATATTTTTTATCTTGTCTATTCGTATAACATGTAAATTTATTATAAATTAGCCTTAATCATTCTAAATTTAATTTTATTTCAAAATGATGCTGTAAGAGGGCCCCAAAGTGGCGACATTTATATGATATTGTATGGTATTTGAAACGATTATATTTTTTTTTTTAATTATCAAATGATGCAAGAAGATATCGTACTAAAAATGTACAATCTCTGTAGTATAAGATGAGATAGATCCCTTCTTTATCTCGGAAATACGGACGAGAGAAGATAGTTCCTCTCTCTAAAAATTATAGGGGTAAACGAGTTGGCGAATTCAATTGTTCGGCGATTATCTAATTTAATCTTGAATTTTTGAAAATCGAGAAGTTCGTGCTTGGTTCACATTTGGTAGCTTTTTCTTTGCTTTTCCGTGTAAATTTTCACTTAGAGAAAAGTTTTTGCGCCATTGATTCTGGTTTTTGGATCAATTAATTTTGAATTTTTTATGCAGTCGTCTATTTGACAAGAGTATCGAATATCTTTCTTTCTTACGTGCATTGAAGAGAGTTCTTTTAAATGCCGGGATCTTCTTGGTATATCTTTGAAGATGCTTATGTCCTCAACATGGAAAGTCTGCCACATTGGAGACGGCTGACGCATTATCAGCCGAATTGACAAAAGGCTTTCCCAGGACACGGCACTCTAAAAATAGATGAACCAAGCATTATGGTCGGGTCCATAGTTAGCTGTTTGTGTATATTTATTTATTCTTATGCACGTGCATTACAATGATAATAATTTTTATAAAAAAAAAATAAAACCGACTTCAAAAAACTTAAATGCAACAAATAAAATAATAATAGCATAAAAATAAAATCCACTAAAAGGTATAAAATAATTATCTTATTTAGTTACAACTAAACGACGAAATATTAACATGAAATTACTTTTTGAAGTCGGTGCCAAACAAACTATACCTATAAGCAAGCGATCGCACCCGCCAAACGTACTAAGTAAGATCCGTCAAGTGCGATTCATAAAATGTATATGTTTGACACCGACTTCAAAAAGTAATTTCATGTTAATATTTCGTCGTTTAGTTGTAACTAAATAAAATAATTATTTTATACCTTTTAGTGGATTTTATTTTATTTTTAAGTTATTATTATTTTATTTGTTGCATTTAATTTTTTGAAGTCGGTTTTATTTTTTTTATAAAAATTATTTTTATTTTTCTCTTTTTAGTGATGTTATTAATAGTGACTTAATATAATACCTTGCATGGATCTCGTAAGAGAAAGCGTCAGGCGAATGAATCAGAAAATGATAATAAAATTCAATTCATAAATATAGAAATTCTCTCGAAACGTTTGCGGGCTTTAAATGAATGTTATAAGATTTTTTTTATAAAAGATTTTATTTATCATAATTTCGATTATTTGGTCATAAGAATTGGAGATTTACGTTATTTCGTCGTTGATCATATCATCAGAACTTGACCAAATTAATATGGCACCATCCCTAAGTATCTTAACTAAGTAAGTAACCCCTTTTTCAATAAAAAAAGAATCATCGAAATCGGCTCATAAACAAAGAAGTTAGGCCTGAACAAACATAACAAAAAAGGTCTAATACCAATGAAAAAAAACGGGACCAATCGGAAGCTAGACTGAACCCAATGCAAAAAACCCATCAAAATCGGTTCTCAATTGCCGGAGATATGAGGTAACATAGACAAAAAAAAAAAAAAAAATCAGTCGAATAGAGAACCTCCTCCTTTTTTGAAGTCGATTAAAAAGTATGAGTAGTTTTTATATTATATTTGAGGCTCATTTTTTTTAATATAAATTAATAACAATTTGTTTGATTTGCAATCGACTAATTATTATTTTATAGCAACCATTTTTTTAATGATGTTGATGTAAGAAGATATTATACGATCTAGAATGTGAAACTCCTTTAGGCCAGGATAATTTTTTACTTTGTGAAATCAGATAAGAAAAGATGAATGAAGCAATTACAAGAGTTTGCTTGGAGTTGATGGTGCCTATGGAAACGTACATGACTCAAAATAATAATAGGTCGAATCTCGAGGGGGAAATGACTTCCAGTCTCTAAAAGTCATAAGGATAAACAAATTTGGGGATGTTTTTGTTCAATTTGTATCTAATTTGACTTCAAAGGGATGTTGAGCGCTTGAAAATTGCGGAAATGAGGCATAATATTTTTTATTGAACTTACCACTAAAATACTTTCATTTTTTATCATTTATTTTTAAATCAAATCATTGTAAACTAGTTCCAACTTCTTCTCTGAGTGCCATATTCGATTTCGAGAAATGATTACTTTGGAGAGCAGTAATTTTCCAAGGGAAATTGTTCACAGAGGAGGTGTCCCGTTACCTTTCCTTGGACTTAGTGAGGGGTCTTGCATTTTTGACAGAGATCAGAATTCGAAAGCTAAATTCGAAAGCGATTAGCCTCGATTCGAAGTCGAACGCTCTAGTCACTGCATTACCGGCGCGCCACTTGGTCTTAAAAATAACATATGTAAAATATAATAACTTTTAAGGAGTTAGGTGTTGGTTCTAGGTGAAACATTTTAATATAATAATAAAACTTGAGCAAGATGCGAGGTAGGTTTCACAAAAAAAGAAATAAATCAAAATTGAGTTTTGAATTCGATATATTTCGGGGGTGCGCCCATCATCAGCAGTCAAAGAAAACTGATTATACATTGGAAAAATAATTTTACGAATAACTATTTTTTTTAATTTTTTGAAATGTATGAGGTGAGGGGAAAGTAGGGGGAAGAGGAGAAGTTATTCTAAGAATTAATATACCCTCTCAGGTACTTTTCCAGTTGTACTCTTTCAAGTACTTTCCCATTCTTTCTTATATAGTAATAGCAGGTATAGTTTCCCTTCAGCTGGTTAATAACTCAATTTTCCATCTGTTGAAAATATTAATTATTAGAATAACTTCTCCTCTTCCCCCTACTTTCCCCTCACCGCATACATTTAAAAATTTAAAAAAATTGTTATTTGTAAAATTATTTTTCCAATGTATAATCAGTTTTCTTTGACTTCTGATGATGGGCGCACCCCCGAAATATATCGAATTCAAAACTCAATTTTGTTTTATTTCTTTTTTTGTGAAACCTACCTCGCATCTTGCTCAAGTTTTATTATTATATGTATAATATAAGATTGTAAAAGGCCTATATAATGGGATATGGGTTTTTTTTCTCTGGGGTTGTGCCTCAAAATTTGTTATACTAATTTACTTATCACATGCTTGGTGAGGTTTTCAATTTTTATCTATGAATTTTGTACACATAATAATAAGCCTTTTATTTATCATAAATATACACAAAAATTTTAATTGAAAATTAATTATTTGAAACTAGGCCCTTCCGGGCATAGGCCTCTCCAAGGAATTGCCATGCTCTTGTTTGTCTCGCAGCTCTACACATACAACACCACAAATAACAAAAATAAATTTCAATAGATGCTTAATTTTAAGAGTTTCTAGTAACTAAAGACTATAAAAAATTTTAATAAAAAAATATAATACATATATTCAAATTTGTGAAAATTTAAAAAGCACTAAAAAATAAAGAAACCCCGGATTAGTTAATCCCATGGCCATATCTGCAATGACGGCGGATATGTTAGCCATATTGGCTGTACTTTTGGTTGCCTAAGGAGCAGGCAGCCATATCATGAAATTATTTATCTCGGTATCTGTACTTTCTGTATGCTAATTGCTGTCTCATTTTCAGATGATATTCATATGATATATCTTTCGCACTCTCAAAAATTCGAATATTTAGGTTCGTTACACTACTTCCAATTTCTATATACATTATTTTGCAAAAATTTAGCCAAATTGTAATATCTTAAAAAAAATTAAAAGTAGGTATTAGTTGAAGACAAATAAATAGACAAATTAGTTTTATGCAACTTTCAGTACGATTTAGTTAGCCTTACTTACTTCTAGAGCTGTAATGGAGATGATGTTTTGACTGCCAATTTCCAAATTCGGATTGAGCATTAACGTTTTATGTGCAATTGCCAGTTGCCAAGATCGAGCTGAGTGGCAGGTGAAAAATTTCTTTCCACTCGGAAAATCATCATTATTTTCAGATTTATCAATTATAACGAGAACAGACAGCCAAGAAGTATAATAATTGCGCAAAACAATTTCTC
Source organism: Forficula auricularia (assembly GCA_024734495.1). Taxonomy (NCBI): domain Eukaryota; kingdom Metazoa; phylum Arthropoda; class Insecta; order Dermaptera; family Forficulidae; genus Forficula; species Forficula auricularia. Next base: position 26,424,218 of record JALMQS010000085.1, on the reverse strand, counting down.
CAACCTGTATATAAGAAGGAAAGTGAGAATGAATTGGACATTTTTTCTCATTCTTATTTCCATTATAAAGAGAAACGTTTAATTATATATAAATAATGGAAAAAATCTAAGTTGTGTCTGTGTTCCGCTTAGGTTGTATTTCACCCTTGACTATATGTGTATTACAAAACAAATAAGGGCCCAATGGGGCCAAGTCATCCACCAAAATCATCTAGTTGACACTAAATATAAATTTTATCCATTAAAAAATATTAAATATCTTTTAACATTTTCATTCCAATATTTTGTTCTAAATTATTTTTTTGTTTTCAAAAATATGTAGCCGCATTTATATCTATTTCAAAATAGAACCAAAGTTGAAAATAAAATTAAACTTACAATATGATGTAAAATATGTCCATTTTTGTATTGGCAAAAATCAGAGTGGGTAGTTATCACTGAAGTAAATAGATGGATTGGGGAGTGATTTTAGTTGTTTAGATTCTATTTAGGATTAAAATCTAAGGTTTCTATAAAAATGAACTTTTTAATATTATTAAGTGTTTACGATCTTATTAGATTGGATTCTTTAAGAAAATAATAGCTTCGAAATAAAAATAATTTTTCAATAACCAAAAAAATTATATTAGATTTTTTATTAAATAAGTAAATAATCAAGTAGGTATAATTCTTTATATCATTTTGTCTGAATTTTAGTCGAATCCATTCAAATATTCGAGAATTGTTTTAGGACAAGTGTAAATTGCAAATCACTATTTCTGGAGTGAAAGAAATTACTACACTGAAACAGTTCTGTACTAGTAGTTAGCAACCTTCGTGTGCTTTATACCTAAAAAGGAAGAGAGATGATCTTATCCGCGCCCTTTTTAATCATTTTCCTCTATCAGTTTCTAATGAAAAAATCGAATATTTATTCAATAATTTAACATTCCTATATAAGTATATAAAATTCAAAAAAAAATAAATCTGTAATAGTAATAAACTTATTAAAGGATCAAACGCTTCTCAAAAATATTTCTTTTAACAATTATGTAATTTAAAAATGAAGTAAAATACTTTCTGTTCTTTTTGTTATTCTGGCCATCTTAATCCAGAAGAGAGAAAGAAATCAAAATTATTTTTTACACGTTACGTACGATAAGTAAAAAAAACAAGTAAAATATTAATCATTTTCGAGGGATTCAATAATTCTTCCCATAAATTATGTTTGCCGAGTTTACTTTACTAGCTATAAAATTGTTTTTAGGAGCCCTGAGAATCCGTGTAACGCAATTTTATAATCACAAGAGTAGAGGGTATTCTGGTGATTTTTCTAATAAAATCTAACTCTGCTAGTGTCAACAAATGATTAATTTTAATTAAAATGATTATTACACCATTTATAAAAGGTAGGGTACCCTTGTGTCTCTCATTTCTTTAATCGTAAGAATTATTTTTAAGAAACTTTGTAAAAACTCAAAAAATTCTGGAATAAAATAGTTATTATAAAAAAGGTGGTCACTAATAAGAAAATAATTTCCATTACATATTTAAGTTATGTAAAATTTTGGAAATTTCATTAAAGAAATTAAAGATGATAAATCGATCAAAATACATCTGGAATGGAAATTCATCACTTGTTGGAGACCACACCTTTTGATTTTTGGATTACTTGCGTAGGGGAATTGAAGATAATGTCAATGATAGCGCAACCAGGACTGGTCATCTGCTCCTCATCAAAGCAGATGGAGACCGGACCTTTTAAAGTGAATTCAATATGTTCCTTTTGGTTCCTAATATGGGAGGCCATCTCGAAGCTGTTTTTTGTTTGTTTAAGGAACGTTGCTAGCGACAACGATAATCAATAAAGCGGTAGTCCATAGCAGATGTTTTTAAGAGATCACCTTACGTTTCAACCGATTCTAACTATATATTTTGTGTTTGTTTTTTACTTTTCTGATCGCCTTCGCCAGCCGGGCGGGTCGAATTAGTGAATTTACTCGAAAATATTCAATTACGAAAATCGTAGAAAAATAATGTACCTATGCCTAAACGAAGAAGTGATTAGATTTTTGGCTTTTCTCAGCTTCCTGATCAAAAAATCAAGAAATCTGAAAAAAATACAATATAGAAACAATAAGCTAAAATCAGGCATACCCTTTAGTAATATATATACTAGTATATATATATAAACATTGTTATGCCATGTTTAAATGGTTTGAAGCCAGAAACATTGTCAAATCATCAAATTTTAAAGAGTATGGCAAGTTTTAAAATTGTTTTCACTTTTATCTCCAGTTGTTAATTAAAAACTTATACGTAAGTATATGTACCTTATACTTATACGTGATATTATATACCTATATATACAGTATATATGTTTTTTATTCAATTTATATACATACTTAAAAAGTTTGTAGTATTTTTGAAAAAAAAAATATTTCGATTAGAAATGTTTCGGGTTAACATCAGCCTATCCTCAGTTTTAAAATTCTTTTCTCCTTAGCTAAAATATAATGAGAGAAATATATCCTTTGTATATATTTGAGATGAGATTTTCGAAAAATTATATTGAAGAGAAGAGGAAAAAACATTTAATATTAAATAAATACATTAATTTATGAAAAGTTGTCTCTTTAGTAAGTTTTAATTGTGAGCAGTCGATTAAGAAATTACGATCAACCTATACGAGTATCTCGAAAAGACTATATAAATTTTAGAACAGGAAGTATTATAAGTTATAGATAATTTATATCTGATGATTATTTCAATGAAATATTATTATAAAAATATTATAAAAACTAAACTGCAAAATTAAAATAGAAATTATGTTCTCAAGGGTCTGACTAATTGCCCGAAAAGCTTACTACTTACTTGGGTTCGACTCCCGAGGGGACAAGACCCTCCTACATGTAATATAAACATATCTATTAAAATCTTTGATACGACCTAAATTCATGTTCGTAAAATTAATTGATTATATATCACAAGTTGATTTTGAGAAAAAAATCAATCTTTCTTTCTCAAATAGATCTCATTTCTTTACATTAAAATACAAAATGAAACAGTCCGTTTGAGTAGGTCATCGATGTCTTTCTCTAATTTTAAAAAATGATATTAGTCTGAATTATTAAGATGGGCATTTAGATTTTTATTTATATATAAAAATTATATATTATTATGCTTGCATACAATATTTAATCTTTTGTTTTTTTCTTAGATCGATAGTATTTTATTAGATATATGTACAATTGTACATGGTACCTAGTACCTAGCAAGTTTTTTGGTTGAAACAAAATTTTGCCTTTTAAAAATATGAATCGTATTAGCAGTCAATAAGTAATCTCTTAGTCTATTTCCTTTTCTTAATTAGTTATTTTTAGATTTATAAATGCGTTTATTTAATTTTTGAAATTTATTAGTAATACTTACCTTTAAACTTAATTACTTATATTTTAAAATTTATTTTGATAAGGATTACAACGACACAATAGAGGCATTCATCAAAAAATTAATTCGTTGCATTTCACATATTATTTTTATTTTTATTCAATAAATTAAGTGTTATATTAATTATTCTAGCTGAAGCTCGTTGGTCAAAGTTTGTTTTCCACTATGTGTTCTATGAATGATGAAAATGTTTGAAAAAGAAAAAGAGTCATCGGGATTAAATAATTGACGGATTTATTTGTTCGATTTGTTCTAGGTATAGCATATTATATAAAACTAATACACTATGATTACTTATGACTTATGATGAAATATAAATTAAATAAATTACCACAAAGAAAAATAATTTTTAAATTTATATTAGATGTTTATAATCATTTATTTAATAATTACATTATAAAAATATTGACTTTAGGGGAAAAAATATACAAAAAAATGTAAAGATATACATTTAAAAAAAAGCAGGAGAAGAATTTACATTGAATCTATTAATCTCTCTCTCTCTCTATCTTTCTATCAATATTTATATAGATCTATTTATAAAAGTGAGCGGATGGCCGTTTTAAGAAAAACTCCTGCATAGAAGGAAGCATCAAACGATCTACTATAGATATTTTTTCTCTTTAATATTATCTTGAATTAGAGTTAAGAAAATTATATTTCATTCATTTTCTTTGAATTCTCAGCAGATCTTTAGAAAAGTTTTTGTGATATTACAAATTGGCACATTGAGAATTCATTCAATAAATAAATACTGATCTGTTCAGAGAATGTCTATGTAATATAATATCTTATCTCTTTTCATTTGAAAATAATATATACATGGCACTTATTTATATGTGTATACCCGCTATATATAAAACACAAGTTTTTTTTATTATATGTTAACACCAACAGGTTTCAATTCCATGAATTGGAAAGGTACGTGAAGACTCATATTGTTATGCTCAACGACGAGGTGTCCTCTCCTTTGGGAAGCGCCGACTACGAGGACTGTTTCCCCCTTTAATAGCACAACCTCGCCACTCGATTCTTCTAGAAAGAATAAGAACACAATTAAAAAATAGAAGAAATAACTAAAAAAAATTGTTTGAGATTTAGTATAATTTGCTCACCTGGAAAAGGCATTTTCATTACCCTTGTCTGGGGATAGCCTAATTTCGTATTGCCAGTCACGGTGTAGGAGCGACTTGGTGGAACTGGTGGTGGTCTCTCCTAAAAAAAAATAAACTTAGCCAAGTTAAATAAAATATACTTTTTCAAGACTCATTACGCTCTCTGAAAATTTTGCTGTTTTGGCAATATTTTATCTGCCAACATTCTGAACTTGGCATAAAAGTGCAGCTTATTAATACAAAATTTTATGGCAAATTTTATCTCTTTACCTAAATCCACACGAAAGTTTCCTTTATAACGATTCTATTTTTACTTTACCATACAGCTTATGATCAAGTATTGTAATCGTGCATGAAAAAAGTGTTTTTTTTTTGCTTCGTTTTTTCGAAATATCTCAAAAACAACTAAAACTATTTAAATAAAAAAAAATTGAGGGAAACCATAACGTTTTGGTCTATAAAAAAGTCCTAATGAGTGAAAATCGAAAAAATCATATTTTACGAGATGTTGATTATTTTGTCAAAATGTCTATTATTAAGTTACCAAATTTTGTGTGGATGGCCATATCAGCTTATTTTTTAAAAATTTTCTATATTTTTCAGCCGGAAGTTCTTAAGCTAGAAAGTACAGCCTTGTGTTTTCTAAATATCATGGATATCGGAATAGAGACAGTGGAAAAAAATATTATTATATTAAAATGTTTCACCTAGAACCAACACCTTAAAAGTTTTAGAAAAAAAATACTATTTAAAAAATATTTTTTTCAGGTTTCAGACATTTCTAAATAAGAATAACAAAAAAAAAAATAAAAAAAAAAAAATAAAAATTTTAATGGGCTCATTATTTTGGAAGGGCTTATCTATTTATAGAAGCTTAGTTATATTACCTATATTATAATATAAATCTGTTCCACTTACAACAGAGCATTCAATAAATTTATAAGAGAGGAAAAGAACAGAAATTTTAAGCTTTATTTAGGCAGTCGCAGTGGTATTTAAAGCTTAAGGGAGGAACATAAGGACAAAATTAACTAATGCTTACAGATTTAATTGAATGTGTATTAAGTTGAAAGTAAGTATATGTTAATATTTAATATTATTAGTCATAATGTTCTAATTAAATAATAAGATTCTAGTATTGTCTTCATTCCTTCTTCGAGGTCATCAGACAATATAAATTTAATTAAAGCCAGATTTAAAGGGTATTGACCAAGGGCCTCCGACGGTCAAGAAAAAGTGCCACGCCCTTGTTAAAAATGGGATATTTAATCATTTTTTATTTCTAACAAGGAATTTTTAAAACCGCCCTATAGTAAGTAAGTACAATTCTTGGACAAATTAATATGAACACTTGAGGAAAAGTAGGAAAATAATATCCTTTGGCCTACCTCCTATGCGGATCGAAGTATGGAATTCACTTCAGTTTTGTTAATTATGATTAGAAATGTCTAAAACGCAAAGAAAAATGATCTTTTCTATCTATATGTCTGTGTACCCAGATTCCAATATACAGAATAACTCAAGAAATTTTGAAATTTCCAGCTCTTCATTAACTTACGAGATCCAATCCGAATAGTGTGCACGTTTGTTGAATCATCTTCTGATCACATTTTTCGTTGGGATCAGGTGGCGGTGTTCCTGCAATAGGTTGAGGTCTTGGCCGAGATCCATTCGCTGCTGCAGACGTCGCCGATCCGGTTATTGCTGTCGCCGTGGTACGTGTTGGAGCGGAGTTGGTTATGCCTCCTGAGACGGCATTTGACAAAGCGCCGCTGCTCTGCGATGTGGGTAACGCCATTAAGGTCGTCGTACCTCCTCCTTGCAATTCTAAATTCCTCTTCAGAGTCGGCCACCTTCTTCGGAGACGCCAACCTCGCCAGGTGGATTGAATCAATAAAGCAGCACGATGACGCGTATTAGTTCGTAAATTTTCTAGCTGCTGCCGAGCCCCTTCACTAGATAAGAATGAATAGATGGTGTTAGAAATAATTCTTTCGTGTTATCTGTGATCTGGAAATTTACCTGAGAAAGATATGCCGCTTTCCTAATGCCCAACTAGTGCTAACAGCACACTGCATTGCTTTAGGTTGTTGATTTACAGCCTCCTGAAGACACTGTAGAATCAAGTGGCAGTCCTCAATAGCTTTATCGTCCACCCGTCTTAATTTTCTGAAAGGGGCTAGAAGACGGTAGCGGGCATTAAACGCTTTAAATCGCATTCGGTGAGGGTAGCCACCCGCCATTAAATTAACAGTTTCAAGGACTTGCAACGATCGAATCTGTCTCATGACTGTGGCGCGATCGAAACGGCCAGGAGTTTCAGCGGGGTTGGTCCGTAAACATCGAACAAAGTGAGGACGAGCGTGGACCAAGGTGCGAAGAAGATTGTCCAATCGAGTGTGGAAATCTTGAGTTAAAGTTGAGACTGGTTCGTCACCATTCAACCTGGAAATGAAAAGAAATTCCATCTAAGAAACGAAAGACAATTGCATTAAAATTTCAATGATAAATAAAAAAGTGCTTACAAATCTGTATGCGATGTTGGCGATATCCGAAAACTCACTCCACGAGGAACAGTTTCCACCGAATAAAGAGCTTTCAATTCACTGCCAAAGAGGTGAGTGGCGAAGCCGAAATTACAATTCTGCTTATGGAATACGGAGACCAGATCATCAGGGACAACGTCTTTGTTCGTATCTGTAGAAAAGGAAATTATTGTTACTAATGACACTTCCTCGTAACAAATCTGGTGGTAGGTATTTCACATTCTAATAACATACTATAATATATATTTATATTTTTGAATAATTAATTTTCATGGATTTATTTCTAAATAAATTATATATTTATATTAGATTCAAAAGAATAATAATAATAACATTCAAAATGACCAGCCTTAACTATATGTTTTTTCTGAGAATGTATAAGCCTGGAGAAAAATCGTTCTGTCATATTTAATTACCAGATGGGAAGCCCGCATTCGGGGGGCATCTTGCTGTCCAGGAAACATAATCCCTCCGGACTCCGTAGCGAATTTTAAAATATAAATTTAAATTTCGTAATTTTAATACATTTTATTTGTCATGAACTATTAGTGGGTTTTAAAATTCAAAAATTACGTTAACGTCGTCGTGCAAGTCGATTATAATAAGTATAGATAGATAATACCACTCGGCATAACATTTTCAGAAATAATATATTTTCTTCGGGAGTTTTCTCACTTGTTATCTTTACAGATAAAATATTGTTAAAGTTTGGTTGATAACGAAGTATTACCATTATATCTCAAGATGAAAATTGAGATCTTGTTGAACGGTTTGAACCTACCTGAATCGATTCATAAAGAACAAGATCCGAAGTAGGAAAATAATAATCATTTATTCTAAGACAGAAATAACATAAAACACTTAAACATTAAAGATAAATGAATGAGCATACCAAGAAAATCTGAAGCATCATAAATGACTCTGCCACTAAAATGTTGAATTCCAAATGACCGAGGCTCCAAAGGTTTCGGTTCGAAAAGCCGAGAATTTTGTTTATGTTGAACTTTCACCTTGGCAATGTATGATTCTGCAGTTCCTCGTACTGAACACTCTACGTCGAGCATACTTAACAGGCCCGTGCGCTTAAAAAATACAACACATTGTATCATATTAAGTTTCCGCCTCATGCTCTAATGCCGAATAGGTAGTACACCAAAAAATAATTGCTGTTTAGAACCCCACAAAATTTGAACCCATCAAACAATAAGGAATCAGTAATGATTGTATTTTGTATTATTTTTCCCAAGTAGGAGCTGGAATAAAAAGAATAATCTTCATTAGTGGCTTATAAGACTAGGCTATGAAGACTATCTTTTTTATCGCTCGATTCTCATCATTTTTACTTTACCATACAGGGTATGGTCAAGTATTGTAATCGTGCATGAAAAAAGTGGGTTTTTTTCCTTCTTTTTTTCGAAATATTTCAAAAACGGCTAAAACTATTTTGATTAAAAAAATTGAGCGAAACCATGGCATTTCGGTTTACAAAAAAGCCCTAATAAGTGAACATCGAAAAAATTATATTTTTCGAGATAATAATTGTTTTGTCAAAATTTCTGTTAGTTAGTTAGTCTGTGCGTTACCAAATTTTGTGGACGAGCTATCTCAAAAACTAATGTGAATATCGAAACCAAATTTCACACGTAGTTTTGGTCCATTGAGATTAAGAGCTGATTAGATTTTGGTGCATATCGACCCAAAATTTAGGGGGTGGAGGGGGGTTAAAAATTAAAAATCTAGGCCATTTGAGCAAACTCAACCAAATATACAATACACAATCAGTGGGACCCGAGAAATCTAAAAATGCAAAAACTAATCGCCCAAAATGGGGTGGGGCAGGGGGGGGGTAGGGTCAAAAAATGAAAATCTTGGCCATTTACCAAGCTCAACGAAATTTTGTATACATAATCATTGGGACCCCAAAAGTCTCAAAATCCAAAAATTAACCGCCAAAAATGGGGGGGGGGGGGGGTCAAAAAATGAAAATATAGGCCCTTGTACCAAACTCAACCAAATTTTGTATACATAATCAGTGGGCCCACAGTAATCTAAAAATGCAAAAACTAACCCCCCACCCCTACATGATTATAAATAATTTTATTAAATATTAAATATAAGTGAGGGGCAAGGTTGTATGGTAAAGTCAAGTGGATGGCCACATCAGAACACGTCAGCTTTTTTTTAACTCATTAAACACCATCTACATATTTATATACGAGATATAAAAATTATTATACTTAGTAGTTGAATAAAAGATTTCACTGTCGATGGTAACAGAATTGTTTTTATTTTAGGTTAAAAATAAAATAAAATGAGAGAGTCTTCTGTTTTTTAAATAATTAAAAATTATTTTATTTAAAAAACAGAAGACTCTCTCATTTTATTTTATTTTTAACCTATTATACTTAGATTGAAATTTAGTGAGTTTTACTGAATTTTGAAAATAGGAGATCCGAGCTTCGGTGTCCTTTTTTTTTCACCTTCCCCTAAACAAAAACTCTCAACTAAAATAAAAGCCAAACATCAACGAAATGCCAGTAGGTACTAATGTGGCTGCTTCGAACCTAAAATAACATTTTTACAAATCTAGTGAGGTGAGCCCTTTTGACATCTAAATTAAACATATTTAACAACAACTTTGAAAGTGACCTTTTAATTTTCTTTTTTTAATTAAAAATATTATATTCATATGAAGTGTTTTATTTTTTTTTATTACTTACAAGTGAAGAAATGAGGTCAATACAAGGTACATTATCTACATAGTCGACTTCGACGTCACATCGAATCCCCTCATCCCGACATGATTCAATACTTGATTTAAAAATATGTGTATTATAAAAATGTTGCATTGTTTCGGCGCATAAATTTATACAAAGATGCTCCAAATGACTCGGCTGAAATCCAAAAAAAAAATATTCATTAATAAATAAACTTAAGGTAATTTCTAATAATAAATAAATTGATGGAAATGTAAATATTTTTTTAATTTAATTTACTTATTTGAAATAAATTGAAAAAATTGAATAGGAATGGTAAAATATGTTATGTTCGAGTTTTCAAGTGAATACATTTTTTTGTTATATTAATTTATTTTATATAATTATATTGAATTACATTATAATTAATACTTTTGATGTCAATTGCAAACGATAACAGCAAACAAGCACTTTAAAAGGAGAAAAAAGAGGTAATCAGAACTTCCTCCAATGACCATTTTAAACCTTGAAGAAGGAGGTAAGATCTTCCCTTTAAGATTAAAAATGACGTTCTTTTAAGTTATTTTATTCGGAATTTTTTTTTATCATTATGCTTTTGATGTCTCTCCGTCAAATTCCTGCTAAGGTCTACCAGCCTGATTCTATTAAAATATTCCGGATATTTATTCTATACGCAGGCTGCAGCCTATGGGCCCACACCACAAAGGGTCTACTTTTTTTTAAATATATTTAACAAGGTTTCAATAAAGAGTTATACACGTTTATTTTTAAGTTTTAAATTGGATAATTGGTGAAAATGAGGTTTTTTAGGTTAATTAAAAAAAAATATTTTCCTCGGTAGGGCCCAACCTAGTGGCCCATATATCCTAAATCCGGCCCTGGTATTATCTATGAATTAATTATGTAATGACAAACAATATTTAGGAAAACTATGAAAGAAGAGTCATGGAAAGGTCTTGATCGAACAACGTATATGAAAATGAAAAAAGTATGAAGTCTTTCAGAATGAAAGAAAAGAAACTTTTGAGTCCAGGCACGTTATAAATTTACATGAAGCTAAAATTTTTATTTTTGACAAGGCTTGGTTCGAACACATATGTGTACCACATTTTGTGTATAACTCCTAATTAACTGAAGATAGCCAAATAAATTCAGGCCGAAACGTTTTAATAAAGGTGTTTTGTTGAACCCAGTGATTCCATCTTTGGCTGATACCTCCTCCTTCATCTAATACAGTTTCATCATAGCCACGAACTCTAACAATATACTTTTTAGACAACACTAATTGGGACCCAAGTTCCTATGTTTGTATCCATTGTAAACAAATAAAATTTAAAAATATATAACATTTAGATATTGTACATTATAGTTCGTGGGTTTACATTCATTTTTAGTGTCACTTGGGAGAGTTCAGTAGAAGGAAAGGCGAGCAACTTGGGCCCTCCTTCAGTGTACTCTGATATATATATATATATATATATATACACGGTGCAAGGTTATAATTTATTTAAATAATAAATTATATCTTGCACCGTGTACAATCATTATCTGATAAAAATGAATTCGAGCAGAATTAAGAAAAAATTTCTTAAATTCCATTCAATGTAAAATACCTTTGGATCTTCAAATCCAAACATATCTAAGATGCCGATGAAGCCATCAGTTGCGTGACGGACAGCGTTGTTAAGTGCAGCCATTGATTTGCTGCTTTTCGAGCCAGCCGTCCCGATTGTAGAAGCATGTTGACTTGTGATCTAGAAAAAAACAAGAAAAAATCAAGGATTGTTAATGAGAAATCATGATTTATAGTGATTATATGAAATTGAATAAGAACCTCTGCCTGATTATGAACAGATTCGTTTGAGTCGGAACTGAGCGTCCCGAGGGTGGAGCCGAGCCTCTTCAGGCTATTGGCGCGACGAACGATTGTAGCGACTGTTCGACAGTAGAGAGCCTTAGCCAAAGAATCCCGTGTCATGTTTGACTGAAAACAAATTAAATTAAATCTTTGTTTTTGTTATTATCCCTAACTTTCCTTTTGACAACGATTAAAATATTTTTTACTAGATAATAACTTTATTCTTGGTGATTTCTGTTTCTCTCCTCCAAAAATATTCATACATTACTAATTTCGAATCAAGAAAAACTAATATGACTTAAAAATTTAATTATAACCTCTAGTTTTATAAGTAGATACACTACTCAACAGTGAATTAATTAATGCGTCAGTGCTCCTAACCCATCAGTAATTCAATCACAGTGAAAAGCAATATCACAGCAACATGGTATTTTCTTGATAGCTACTACATAAATGAAGTTATTTTCATTAAATCTAACGCATATAACAAACTAAAAACAAATAGCAGCCAAAAGTGCTATCTGAAATAGTAACCTATTCACGAGATGGTTTTTCTTTGACGAATATAACATTTAAAATTCTCACTTCTCAGCTTCAAGGTGTAGGGTGTAGCCCACACTAATGGTGTTTAGAGCAATGGTTCCCATGTAGTCATCGAGATACCCTAAGTTTTTCTTCTAAAATTATCTTAGTTTATTAATGAGTTACTAAACTATTTTTTAAAAATATTATTTGAACCTATATTAAGCTTTAAAGGAAACGTTATATCTGTATTATATTATTTAAAGTTTTGTTTTAATTAATTTTTGATAAGTTAAAAAGTTGTTTCTTTTATTAAATTTTATTTATTATTTTGATAAAACTTATCAAATTAAACGCAATCGAAAAACGTCAAAAAAATATAAGATATTAAAAATATATATATAATATCATACAATTTTCAAATTGCATGTAATTTATATAATCAGGACCACGGGGTAGTGTGTGTGTTGGGGGGGGGGGGGGGGGGTTAAAACACAGAGTGCGTCATTGAAATGGGTTGAAGATTGTTGCATTTTAGCTTTATGCTACAAATAAAAGCGGTCAAGACTTACAACTTCAACAAAAGGTAATAAAAAGCTCTTCTAATTCTTTAGAACCGAATAGAATGAGGGGGTACTTTTCATGAAACTGGGGGGGGGGGGGTGAGTCACGAAACTAGGGGGTGGTGGGTATCCCTAATATAATATAATATAATATATGATGAATTCTTTGCAAACTTTCAATAAAGCTTAAATGTTTTCACTTGATTAAATGATTTCTTTTAAATTAATTGGATTAGTCAAACTTTGTTGATGTTGAGTTTATACATTTGGGATATTAAGTGGGTGACGTATGATTCGGTTGATTTGGTAGTTATTTTGGTCAATAAGTTAATAAATTGAAACTTAACATAGAGATGGGGTTATTTAATACAAATTTATGTGCCAAATATCAGCTCATTAGGTACAACCTACAACGGTTCGATACCCATTTGACAATTCAAGTTTCTGCATTTTTGAACAGCAAGTTCTAAAGCTACCTTCTTTTGATAAATACAAACATATTGGTACAAAATCGAAATTTTTACGACCTTCCATTTATGAATTAGGGTGAGTATCGGAATTTAGAAACACAAAGTAAACAGAATTATTTTTCTCCACTTTTCAGACAATTCCAAGTCCAATAAGTAAAAAGAAAATTACAAATTCGAGTGAGGCAAGCTTTGTCGGTAGTACAGAGTAATTATATGAATATATACCCTAGTAACTTTTACGAGTATTAAAACTCGCTCACTCAATTTAAGTTAATTATCTTGGGATACGCCTCAGAAAAGAGTACAAGCGATAAGGAAAAAGAAGACGATGATTGGGTTGATTTGGTAGTTATTTTCTCTCTATTTCAGATAGTTCTTAGGTTTCTGTATGTTTTTGTATTTATTTGTAATCAGGTTATCAGGTACGTAGGTATCAATTTTTAATGGGGAGGGGGGGGGGGTTCGGTGACAGAGAATCTGATTTATCTAGGTATCTTATTTCCCGACATAGGCAAACAAAATTGAATGGTTTTTTAATAGACATAATTAAGAATTAGCTAAGTAGTGATAGAATGGGTTTCGAAAAGAAAATCAAAAGAAAAATTAAATTGTTGCATGTATGAGGGGTTTGACCCCCTTGAATCCCCCCCCTTACCGACGTGCCTGTTTGTCTGTTTGCAATTGACTGAATAAAAATAATTTTTATTTAAGCAGTATCAAGAAAATATTATATTGATATTTTATTGCCTTTCGCTATGATTGTAATACTGAAGCATGAGTAGTTCATTAGTTACATATATATATATGTAATACTGAAGCATGAGTAGTTTATATATATTAGGTACCTATATCAAAAACTACCTATAGCTGATAAACAAATTCTCAAGTCATATTTGTTTTTCTTGAGTCTAAAAGAGTAAAACATGCTTATTTTTTGAGGAAAAAACAAATTATGAAATATTTTTGTTGAACTGTGTAATTTAAATGATTTAAAGAAAAGATTAATACCATATTGGCGTCGCATACGGACTTGACGAGCTGCCCTCGTGCGTTGTGGGTTCGCGATGTGAGTCCTCGGAACAGCGCCGGAGAAGGAATGCCTAGAAGAGAAGCAACGGCTTTGAGCTCAACTTCCCCGTGGACATCCACCTCCAAGCCCTGACCATCGACGAACTGGACGTTTCCCAGAAGCAGAACAGCAGCCAAAACTCGAACCACATCAAGAAAAGGAATCCCGAGGACGCCTAAGAATATATGAAAAATGGCCTTTAATGAAATTAAATTCATTACACTTAAGATTAGTGACTACTACCTAAACAAGTTTTCCACGCTTGAAATCTAGCAGCATCTTCTGCCTCGTCTTGACGAGTGTCTCCGCATTGAAGATATCGAAGGTTCTCAGGCGAATACCCTTCAAGGTTTAATTTCACTACAGAAAGAAAAAAAATTGATCACGTTAGATTAATATATTTAAGAGAAATTAATTTGATTGTGTCTAATTAAGCATGGTGTTGGGAGTAAAGACCACGCACATGGAAACACCTATTGAAAAAAATGTAGTTTGCCCAGAGTAGCAGAATTGTTTTTGTTTTTTTTTGTTAAGGGAGAATGGTGTGGGATTCTTGGTGAAACATTTTAAATAAAGTAAAGAAAATTTTTGAAATTTTTTTTAGAAACTTTTTAAAATTTAAAATAAATACTAGGAAGGTTTCACATAAATAAAAGATCAGATGCTTGTTTAACACGACTCTATATATATTTCGGGGTATAGGCCCATTTTCAGGAGTTCACAAAGGAGCGTTCTTTATTATACTATTAGATATGTAATACTTTTTTCCGAGATTTTGCTTTAGCAAAATCTTGTATTAAATGCTTCATTTTCTATATAAAGTATAGAAAACCCATCTAGCCTTTCTGGTTCCATCTTCTTCGAAAGTCGCATTCTTCTTTGCAGAAGTTACGTGACCCTATTGACTCCACACGCCCACAGATTTTATTTTGCGGATCACTGCTCTCCATTTGGAACGATTGCGGGCCACCGTCGAAGCACCCTGGAAGCTCGCGCCGGTCCCCTCCCTTATTTGATCGGTCCATCTGGCCGGAGATCTGCCCCTTCTCCGTGAACCCTCAACTCTTCCCTGGATCACGATCCGCTCCAACCCATCACTGGCACGAGTAAGATGGCCAAAGTATCTCATAACCCTTGTGAGCACAATACTTGACAGACGCTGGTCAGCCCGCACTTGCTTAAGAATCGAGACGTTTGTTCGCCGCGCTGTCCAGGGAATACGTAACATTCGCCTCCAGCACCATAGCTCGAAGGCATCAATTTTTCTGCGGTTGACCTTCTTCACTGTCCATGTTTCTGACGCATACAACATGACAGGAAAGACCAGTGATTTAACTATTAGTTTTTTAGTATTGATAGTTAGGCTGTTATCCTGCCAAATTTTTTTTAGTTTCGTCATCACAGATCTCCCCATCTGAACACGCCTGTTGATTTCATCGTCACATCCGCCCTTGTTGGTTATCATGGACCCAAGATATATGAAGTGATCGACCACATCGTAACCATCGATTCTTCTAATGTTGGACATGTTGTTATTAGCTCGGTCGATAATCATGATCTTAGTTTTGGTATGATTTATCTCCAGCCCATACTCTCTGCTTACTTTTTCAAGTCTCCCAAGGAGCTGGACTAATTCTTCTTCCGAGTTTGCAAGCAGGGCTGTATCATCTGCATATCTCAAGTTAGTCAACTTCACACCCCCCACAGAGACGCCACCATTCCATCCCTCCAAGACCATCCGCATGACATATTCTCCATATATGTTGAAGAGAGTAGGCGACAAAATACAACCCTGACGCACCCCTCTGCCTATGCTAAACTCATCTGACAAACTGTTTTCAATCCGGACCACACCAGAGTTGTTGTCGTATAGACTCTTTATTAATAAAATCAGATGTTGTGGGACTCCCATTTTTCCTAAAATCTCCCAAAGTTTTGGTCATTTAAGGCTGTCAAGTGCTTTGCAGTAATCTACAAAGCAGAAATAAACTGGAATATAGAACTCCCTTGCTTTTTCAATTATGAGTCTTATGTTCAATATTTGTTCGCGAGTTCCTTTACCTTTAACGAAACCCGCCTGGTTAGGTGGGATTTGCCAATCAACGTAGTACTTAAGCCTTTCATGGATGATAGACAACATTACTTTACTTGCATGAGGTATCAGAGCAATAAGCCTGTAATTATCACAAATGTTTTTGGGTCCTTTCTTGTGTATTGGGACAAAAACCGAACTCACCCAGTCATCCGGCCATTTTCCAGTTTCCCACACCCTGCTGCAAATATCACTAATTCTTGATATTCCTATATCTCCCATATTTTTCAGTATCTCTGCTGTAATTTGATCTCTTCCTGGAGATTTGCAGTTTTTTAATTGGTCTATTGCATGGGTCCCATACTTGATATTAAATAATTTTTTGTTCTCTTTAGTACAGAGAAAGATCTCTAATTTGCATTGATGCATTTGTTACTGGAATTGTCATATATATTTCTAGTAATGTAATAAGTAATAACTTATTTTAATCAAAACGAGGTGAAATGTGTTTGAAAATAAGTCAAAGAATAAAAATGAAATTAATGTATCTATCTATCACTGTATTCTCCTCCCTCGTCACATATTCTAACGCTAGGCTATTTGCCCCTCTCCCCCTTGGTGCATGCTTATTTTATGGACTGGTCCTAATAATAGTGAACTAAAGTGGATTCTATTTACCTCTCTCTTCCGGCGTGAGGCCAGCTAACATTTGATAGAAAATATGGTAATTTTTTTCATCTTTAAGAGGACGAATTACTCGAGTTTGATCCAAAAAATAGCAGTGGATCTTGGTGCGATAAAGTGCTCCATCTGTCACCTGAACTTCAATGAAGTGACCCTTGGAGAAAAAAAATAAAAGAACAAAATTAGATTATATGGTTTTTAAATGCATAAAATAAAATATGAAAGTTTAATTGGAAAACATACGATACGACTAGATTCGGAGTTGGATGCCGTTTTAGCGCTACCAAGGGAACGCAGAACAGTGAATGCTGCGGCCAAATGTTTGAACGCGTCCGTTTCTGGACCACCTCCGGCGACATCAAAAAGCTGTCTCAGCAAAAGCATGGATGCGAAGGTCTTTCCCGAGCCACTCGTCCCTGAAAAAATAAATAAATAAATAAATAGTAATATAATTGAACTTTTCTCAAGTGCCTATATGATTCATTTGGTTTTCCATCTTATTTTTGAAAATGATAAAAATTAATTAATAATTGTTTAATTAATGAATCAAGGCTTAGGCTGCGAAAAATGAACGAGGAGAGGATTAAAAAGAAATTCCATAATTCATATAGACAAAAGGTATTAGTTTGGGTTCAGGGATCAGTAGCTTAGTGGATATAGGAGTTAAAACTCTTATGACAAAGCATTGCAGTACACATGCAAAGATCCCGGGTTCGAGCCCCGGCTGATCCTTTTGTCTGTAATAAAAATAAACTTTCCTTCGTTCCCTAAATTTAAATTTGTTATTAATTGTCTTTACACGGCCTCGTTGTGGTCGCGCCCCGGGTGAAGAGAAAATTATTTTCGATCTTTGGGGTCTGCGATCGATTGGGAGGCGCTGGAATATTTAATTGTTTAATTAATGAATCAAGGCTTAGGCTGCGAAAAATGAACGAGGAGAGGATTAAAAAGAAATTCCATAATTCATATAGACAAAAGGTATTAGTTTGGGTTCAGGGATCAGTAGCTTAGTGGATATAGGAGTTAAAACTCTTATGACAAAGCATTGCAGTACACATGCAAAGATCCCGGGTTCGAGCCCCGGCTGATCCTTTTGTCTGTAATAAAAATAAACTTTCCTTCGTTCCCTAAATTTAAATTTGTTATTAATTGTCTTTACACGGCCTCGTTGTGGTCGCGCCCCGGGTGAAGAGAAAATTATTTTCGATCTTTGGGGTCTGCGATCGATTGGGAGGCGCTGGAATATTTAATTGTTTAATTAATGAATCAAGGCTTAGGCTGCGAAAAATGAACGAGGAGAGGATTAAAAAGAAATTCCATAATTCATATAGACAAAAGGTATTAGTTTGGGTTCAGGGATCAGTAGCTTAGTGGATATAGGAGTTAAAACTCTTATGACAAAGCATTGCAGTACACATGCAAAGATCCCGGGTTCGAGCCCCGGCTGATCCTTTTGTCTGTAATAAAATAAACTTTCCTTCGTTCCTAAATTTAAAAAAAATTAATTAATACATTTTTTTCAATTTAATTCAAAAATATTTTATTCAAAAATCCCAGAATGCAGGTGAATGAAGGGGTTTTCTAGGTCTAAAGCTCTTTTAATCAAAAAGATCAATAAAAATTTCAAGACCTGACATAAGATGGGGTTTGAAATAATTAATATGTTTTAAGAAACATTTTATTAACTAGTTTTTTGGGTATAAATAAAATTATTTCTATAAATTATGCATGACTAACTACTACTATGAATACTAGGGACCTAGCCTGAGGGGGTTGGTTCTATGCCCTTACCCCGAACCTCTAAATGCCACAAAATGAAAATGTAAATCTATTAAAATCTAATAGGCATAAATATTCTTAAAAAGTTGAATTTAAAATAACTTTAATCCAAATATTTTTATATTAAAAAAATACAAAATTTTTGCAATTTGTGAAATTTATTTTCTAGTCTAATATTAATTTCATTAAATATGATCATCCTCGATCCAACACCATGCTTCATGAACAAAATAATAGATCGCCACTCTTTTCTCAACCCCTAAAAATTTTAAGATTTTTATTGAGAAATTTTGAAAAATTAAAAGACAAGCTATTTATAAATTATATTCAAAATTTCGTAAATATTTTTAAAGCAGAAAAAACTCTCGGACTCAAAGGAACTTGTGAAAACTAAATCAAACATCTCGGCAACGAATATCAATCAAATTCTTTTGCTCAGTAACAAGTGATAACTCACTTGTGCAAGGTGTTCATAGATGTGTTCCTAGTTAGCTAGTTACCTGACAGAATAATCGCCTGAGGGTAGCCCGTCTCGCTTTGCTGCCTCACAGCTTCTTGAACGACACGCAGCAGCTTTGGACTCAGGGCTATTCCACGGGTGCTCGTTAAAGTTAGCGGGTTCCCAACATCGTGGTAAGGGTTCACCGAGAGCAGAATTGGTCCCACGTTCGTCTAGAAAAACAAACGTGTTTTTAAATAATTAGAGTAAAAAAATGACAACTTTTTTAAGAAGGTACCCTACTTGTAAATTTAGTATTTTGGAAATTTTTGATGAGTTAAAAATGTGATCAAGAAAGCTGAAACTTTGTTCACAGATATTTTTATTTAATACAAATATGTGTGTTAAATTTCAGCTCAATAACTACTAACATTCAAGAGATATCCATAGAGTGATTTGATTTTTTTGGCCTGGATTATGACGATAACTAAAGAATGGAAGTTCATTCTGGCTCCACATGTTTGTATTTCACAAACAAAGAATTGATTGGATTTTGAGTTTCCTAGCTTTTGAACTTCCTAATTAATAATGCAGAAAATCTATATATCAAGAGCTCTAGAATGGCTGTAGCTAAGAAGTTGAAATTTGATATACAAGTTTGTTTAATAAGCCTTAACTTCTTGCCATCTTTAAGCTTTCGGTAATTGCCAACTCTTTAAAGTTTGGAAAAAAATGTATATCCCTCTAAATATTATTGCTAAAGAAGGTTCAAGGAGAATTTCTAACTTTTCAAAGTTTTTGAAACATGATTAATTTCCTATTAATAATTTTTCGGTTTGCTTATAGTCATCAAAGTTTACTTTTTTCTATTCATTCTCCAAGATACAATCATAAGTAACTTTCTAGCACAAACTGTTCAGTGACAAAAAATTGCTAGATTGCCAAAATTTGCTTTAGATATACCGGGTTTTGAAAAAGTTTTTACTTTTCCTCTAATTTCTATTTTCTACATATTTTTAAATTATTACCGTTAGGTATGTTTGTAAAACAAAGTTGCTAGTTTGCCAAAATTAGCCTTAGACATACTACGTTTTGAAACAGTTTTCACTTTTCCCTCCAATTTTTATTATAAAATTTATCATTTTTGTTTTTATGAATTTGAACAGAAAAAAATTAAACTTTTGGACCCAGTTCACAGGTAAGTTTTCATCCACACCTTTCCTCTCTCTCCAGGCCCGTCCCCCCGCCGCGTCCCCTTCTATTGAATTCCCGAGAGACAAAAAATGTCCTTGGGGAGAAGGGGCAGTTGAGACCGGAGAATCCTTTGGAATACCTGAGCGCGTCGAGAGGTCGGTTGCGGATCTTGTCCCCCTCGGGACATCAAACTTTTCAGAGCCGGCAAAAAAGGATTGAGCCTTGCCTCCTTTTTATTATTATCAAGACAAGATGTTTAGAAATTCGGGCAACTATTTTTTTAAAGCTTTGATCATTTCTCTGAACTGATAGAAAATTAAAACTAGAAGCTAAGTTGCATAATAAAGTTTTAAATCTTTGAGTAATTAGGCCGTTTTTTGTTTTAGACCACGACTGACTGCAAAAAGTTAACAATTTCAAGACTCATTAAACTTTTTGCAAATATATGTAGTAATTTGTTGTTAGAGTTCGTGGCTGTGATGAAACTGTATTAGATGAAGGAGGAGGTATCAGCCAAAGTTGGATGCGCTGGGTTCAATAAAACACCATGAATAAAACGTTTCGGCCTGAATTGACATTCATTCTGAACCTTTGACGCAGGAACATTATAAATTTACATGAAGCTACAATTCTTATTTTAGACAAGGCTAGGTTCGATCACATATGTGTACCGAATTGTGTGTATAACTCCCAATTAATTGAAGATGGCCAAATAAATTCAGGCGGAAACGTTTTATTGAAGCCAGCGTATCCAACTTAGGCTGATACCTCCTCCTTCATCTAATACAATATAGTAATTTGATAATTAATTGTTTGCGAATAGTTTGGGTTTGGCAGTAGGAACTTGACACAATGGTGTAGATCAGTGGTTCTCAAACATTTATTGTGTCATACCCCTTAGCAATTTAGCTATATCTTAACTACAATTTAAATAAATAAATATTTTATTGAGCTCTTTAAATTTTTTTTACAAAAATAATTCAAAAATATATAAATAAAAATTACATTTTTTTTTTTTTTATAATTTTGGTTTCGAGCGAAAGCTCCCCATCCCGACTTCCTATATTTATATTTAATAATTATAAATTAGAAAATATCCTTTTAAAATCAGAGGGAAAAAATTTAAAAAAAAACCCTAGCCACATCTTATCTAAACTAAAAAATTATTTTTTAATTATATGCATAAGCGTTAATACTGCAAAATAAAAAATATAAATTTATTCATGATTGCTGGGCTATTTTACAAATATAAGAATAAAATTGACGAGGAATAGATATATATATACCTAGCTATTTTTTAATTGAAAAGATTTTATTTTTCAGTAGCAGAGTTGTTCATTCATTAAGTTAAATCAATGAGGTTGTTCCTGCTTGATGCAAATAATCAGCTCTTAATCTTAATGCACCAAAACTATGTGTGAAATTTGGTTTTGATATTCATACTAGTTTTTGAGCTAGCTCGACCACAAAAAATTGGTAACGCACAGACTAACAACCAGACTAACAGACATTTTGACAAAATAGTTATTATCTCGAAAAATTTAATTTTTTCGATGTTCACTTATTAGGGCTTTTTTGTAGACCAAAATACCAGGGGTTTTTTAATCAAAATAGTTTAAGCCGTTTTTGAGATATTTCGAAAAAAAGATGGAAAAAACACTTTTTTCATGGACGACCATACCCTCTATGGTAAAGAAAAATTTGATCATGAAGGTCAAACCTTTGAAACTATAGTCTCAAACAAATAAATTATATATATATATATATATATTTGGTATATAAAGCTGATGTTTATTTGCATCAAGCAGAGGACAACCTCATTGATTTCTCTTTACTTATTTTATGACTATATAATATCAAGATTTTTTTATATAAAAAGAAAAAGCATTAACAATAAAAATATTTCTAAGATGAACAGAAAAACATTTATTTTTGGTAAATTATTTTAAAGAAAAATGGAGGAAAAGTGAAAACTTGTTCAAGGCTTGGTATACCTACTCTTTTTACTTTACCATACAGGGTATCGTCAAGTATTGTAATCGTGCATGAAAAAAGTGTTTGTTTTTCTTCTTTTTTTCGAAATATCTCAAAAACTGCTGTAACAATATTGATTAAAAAAATTGAGCGAAACCATGGCATTTCGCTCTACAAAAAAGCTCTAATAAGTGAACATCGAAAAAATTATATTTTTCGCGATAATAATTGTTCTGTCAAAATGTCTAATAGTTTGTCTGTTAGTCTGTGCGTTACCAAATTTTTGTCGACGAGCTAGCTCAAAAACTAGTGTGAATATCGAAACCAAATTTCACACGTAGTTTTGGTCCATTGAGATTAAGAGCTGATTAGATTTTGGTGCATATCGACCCAAAATTAAGGGGGGTGGAGGGGGGTTAAATATTAAAAATCTAGGCCATTTGAGCAAACTCAACCAAATTTTGTATACATAATCAGTGGGACCCCAGAAGTCTAAAAATGAAAAAACTAACCGCCCAAAATGGGGGGGGGGGGGGGGGCGTATGGTCAAAAAATGAAAATATAGGCTCTTGTACCAAACTCAACCAAATTTTGTATACATAATCAGTTGGCCCCCAGGAGTCTAAAAATGCAAAAACTAAGCCCCCCTTACATGATTATAAATAATTTTAGGGGCCAGGTTGTATGGTAAAGTCAAGTGGATGGCCACATCAGAACACGTCAGCTTATTTATTCCTATATTATGACATGGCCCTAAAACATCAATAAAATCATAATGTTTTCTGCATTTTCGTAACCCGGGAGTTCTGAATCTAGAGTTCTCAAAATCTTATCTGTTCTCCGCATTGAAAATGTCAACATTTTAATACAAGAAGGAACCCGAGATTGAGTTATCGTGGATATCGGAATCCAGACACACGGACAGAGAAAACAAATACTGGTTGAAAATTATTTTTCTTCACGGTTCAAAATTTTTTAAGCACAATGATTTTTTTTTGCGTGAATTCACTACACGTTAGAACCGGATAGATTAATTCTAAAAATGTTGCGAGTAGAAAAGCAAAAGCAAAATAACCCACATGTATTATTATATTATTATTATTAAAAAAAGAACTGAAGATTTTAGCAAGTGTGCTAAAATATTTTTTTAAAGGAAATTTCTGATCGGTTTGATAATTTGTTAAAAAAATATAAATATGAAATATTTGTATTTAATTCGAAAGTTGTTTGGCAAATGGTAGCTGAGTCTGGGTTTTATGGAATCAAACCAAAGGGATTGTCCTTTACTTAATCTGAGACGTTATATAATAGATAATTTTGTTTATATGTCACAAGAGATGTCGTTCCCTCGGGAAGTGAACCCAAGTGCCAAAGCCGGCCCTTCAAGAAGAACTCATCTGACAGTCTTTATGCCTAGCTTCTATTAATTCCTGTATGATCGCCTCTGATTGTATATTTGAGTATAAAATTATGTCGGATCAAGTGAAATGTACAGAGCTTGCTGGTCTCTTTCCTTTATATAGCCCTAATTATGTATTACGAAGTATAATGCCATTCTATCCAGAGATGGCTACTGGAAGACATCCTGAAAGAAATCCTGTCTTCAGACTCTATCATTGTTACAATGAGTTGGCACAAAAATTGGTTAACTTCTGGAATTTTCTTTGGAAATTAATAAGGTAGCGGCTTTATTCAAGAAGCTCACACTTATTTATGAATAATTAATGTAATGCTGATGTATAATTATGTAATATATGATGTTGACGTATATATGTAATGAGTATTGTTAATGTATAATTTTATAAGCTCTTGGCCGTTGAAAAAATGAATGAATAAATAAATATATGCAATATATATATATATCACAAGCTACTAAATTTTAGATAATGATATAATAATAAAACTTGAGCAAGATGCGAGGTAGGTTTCACAAAAAAAGAAATAAAACAAAATTGAGTTTTGAATTCGATATATTTCGGGGGTGAGCCCATCATCAAGAGTCAAATTAAACTGTGAAACCTACCTCGCATCTTGCTCAAGTTTTATTATTATATTAAAATGTTTCACCTAGAACCAACACCTAATTCCTTAAAAGTTATTTAGACAATGATCTTAACATCTTCATCGAAAATTTTAGTGAAGAATGACTCGAGATTTAAACATATCTACACATAGAGTCATGAGCCCATGAGTCATGTCATAAGATATATACTATTATGTTCTTTAAATAGAAACGGGGAAGTGTATATTCTCAGATTAAGCTGAGAATAATAATAAAACTTTCTAGATGAAATAGTTGAATCTATTGGCTCTTAGACTATATTAAATATTCAATATTTATGATATTTAATTTCAGAGGTACCTAAATGAATTCGAGTTTTATTCCTGGGACAGTCGAACGGAGATTTGTATGCAAGTTGAAATTTCGAGAAAACGTTGCTGTTGTTCAATGCATTAAAGGACAAAAGCGATCAAAGTGCAAATGATCGGCTCGTTTCTGCTGATTTCTTGTCAACGCAGCCAGTCCAACTTTTTGGTCGAGGGGAGTCAAAGGGAGAATAGAAATGAGAAAAGAAAAGAACTGAGTGGTCTTGCCATAAACTCATTAAAAAAGTCTTTCAAGAATAAGGACCGAATCCAGTCACTCTACTTGAAAACCAGATCATTACGAGCCATTCGCTGGAAAAGAAGACATCCTTTGGAGACGAATTGAAGAATTTCAAAACCAGCCAATGAAGAGAGACAAAGAAATCAGCGTCCAAAAGGGAAGAAAAGAATTTAGAAAGATGACATACCAAGACACAATCTTACATTTTACACATTTGGTTTTGGATTATGAGCGACAGATGATTTGAAAATTAAAAGACACACATTGTTATGCATGAATACTTGAATTGTTTTCCCCTGAAGCAAGAAGATAACTCAGGAGAGTCCTGCTAATTTCTCGAACAAATCAGATTCTGGGAATTTCGCAAAGCAACACCGAAAGAAAAGAAACGATAAAAGAATCGAAAGGAGGCGGTGCTTTTTTTGATTTGCAATAGGAATGAGCATCGGGGTAAAGGGTCAGTAGCTTGGGCTGCATACATTAAAAGGTAGAAACCTGTTTTAGAATAAGAGACATTGGGAAGGTCGAAGGAGAGACCAAGGCACCTCTTCGCAGTCAGCTTCACTTGGAATTGTAGGTATTTGGAAGGAAACTTGCAGAAATACGTTCAACTCTTGTTACTCATCCACTTATCTATTAACTTTTAAATACATCAATTGACGAGCCACAGTGATTAAATTAACAATCTTAGTTGTTTTATGTGACTAGTCATTATTTTTTTCTGGCTCTATAAATAAAAAGTAATTTCAAAGTTGTTTCTAATAATAGCTTCTGATTAGCAAGGTTGTTAATAGCTGAATTGCTTTCTGAATGGCTTTTTCATTTTAGGACAGATCTCATACGAATTGATGATTTTCCACAACATAATTGATAAAAAATATATTCTCTTAAAGATAAATGATTTCAGGTAAGTATTATATTAGAACTTTTTTCAATGTATGTTGAAATATGATTTTATCCACACAAAGAAAGTATAAGAATCAATGAAAGTGTGTCAACATTATTCGCAAATATGTGACGTTCGCTGCGAAATTTCGAAGTAACCGCGACATTTTTTAATAATCAAGATTGAATCTTTGCATAACAATTTTTTAAGAGTTCTGTATATTTCAGAAGAGGTTGCGCATCAGAGATGAACATTTTTTGCATTCGGGTTCAATTCTTTGAATACAACCCTTCTGACATGTAATAAAAATATTCATAACACCTCGGATTTAGTCATTGAGAACATCTCTTGATTTCCTAAAGAAATCTTAACTAATATCGGCAATTTGTCTTTAATAGAGAAAAAATATATAATATTATTAGAATGTACCTGAAAATGAATTTTCTCTTCTAAAAAGTAGAGTAGAAAATTGAAAATTTTCCAGTGAATTTAAAGTTCCAGCCGTCTGGCAGGCTTCACCTGCTGAGGGTGCCGAGTGGTTTTCGAATTATTGGATAAGTGGTGATATTTTCTCAAAAAAATTATGATCCAATTTGAATTTATTTTAATGAAATATAAAAAAACAGATAATTTTTCTTATATAAAGCGACTATTTTTGTTTTATATAATTTTTTCTTCAGCTATAATGACTGAAGAAGAATGTGTGAAAGCACCAATGTTGCGGCTGGTACCGTTTGTCCAAGACAAAACGACTCTGTTGTGTCCTGCGGCCGAGGCAGACTCCATCGGCGAAGCCATTGACTCCACCACGGAATTAAAATCGAATTAGGCAAGAACCCGAGATCCAGCAGCTTGACATTGAACGTCGCCCATCAATTAATCGGATTCGGCGACAAAAGAATGCCGCTCATCACCTCGAGTCTCATTTCGAATTAATAATAATCTTGTTATCTTATTAATGAAGAGGTTGGAAAAAGATGGAGGTGAATTCAAGGATTTAAATTTTCTATTATTATAAGAATAAAAATATTTTTGCACATGACTTACACTTGCTTACGTAATTAATAAACAATCCTATACTACTAAAGGGCATTTGTGCCTGCATCTGTATGTACTTAAGTACCTACCTATGTATCTATGCTCGTACCTCAACAAAAACAGTTACCAATTTAAATGAAATTATCTATTTATATAAAATTAAGGTTTTGTCTGTACATTGGGGTGGTGTTGGGGGTGGGGGTGCTGTGTGGGTTTCGGGGGGTCCAGGGGCGAGCTCACTGGCTATCAAGAGGCGAGCGCCGAAGGCGGGCCTTGCGCTAGTATTAAAATAAAATAATTTAAAATATAACGTTTCGAAAGAAATTGTTTCTTTATCTGAAGAAAATTAGTTGCTTTAAGATAGTTGTCTCGCGATATATATCTTGTTTAAAAAGCGCGATCAAAAACAATTCTCGTTAATGTGTTAATTATTCTTTGATATATTATTAGGTAGTTGTTTCGCAGGAACACTAGCAAAAAGTTAATGCTAGAGTATATAGAACAGACAATAAGGATTCATAATACATAAGCCCAAAACTTTTTGCTGTTTATGTACCACTTTTCTACCCAATCCCGTGCTTGTTTGACAAATCTGGCAACACTGTCCGAGCTTGTATATATTTTATCATAGAAATTTCAAATAAAGTACATTATAAAGGGAGATTTATAAAACAAAAGGTTTTTAATAAGCGATTGAAAGTTGTTGCGACAATGGCAGAAGCGAAAAAACTTTAGAAAAATTGCTAAAGTTAACCCACTTTTTAGGTTAAATAAATGTGTTGTTGGCAGCTTGTTTTTAGTGAAAATTTTTCCTTATACATTTTTCATTATTATCTCAGAAATTGTATTGTAACTATGAATTAACATTTTCTTAAAAAATGTATTAGTTATTGTTTAATTAATGTTGGTTTAGTTTTTTATAACACTGGTAAGAAGAGTTTCTTAATTATAATTAAATATGTATGTAAACTTTCGGATATCCCGTATAGTGCAATGTATAAGAGTCTGAAAAACTCTATCTTTGGAATTTAATATATATCTCCGGAACTAAATTGTTCATAAATTTCGTTTTGTCACCAATCGATGCAGAAGTATTTAAATAATAATCTGTCGAAATTTCAAAAAAAATCCTAAGAAAATTCATTTGGTGAAACAACTACCTTAAGAAAAATATTAATATCAATATTTGTATATTTTGAAATTACAGATAGTAACTTTAAATTTGTTTTATATATATATAAATTAAGGTTTTGTCTGTGCATTGGTCCAAATCAGGCCAAATTTTGGTTCTACATGTTTCAAGGAAAGTTATTAACGAAAAAACCCTTAACGAAATTCCTGACTATGTCTGTATATTTCCGTAGTTTCCACAGAAATTCTGCTCCGATTCACGTAAAAACGGCTGAAGGGATTATTATGAAATTTCATATTTGAATTAGATGTCTTCTAACTTACGTTCATTTCTATATATCCTTTTGATATTTTGACCCCAAAAGGGGGTTTGGGGGGGGGCGCACTAGTGGAAATTATCAAATAAACCTATCCTAAACTATTAGCTCTAGGGCAAATTTTGTTATGAGCAAAGTTGTAGGGGATGTGATTTCTGACATTTTTTGTTTAGAAAATTCCCCCTAAAAGGAGGGGAGGGTAAAAAATGTAAATTCTTGCCCTTGGGGCAAACTCAACCAAATTTTGTATACATAATCTGTGGGCCGCTGGAGGCTAGAAATGCAAAAACTTGGTGCGGGGGTAAGGGTAGGGGTTGAGGTGAGGGTGGACGTGGGGGGGGTGCGGAAATGGGGTGCATTGGTGGGGGTTCCGGGATTTCAGGGGTGGGGGTCCAGGGGGTATAGCTCTCCGGCTAGCAAGAGGGTCGCCGAAGGCGGGCCTTGCACCTAGTATATAGAGTAGTTCAGAAGTTCATCCGATTCTAAGTCCACTTTTGGAAAATTTATAAATTTTCTTAAATTCTTAACCAACAAATTAGGTTATTTTTCTATAAAACTCCTCGCTCTGATTTTCACAAGTAGAGCCTTCTTTTGATTTCTTATGAAATTGTTTTTAAATGAATTTGGGATTTAAAAAACATACATTTTTTAGTTTATAGACTTATTTGGATTGGCCTCTGAACGCTCCATACATAGACGTATATTATAGCTATACTTAAATTTATAAAGGTTATTCCTAAGCAATATTTGAAATCATTTATATTATTCCCAAAGAAAAATGAGCCTTTTACGGACCAAACGCCTGAATTTTTTTTTTTTTAGACTCCATAGTATACATCGGCAATCTGCCCTTGCTGCCAATAAGCTTATTTACAGACAATAAATGAAAAAATGACATGGTTAGTATTAACAATATTTGAGGTAGAATAATGAGAGCTCCATTGAGCTTTACATTAAAGACGCCTGAATACAGGCAATCATTCGTCACCTCTTCTTCAAAGTTGTATACAATTTAGGCTCTAACGTAAAGTACTTGAGTTTTAGATAGATAGAAGTCAACAAAACCTGCCTGCCTGCTGGGATGGCAAAAGTATTCAATTCATTATTATTACTATTTATTTATTTATTTGTAAGGAAATTCAATGTAAAAAATCATTTGGAAATAGATTTTTTCTTATTAATTTTAAAATAGCATGTACCTAATATAAAAGATGCCTGGAATTAAAATCTCTATGAAATTTATCAATACGTACCTGTAGTATCGAAAAAATAGAAGATGTAAAATTCAAAAATTACACAAATCTGTTACATTTCAAGATATCACAATTTCCTTGCAATTACCAGAGCTAAAATGCTTGAAATTTAATATGGGGCTACTTTATAGCAGTGGTCCTAATCTTCTTTGACCGTCGACCCCTTCAAGAGTTTCTTTATCAAACCCCTCTATTTCACTTTTTACTTTATCCAATGCGAAGCATGGGGAAAGTATTGTAATCGGTCTCGCGGCAAGCGCGACTTCAAAGGATCCTCAGGTAAAGACTACGGAATCCATGGACTCAATTAAGGTCACAAATTGAAGTATTCAATTAGATTGAATTTTAGCACGTGACGGTTTTGCCAATAATTACCTGGGATCTCGTCGAGAAGCCAAAAAGTGCCATTTTTTGGGAAATGCGTGCGGATGGATGGATGGATGGATGGATGTTAATTTCTAATTTCTAGGCACGAAAATAAAAATTTCCGTGATATTCACTTCGATTCGAATACCCTGAAAATGGGTGACAGCCTATCCAAGTTGGGCGTCTCTGTCGCATCTGACCTGTCTTGGAATGAACACATCTCAAGCTTGAGTTGTTTACCAAAAAAGAATTTAGTCTTTTTGATTTTAAGTCGATTCCTCCACGTTTTCAGTAGAGGTTGCCATTAATAGTCAAAACATCAAAAATGGAATGCAATAAGGTTATTCCTCTAGTATTAAGATAAGAATCGATCGTTATTTTTGATTTTAAGTCGATTCCTCCATGTCTTCAGCATTGGTTACCAATAATAATCGAAGCGTCAAAAATCTAATGTAGAATGGTTATTCCTCGACTGTTAAATGAGAATCGATCATTATTTTTTAATTAAAGTTAACATGAACTGCAAATAGCAAGTGATATCTGATTAATAATAAAGGAATAAACATATTAATATTTCAAATGAATTTGGATAAAGTTTAGCAGCGATCCGTTGCAGTTTATTTGTAATTGTAATAGAACAATCAAAAAAGGCGCCTATGTAAGCTTATATTTTTAAATTTGCCTAATTTATTTATACATTAAAGATCCCTGTTGCTTAAAGATATACAAATGAGTAGAACAAAATATCGTGATTTATGTAGAAACTCTGGGACTAATTAAATATTATACAAATATAAATACACTGATGTTTTCTATTTTTCTATTGGCCCCTACTCGACCTTTATTCGATGCAATTTTTAATTCTGAATATCGATATCGAATATATATAGTTTCATAAAGGTGTAAGAAACAATAACTTTTAAGGAGTTAGGTGTTGGTTCTAGGTGAAACATTTTATTATTATGTGTAAGAAACAATCTGTTAAAAAGACGGATCTTCTGAAATGACTTGAAATTTCAACTAAATCTGACACATTGGGGGGCAGGGGGTTCTTGTCCCCCTTAGCGATTGGGCTATCAGTTCTGCCTTTCGTATAAAATAGTAAATATTGTCATTGGGAATGTCCTGAAATCAAATTTAACTATTTTGAAATGAATTGATTTTATTGAAAAGTTTTTGTTTTGCCGAGAGTAGCAGAGTTGTTGATTCACAAAGAAAGCAAAGAGATTGTCCTCTGCTTGGATGCAAATAAACATATACACATATATATCAAGATGATATATCTGTATATATATTATTTATTTGTATTTTGTAAGAGTTCGTGGCTGTGATGAAACTATACTAGATGAAGGAGGAGGTATCAGCCAAAGATGGAATCACTGGGTTCAATAAAACACCTTTAATGAGACGTTTCGGCCTAAATTTTATTTGGCCATCTTCAGTCAATTAGGCTAAAAAATTTTTTACAAATGGATGTTAATTGATATATTTTTTTATAAAAATTATAAGTTGACCAAGTTGGTTATTTAGACTTACAGTTATACACAAAATGCGGTACACATATGTGATCGAGCCAAGCCTTGTCAAAGATAAAAATTTCTTTTAGCTTCATGCGAATTTTTAACGTGCCTGGACCCAAAAGTTTCAGAATGAAAGTAATGAGTTCATATAAATCTTTTCTATATATTACATTATAATAATAACCTAGAAAAATATAGACAATATTCAATTTTTATTTAATAATAAAGATCCAACCCCTAGAGAATTATGTAATAATATTGTCTATCAAATTAACTGTCTAGATTGTCCATCAAATTCTAGCACCTATATAGGGCAAAGTTCACGTTCACTAAAAATTAGGGTATATGAGCATAAATTAAGTGTTCGAAATAAAAAGACCAACACTGCACTCTCCACCCACGCAGCCGAACATAGTCATTCTTTTGATTACGATAATGCGAAAATATTGGTCAAGATTGATAACTTCTATAAAAGATCCATAGCCGAAATGCTATATATAAAAATAGCAGGTGATAAGGCTATCAATTTTAAAAGAGATTGTATGTTTCTTTCCAATATTTATACATCTATCCTGTGTGATATGAGCCAACAGTTGTTTTCTTGAACTTAATGTATAGAAACTTTTTTGAAAATTTTTTTAATAAGAATTTGTATAATTTGATTGAATGAAAAAATGCATGTGATTTAAAAGTAATTAGATTCTAATTTGGATTTTCTGTTTGTAAATAAATAATGATGGGATATATGATGACCTCACATAAGGGTCAAATATCTAATTATAATGTAATATATAGAAAAGATTTATATGAACTCATTACTTTCATTCTGAAACTTTTGGGTCCAGGCACGTTAAAAATTCGCATGAAGCTAAAAGAAATTTTTATTTTTGACAAGGCTTGGTTCGATCACATATGTGTACCGCATTTTGTGTATAACTGTAAGTCTAAATAACCAACTTGGTCAACTTATAATTTTTTATAAAAAAATATATCAATTAACATCCATTTGTAAAAAAATTTTTTAGCCTAATTGACTGAAGATGGCCAAATAAAATTTAGGCCGAAACGTCTCATTAAAGGTGTTTTATTGAACCCAGTGATTCCATCTTTGGCTGATACCTCCTCCTTCATCTAGTATTATTTATTTGTTTGTCAAACAAATAAATAATATATATACAGATATATCATCTTGATATATATATGTGTATATGTTTATTTGCATCAAGCAGAGGACAATCTCTTTGTTTCTCTTTGTGAATTGATTTTACAATATTTTTGACATTTTCAGTGGTCATTTAACCTTAAAAATGACTAGATTCGGCGAGTAAGAATTTCAATTGCGGGGTGTGTGCTGATCACATCATGTATTTGCATTCTGAAATGATCGTCCAAAATGTTCACTAGCTCTCGGTCTATTACATATACACACAGAGACATTAAAAAAACTCTTTTCATTAAGGATACTATTAAAAGTCAGAGATCTTTAAAATCATGAGCTTCGAATTTTATCACGAAAACAAAATTTCCATTACTTGTCATATAAAACTTCGTTTTTAGTTTTTGTGTATGGGTGTTAAAATCAAAAGAAAAAAGGGTCAGTTTAAGTAGAATAGTTAATATTGGGATTTGATATCGACCAGCGACTACCGATCTCCATGGAATATCGATTAAGGAAATTCGCAAAAGGATAGTTTTTTTTTAATTTGGCTTTTATCATTAGATACATAAAGTAATTTATGTTAATATATTCGGATAATCTAGGAAGGAATCTTCCTAGTCATGCATTCCAATCAGGATAACAAATTAACTGAGATGGATAGATAGATTCTTAATTGCATCGAATCGACATCAATTAATGGCAGCATAATCCATTTAGGAAATAAAACTAAATCAATGAAAGGCAAACTGACCAAGAACTAACAAGATCAATGGCCTCCGGATTCTTTTTTTGACTTTTGAATTCCCCTTCCCCTTCTCCAGGCATTACAACTAGTTGTTTGCAATTGTTAAAAATAATTACAAATAGAAAAAATATGTGGAATTCATTACTGCTGGAGAATGGCAACTAATAAAAACACCCTTGAAATTCTAAGGATTTCCTTAAATCACGAACAGTTACTTTGCAATAAATAAGTTAGATGTCATTTCGTTTTTATAGACACTTAAGGATAAAATGCACATTTAAAGACTTCTAATCTCTCTGCAAGCTTTGGCAAATTTTGGGCCAACGAAACATTTGAACCAGAAAGCTGAAAATTTGTAGAAAGATATACAAGTTGAGGGGTAATATCGTGTACACCTTCTTCCATTTAGACTTTCATTTCCAAGTAAAAGACAATAGATGAAGGGGCATTATCTAATGAATTCCACATAATTCCAAAGACGGTGTACACCTAATTCCAATCACGATTCACCCCTCGGATATAGTTTATTAATTAAAACTGCCGAATTACATTCCGTAAGCATTCAAGAGATCTCTATATAAGTATTCAATTTTTTCTAAGTTTCATGTTCTGAAGCTCAAGGGTTTTCTGAGGCTAAATGGTTAGGGCCCATAAATTAATCAGTTATTCATTTTGGAAATTATAAACATTTTGGCACCAGAACGAACTTTTTATGATCTTTTTTTAATATTGAGTGAGACAAATAGGAAGATAATGTTTGTGAGCTCTCCTTGTATCTACATTTTTAATTTGGAAAAAGTCGAATTTATCCAGTCCTTAGTTTTTAGATACAAACATTTCTGCCTATGAACGATTATTATTATTAATTGAAATGAAATTGAAAACCTACCATTAGTTTAACAAAATGAAGCGCTGATTAGTTTTTGGTACATATCGGCCCACAAACATTAGTACTTTATTTCAGTACTTTTTTAGTTTTTTCTAAATATCTTGAAAATGACTTAACCAATTTTGATGAAATTTAATATCCTAATTAAGTACCTTGGGGACCACAAAAAAGGTTAAATAAAGTTTTTAGTAAAATTATATTTTAAAGTACTTTACTCTAGAGTAAGATGGTACTTTTTTAATTTTTAAATTCTTTAAAATTTATTCATTTGAAAGTTTTAATATAGCTCATTTAGCCTTGCTTAAGTTTTTATTAGAGTTATTGTGGATATCGGAATCCGGCACATAGAAAAAATTAGGCTTAGAAATTATTTTTCTCCTGTTTTCAAAAATTTATTCCTAAATATGAATAAGCACACAAAAATTAAGTGAAATTTTGAGTACCTTTTAAGAAACAGACAATCGTTTTATCGTGGATATGGCCGTTACTCTTTGAAAGTGATAGCAAAACGATTTTTTTAATTTAATTCACTGCCGTTGTATTCGAAATTTCCGAATCAATTAAAAAAAATAATAATTCTATTTAATTGTAGGGATAGATTGGGCAAAAAATTTAATAAGTTACACAGACTTTAAGGACAAAACAGGGGTAGAAGATAATGTATGAAGAATAGGGCTTGATCAATGTCTCCAAACATTATTCACAATCTGTACATTGACCTTACAGCCCTTAATACTTAATTATCTACATTTTGGTAAATTTTTACTCTAAGGGTTAATAGAACTATAAATACTATATGACTTTATACAGGAATTCTCATTTTTAAATAAATAATGCAAAGTCTAAAACAAGGTTAACAAGGATTTTTTTTAAGCAAGAATAAAAACAAGCCAAGAGATTGAATTATAAATATCCATCCAAACAGGTATCTGGAACATTCTCTTCTATATATGGCAACGGATTAGATCCTTAATCGGACCACAAGTGACAATGTCCTGTTTACCAATTGGGCTTTATACATTTATCTGATCGATCACTCAGGGATAGTTGGTGGTAGGTATATTTATTTATTTTATGAACACTCATTATTTTCTCTCTTTTTCTAGATTTTATTTGATTAAAATATAGAATTTCTGGTTGTTCAACTAGTATTATTTTAATAATAAATATGAATCAAACATGTTTTATAAATTTTGGCAAAATGACGAACTACATTTTTTTAAGCATTGTCAAGATTTTCCAAAATATTTATATTTACTTCTGCTATAAATTTTAAAAGTTGTACTTTAACTTTAAATGCTATCGAATATAGTTCTAACTAGGACTCAAAAATTGAAAGTTAAATGTATAAAATATAATATTAATAAAACTTAATTGATAAGAACTTTGATTTTTGCCTTTTACATTTTTGGTAACAATTTGGTGAAAAGATAAGTGAATTTTTTGTAAGTTTTTATTCAAAATTTAAAGTTTAATCTTAATGGGATACTTACAAAATAGTGGGAGGCAGTGAATCTGGCATGTAGGCATTTTAATACAGCGTCCTCTGTAAGGGGTCCTGGAAGATGGATAAGATCCTCCACAGATTGGAGAGAACTGGTGGCTGCTCCGGGGGGAACGATGTGCCCGCAACCACCTTTGACTTCAAGTGCCGCCTGCCAGGGCAACGGCGGTGGTGATGTCACTCCAGAATGCTCTTTATCGCGGGAGTCATCAGGAATGACTACACAACCTACAGTTGAAGTAGCACAGACTGTGCCTGAAATCAGTCCGGGTTTCTCTCCTAATCTGCTTTTTGGATGCGAATCTGAAAACAAACAGTAATAGATACTAAGAGATTATAAATTCTAAGGTATACAAGTACTTTAAATACATTATAATATATAACCCGTCTCCATTTAATCAGCTCAGAAACCCTGTTTGTGAAAATATTTTCTTTTGTTTCAACACTCTGAAGACGTGTGATAAGCTATTCATTTTAGAGGCCCAATCGAGTCTGATCTCGTTTGGAATGAGAATATGTCCTCTCTGACAATTTTGTTTGATGTTATTTTACGACCTCGTAATTTCTGAGCCTTTAGATTGCCCAGATCCTGTCTCGTAATTCACATAATACGCATATCCTCTAAAAAACTATCATAACACAAAAAGTCAAATTTAAGCCACCAATACAAAATTGTTCAGTTTTTTTTCTGTATTCTACAAAAACGCCATATTCTTAACTCAAAAATGAGCCGACAGAGGGAACTTGTGTCAGTTTGATCCGGTGCTACATTGACGTGGAAGAAATCTACAACAGTGCCACAACAGTGTTTGCAGCAGATGCACATCTGTCGGTGCGGGTGAAAACTGACATAAGCTGTAATGTGACTGTATTGAAAGTAATTTAACAAATTTAATTTGATTATTTATTAGTAGAAAACATTTGTAAGATGTAATAGGACGGTTTTGTATAATAATTTGTTTAAAGTTTACTGTACAATCAATGTAAAAAAGAGTCATATCACAGGTTATGTCTGTTTTTTAAACAAAATAATAAATAATAAATGTAGAAAACTGTCATAACATATGACTTTTTTCATTTTTTTCTAAAATAATACGAATGATTATAGTAAGACATCTATTTTTTACCTTACTGGCATAAAGTTAAATAAATTTTACATAAAGATAAAAAGGAAACTAATCATTATTATAAATTCATAATAAAATGGAGAAGGGAAAAATCTTTAAAACCAATTTTTTCAAAATCACTTTTTTGTGTTATGACAGTTTTTTAGAGCATGTGCGATTATGTTGAGACGCCGCTTCAAAGCATTCTCCTCTACGCTGGATCCAATTGACAAATTCGCGAGCGAACAGATACTCTTATTAACTCCTTTGATTTAGTGCCTGATTATATATATGTCTGCGGTCTTTGCGTGGCTAGTGAGATAAACTCAATAATTCGCCAAAAATTTGCTTTATGAATAGCAAGCAAATGTTCAACTCCTTTTATCTCTTTGCGGCCAGGTTAGACATTTGCCGATCTAGTTTATTCCCCAATACGTTTATCCACATGCCTTCTAGAGCTTTAATTTTAAATTTTGTCCCTAACTATGGTACTCATTCTTCCTCTGAGCTTTTCAACTTTCAGTCTGTTAAAACTTTCAAGGCTGTCCGCCTTGGTCTTCAGCCCTCATCTTGATCACTCTGTTCTCATCGGTAATGCGTGAGTCTGTTAATACCTATATATAATAATAATAAGTTCTGCATTTTTTCAAATTTCATTAAAAATAAACAAATAAAAAAAATATCGACAAATATTACTAGTAGAAGACGTTGGGAATCTCAAAACAAGTCATCTAAATTTAAAGTGAAATTTTCTTGGACAGGTTAATGATTTTCTAATTTTATCTTTTACTATATTAATTGGGTAATGTAAACAAAAAAATATAAAAATATTCAACGATGGACCCAGTGTAAGATATTTCCCGATGGTTTCCACTTAGTTCTTTAAAATATCTCTTCTTGTTTAAAGCGACCTAATGACAGTGAATTTATTTATTATTGTCATCTCATTGCTTACATGTTTGTTTACATACAATCCTGTTAAATTCAATCCTATTTTCAAGAGTATTTAATTTGTTATATTTTAAAAGCATGTAGATTCGAAATTTCGATGTTAATTAGTATCATTTTCCAAATAATTACAAGTCATGTTTGCCCAATTTAAGACAACAAACAACCGGTAAGATTTTATGTTTGGTTGCATTCTGGGAATAGCAATGTTAGAATTCAAGGAGAATGGTCCATGTTTCAGATATTCAAACAATTTCATTTGCAACTCTGCTGGTATTTGAGAACACCGAATTATTTAGCAGGTTTTTTTCGTAATTGGCGATCATTTGGTGCGGCGTGATCGAAATATCCTAACGTGGTTGCTTAGTTCAGACTATAAGAATTGCACTTATCGAAATTTTTAGAAACATTTTAAAACTTTTTAAAATTTAAAAATCCTTTACTTTATTTAAAATGTTTCACCAAGAATCTACACCATTCTTCCTTAACAGAAAAAGAAAGAAATTGATATCTCAAGTATTTTGGAAGATATAATTATTTTTCTGTTGCCTGTAGGTTTCTGGGCGGACCAAGTATTTCCATAGCGCTACAAGTTCACTAATTCTACTTTTTACAAAGAGCTTCTCGGTACCTCAGCTTAAGAGATCTCGCTTCATGTTCATTAGTACTTTGTATATGTAAGTATGGTTCGATTACTTTGATTTTTACTTTACCATACAGGGTATGGTCATGTATTGTAATCATTGTGCATGAAAAAAGTGTTTTTTCCTTCTTTTTTTCGAAATATCTCAAAAACTGCTTAAACAATTTTGATTAAAAAAATTGAGCGCAACCATGGCATTTCGCTCTACAAAAAAGCCCTAATATGTGAACATCGAAAAGATTATATTTTGCGAGATAATAATTGTTTTGTCAAAATGTCTGTTAGTCTGTCTGCTCGTCTGTTAGTTAACATAGTTAGTCTGTGGGTTACCAAATTTTTGTGGACGAGCTAGCTCAAAAACTAGTGTGAATATCGAAGCCAAATTTCACACGTAGTTTTGGTTCATTGAGATTAAGAGCTGATTAGATTTTGGTGCATGGGGTGGGGTGGGGTGGGGGGTCAAAAATCAAAATATAGGCTAAACTCAACCAAATTTTGTATACATAATCACTGGGCCCACAGTAATCTAAAAATGCAAAAACTAATCTCCCAAAATGGGGGGGGGGGAGTTTAGTGTCAAAAAATCAAAATATAGGCTCTTGTACCAAACTTAACCAAATTTTGTATACATAATCAGTGGGCCCCCAGGAGTCGAAAAATGCAAAAACTAACCCCCTCCCCCCTACATGATTATAAATAATTTTTTTAAATATTAAATATAAGTGAGGGGTCAGGTTGTATGGTAAAGTCAAGAGGATGGCCACATCAGAACACGTCAGCTTATTTTCTTCTTTAGAATACATTATTTACATGGAGTAATAATTTAAATATTTATCACTGTTTTTTTTTTAAGTGCTACTCTTAGTAAAATATCGAATTAATATTATAATTATTACTACTACTAGCACCCTGCTTATTCTATATTAATGAAAATAAATGGAATTTCACCTGTGGTTGGTAGAGATGTACCAGGGTGGTGGCTGGAGGCAGCGGCGGCTGCTGCTGCTGCAGCGGCCGCCGCCGCATTCGAGGAGCCATCTAAATGAGGGGCTGCAGGCGCTGGAATCGTACTCAGCTGTCCGTGGTGCTGCTGCAAAGGGTTGTTGGCCGATTGTTGAGAATAGCGAGGTGGTACAGCAGGCTGCTGCGTGGCGGCTGCTGCAGCTGCAGCAACGACCGCAGCAGCCGCCGGAGTGGGCAACGGGGCCGTAACTGTGTTGTTCAATGGCGCCGTCGTGCCAAGGATATTGTTGTTCGACGAACTGTTAGAGGCGGTGGTTCCCCCGCCAGCGTTGACGTGAAGTCGATTTCGCAGCGTAACCAACTCAGTACTCAGGCTGCGCAGCCGCTGCTGGAGATGCACAGCCTCGTTCGAAGACGAGGCATCTGTAAGCACCCAATTCAGATCGATTAAAAATAAGTTTTGAAAGAAATCTTGTCTCTAGAACAATGGACACTTTTCCATTACAGAAGGCATTTTCTTTGTAATTGAAATTCTTTTTGTGTTGGGGACCACATTTTTATTTTTAATCTGATAAAACTACAGATTCCAAAAAGGAAAAGAAAATATTTAAACGTCACATTCTCTTAAAAAACGACATTTAAGAAGACCTTGGGGAAGGAGAAACGATCCTTAAGGAGAAATCTATGAGATTGTTCTCAGCAGCACTAATTTATTTAAGTTTAAATTAGAGAAATGTTTTGGACCATATTTAACACAAATTATTTTTTATCTCGAAAACCGATAGAGATGGGGATAGGACAATATTAACAAAAAAGTATTTTAATAAAAGGGCGGTTCTAAAAACTTTTTAATATACGGGGTGTTTTATTTAAAAAAAATAAAGTTGCTACAACTTTTCGATGGAAGCCGAAACGTCGCAATGCTGAAAATATTTTAGATCGATAGAGCAGGTAAGAAAATGTAAGGTGCTAAATTTTCAGAAAAATCCTGCCTTCCGTTTTCCATAAACATCTAACATGCCATCGACCGTGAATCACCCTGTATATATAGTATATAATTTATTACAGACTATACCATATAGTTTCGAAGATTTGAACTTCATCATCACTCTTTTAAATTAGAAACATTTTAGTTGTTATTTTTTTACTTTCACATTTATATTCATAGAATATAATGTGGAAGTATTTCGATGGCCTGTCTGGGTCCTTCCTAACTATTTGAGAGCTTGTATCTCAGAGATGAAAAATGTTAATTTCATTTTGTTAACTTCTAGGTGGAAGGAATCGATGCCCTTAATAGTTGGAAATCGGATTTAGGATATAAAACCGGAAATTGTGGTCCCCAGAGGCCAAAAAGGGGCCAAAAATCCATTGGTCAGTGCGTATGTACGTAGGTACGTATGTATGTACCTCCCTGCGTTTCGCATCCATAAGTCTCAGAGCTACGAAATTCGAAACTAAAGCTCGATATAGGCTAGAAAGAGTACAGCAAGGTTTTGGGTGAAATCGGAACACCGGAAGTGGACATTTACATGAAAGATTTTTCGTTTGTTTTTATTTTCTCAAAAACGGCAATAACTAAAGTATTTTTTTAAAAATTAGTGTACTTATCAAGTGTCAAGTGTTATTAGTCGTGAATAAATTTTAAATCCGATTGAAATAAAGGAAGGGGGTGAAAATTAGGAGTGTCGCGATGATTTCAAATAAGTGAAAATGTGCAAGTCGTGTGGTGACCACACCAGTTGATTCAGGTTCTAATTAATACTCGATTGGATTAGGTGAATTATTTTGTTAAATAGTAAACTATAGTCTCTAACAAATATGTAAATTATGTCCTATATATACATGGTATATTGTATATATTCATTATATATTTATATGTTTGTTTGCTTCAAAGAGAGGACCATGGGCATAGTTAGGGGGGTGGGGGTCTAGAAAAATTGAAACTCCATTATGAATCCAGTCAAGAAATGGGTTATAGAAAACATTGAAGAGGGTAGAATTTTTTTCTTGTGTGATGTGTTTGGGGTAGTTAAG
This sequence comes from Forficula auricularia, assembly GCA_024734495.1. Lineage (NCBI taxonomy): Eukaryota > Metazoa > Arthropoda > Insecta > Dermaptera > Forficulidae > Forficula > Forficula auricularia. The sequence continues at coordinate 26,382,714 of JALMQS010000085.1, read as the reverse complement.
AGGTAAAAATACTAAAAGTCTCCAGTCCTAGCTATCGGGCTTAGGGTGTAAGGGCGGTGGAAATATCCCGTTTTTTGGTTTTTTGCTTATCTTTCAAAAACGGTGGTCCGTAGGGAAAAAATGATTCTTAGAAAAATGAAAGCTAATACAGTTTGCTACAAGATGGCTTCTAATTAATTTTTCTCTATTCTTTATCTTTAGCTCCTCAGCATTCGTTTTACAGTAAATCTCCTCTGAAAAGAGGTTGCAGAGCATTCAATTTCCTATAAAATGATATATACATTTACTATTTTATCTTCAAATGGAATTTGAAAATTTCAGGTTAATGTAGGTACATATTTGGAAAGAGGATTTTTATGTTTGGTCACCAAATATTTGATAACTAACCCCTACTTCAGTTGCTAAAAAAATCTATTGAACCAGGAGAATCAGTTCACGAGAGACTCTCGTGGAGTCAACTTGTAATGTAATTACAATTTTAAAACTGTTCATATACAATACAAAACTTATTTTGCTATCATCTCTGTGAATAAAATGTTATTAAATACAATATTTTTTTATTAAAAGCTAAACATATTTTTATATGTTCATTAGTCAATAGTCTATTATTTTTTCTTATTTATCTCCTATGGGTCTCGCACATAACTTCCTATTGTAATCATCATGGGCGTAGTTAGGGAGGGCAAGGGTGGCAGTGCCCCCCCGTCCTACAAAACTCAATGACCCCATAGAAAAATCGAAACTCCGTTATTACGAGGCATCACATGTATTTCTCATTAAATTATTTCGGTACTTCCAAAATTTGTCAATTCTATTGTACTAAAAAGTTAGTTGATCTCGAATCGGATTTCAGAAATAGAAACCGTGTGGTGGCTAATCAGCTGCCTGGCTAGCCCCCTCCCCCCCTAGGCAAACTCCCTAACTACGCCAATGCAGAGGACAACCTCAGTGATCTCCTAATGAATCATCAACTCTGCTAATTTCGATAAGCTAATTCTTTTCAAGAAAAGATCCTTCTCCAGGGTTTAAAAGAATGAACGTATGAAGCTTGTAACCACATCCTTCTTTATACTTGTTTCCTTTAACCTTAAGATTTTCTGGGGCTAGAATTTGCTTGTAACATCAACAGAATAATTTACTGAAATGATATTATTGGGTCAGAGGATTTTAAAATAAATGACAAATTTTTTCTGTCGTATCAAATATTTACTTGCAATAAAAATGCTTTGGTTTATGTAAAGCTTAGTATAATATAATAAACTTTTTAATTGAAGAAATATTATAAGTGGATCACATCTTTTTCTCTCTTGGTCCAGACTTAAGACTCCACAGACTTCAATAGCATAATCCGCAGTGGTCTCGTGATAAAATATCTTTTTCAAATAAGCGCGGTCGAAACAATTCTCATTGATATATAAATTTATTTAAAATCATTATTTCAAGTTAGAAATATATAAGTTCAAATATTATTTTTACTCAATATTTGACAAAATTCTCTACAGTTGATTCGTGATCGAATCAAATGTAGAAAACATTCGGTTGAAGAAATATTAGATTGACCATTTTCTATTAGGCAAGCAAGACTTTATATATTCGTAATTTTTAGCAAATTGCCAACATCTTATTCTGCAGATCAAGTGCTATTGCTATTTTATGAAGGTTTATTAAAACGGTGAAAGTTGACACTCATACACGCACACAGACTCAAATTTCATTTGAGGTATAAAAGATAGAAACATTTCTAGATTGGAAATAAATGAGTTTTGCAATCCTGAGAATCCTGGAAGGCCTGGAAGCACGCTTTAGAGTGTTAATTAAACTATTTCTATATCTTTATCATTATCATATTATAATGGTTTAAATAAATATTTTTTAACTAGTTTCTATGTTATTTGTAGAAAATTTAATTAAACTTTGATTTCTTTATGTGTCATTAATAATACTCTAGAAAGAGATTAGCAGTATGTTTTTTTTTTTTTTTTTATTTTATCATTATTTCCATTTTCTTTCTAATGGACATATTTCAAATACCTCAGACAGTGAAAAGTAAATAAAAGAAGATATTCAATTTAATAAAAAATTGAACATACCTTCTACTTGCTTACTATTATACTAACCTTAATTTTATTATATAGAATTTATTAATTGGAAGGCAAATTATGTATTATAATTTTAATCGAATTATTATTTTGGAGAGGGTCAAATTTTATGTGTGGACTGATGAATTATCAAAAAGATTCAAGAGATTTGACGCCATTCATTTTTACCTTGTTTATTATATATATACCTTATTAATTATATATACATTTATAATATTTATAGCGCTTAACGCTGTTTCATTAAATTTTTTTACCAAAATCTTTTCACCCGTTTTCGAGAAAAAATAAACAAAAAAGTAACATTATCATCATCATCATCGAGTCTTAAGAATGGTTAAATACAGCCACCTGCCTCCAATCAACTCTATTCCATGCCAACTCTTTTCCTTCTCAAGAAGTCCTACATCCTATATTCTTCATTATCTAGGGAAAATACTCCAATCTAGATCTTCTCCTTTTCCCTTTTCTTTCTTAATTTACTCTTTAAAATATCCCTTAGCATTTTCTCTGTTGTAAGGTGTGCCCTATTACTTGAGGTCTTCTCTTCTTTAGATATTTTCACAGTTTTCTCTAATTTTTCAAAGAACTTCCTCATTTTTAATTCTAACTACCCAATTAATCTTGTCACGAAATGTGGTGCTACAGTAAAATGTTAAAAAAGTGTAAAAATTTAAAAATCAGACTAACTTACAAAATCATCTCTGATAGAATTCTTCAAGATTTCATAAATGTTGCGCTAAAATCTTTTTAAAAATTGGATTTTTCAATTAAATTAATTGAGATGATTCTGCATCAAAATGGCATACCTAAAATCGCTTCCACACACATTTCAAAGTTACATTGTTTTGTTGGACAATTGCAACTTGTTAAAAGCAAAGTTGTAGAGGATGTGATTTTTGACAATTACCAGTATATTCAAAGAATTTCAAAAACTAACCACCCAAAATGGTGGGAGGGGGGGGCGTCAGAAATGAAAATTCTATCCCGTTGAACCAAAATTTGTATACATAATCTGTTGGCACCCAGAAGACTAGAAATGTAAAAACTAGACACCTAAAATGTGTGTGTGTGGGGGAGCGGGGGGGGGGGGGTAACTACCAACCCGAAATGGGGCGAAGAGTCAAAAAATAAAAATTCTAGAGGGGAATCAGAGTTAGGGGAAGAGAGAGAGTTCAGAGATCATCTATAGGGTTGGTGAAGTGATTTGTGATCGGAGGTTGGCCCAGGAGGAAAGGATGGGGCCGCCGTCGCCGAGGCGGGCCTCTTGATAGCCTCCTCTAATACCCTTCCATCCCACCGACCTTATCCTTCCCCCCTGATCCCACCTCCGATCATCATCCCTCCACTAACCCTATACATGCCTGACTCTCTCCTCTTCCCCTAACTCTGATCACCCTCCGAACTCCACGAACCCGGGTGGAGTATTAAAATTTTGTACACTATCAATTAAAAATAAATACTTATATCAATAGAAAAAGAATTAATCTTACTCCCGGGCAGGTTCGGAGGTTGATCAGAGTTGGGGGAGAGAAGAAAGTCCAAAATGGCATTTATAGGGTTGATGGAATGGAAGGGAGATTAAAAAGGCAAGAGGACGGTGTCCAAGGAACTTCGCCCCCTAGCCAGTAAGAGGACCGCTAAAGCCGGGCTTCGCAGTTAGTTTATGAATAAAACCAAAATTGTGATTTGTTCAGAAAATTCTCTGCAATTAGAAACAATTGCGAAACTGTGTTTAATTTAGACAAGAATATTCTTTCTTGGATGGATAGAAAAATTGTTGGTTATTTATTGTGAACTAAGAGGCGGAGCGGACCTCCCAAGCTTGGGAGAGAGTAGCTTCTAAAAAAATACTGCTCTTCAGATAGGTGTAGCCGTTTGTATCTCTCTCCGTTGAAGAGGAGAAGAAGAGACTCTCCAAGTTCAAGGCTAGCCGGCCCCTGGTCCAGCAGAATTCCAGCAACAGCCGACCAAATCTGAATATCATTCCCTCACGTAATTAAACTTCTATCTCTTCTCCAGATGACTAAATATCATTCTCTGGCTTGGTAAATTTAATTTCTTCTCAAATTTTGATCTGTTGGACATTTGAAAAATATTTAAAACACAAGAAAGATTACATTTAAATCTAAATCGTAAAAAACGCCGTTTTTGAATATTAAAGTACTCAACATATCTTTTTAACTCATTTTTGATGATGATTTTATTTACTGTATAATTAAAATAATAATGAAGTTATTAAAGGTTTGTATTCTCATTTATATATATTTTCATTTATTTGAGAGTTACAAAGCCTCAGGAGTCAATACAACTTGAGTAATTATAAATATTTCCCATGATTACTAAATTAGATTCTTTACAAATGTAAAACGAGTCCCTATTAGTGTCCCTAATGACTGTCAGTCTGCCAGAGCATTGTGGCTAGTAAACTATATAAGCTGACCACGTGATGGCCGGCGGTTTCATATCTTATAACTCCCAAAATACTTGAGATATCAATTCCATTCTTATTTTTCGTTTATAAAAAAGAAATGAGTGAATTTGTGGAATTTCTTCATAATTTTAACTAAAGCCGTTTCTGAACGCCGACAGATACACAAATCTACTAAAAACGACTATTTTGGAGCTCTCAAACATCGTCATTTTAATTTGAAATAAATTAAAAAAAAAATTACCATAAATTTACTTCTACTTAAAGAGATCTTTAACCTCACGCACTCTATGATTAAAAAAATATTTTTTATTTTTGACCCAACATAAAATTCTACCCTCCTCAAAATTATCATTCGATTAAAATTTTAATACAAATTTCAATTAGTAGGAAAATGTATATATACTAGTATATCAGTGGCGTGCGGTCCATGATGCTGTGGATGCGGAGCATCCCTAAAATCTCAAAATATTACAGTATTTTCATTCCGTGCCATAAAATGTTAAATATGAAAAATAAAGAAAAATTCTATGATGGTCTATTAAATGAAATTTGCAAAAAGAAGCGAAGAATTAAATATAATAAAATAAAATTTTATTCTTCGAATCTTTTATAAATTTTATAAAAATGAAGATTTTTTTGAACAGCATCCCCTGGTTGAAAAGTTACCGCATGCCACTGATATATACATGATTATGCTATTATATTTTTATAATATATATATATATATATATATATATATATATATATCAGTGGCGGCTAGTGACTTTTCAACCAGGGAATGCTGTTCAAAAATTTAGCTTCATTTTTTGAAATTTTATTTTCAAATTTCAGCGAATACGGCATCATTTTCGTTAGAAGAAAATCTTAAATTTCTCCTAATTCTATTGCTATAAGCAAGCTATGACTTGTAGTGTAGCACTCTTAGTTATTTCCGATCTTATATATTGAGAGGTCTTATAAATGGATTAGTCCAAAGATTCTCGAATCATCTCTATTTATTTATTTTTTGTGTTATTTCTACTTTAATAGTTGCTCAGCGAGAATTTTTTTAAGTTTGACACTATCAGCTTTACTGTTGAAAATTTGTAATTTTCTAAGATGAAGGAAAATGCCACATCTGTATATTTTTTTGTTTTATTTTATGCCCCCCTTTTAAATGCCTCCTCATAAATTGGCCCCCTACAAAAGAATATTAATCTTGAGATTTTTTCTGATGTTGGGAGAGAAACTTAAATCTCAACTTTCTATGGTGATTTAAAGTTCCTCATTTAGCTATGAAGAATCTCTTACATCCTCTCTCCCCATAGAAAGATTTTCGATTTTTCTAGAATTTAAGCCTTTATGCCCTGAAATTAGTAAGATCTTCAAGACTTTCGATTTTTTTAGAATGTAGGGCACTACCAACTATATATCTTGAATGGCATTGAAGAATTGGTTCTCAAATGTCAAGATGGTTGGAGTAAAGTTTCAAAATGAAGCATAATTTAAAAGCACTTTTGGAGCACACTATATTAAATAAAATAATATTTTAATATTCATTTAATTTTGACACTTTATTAATTTTAATTTTGGTTTGACGGCTAGTCAGTTTCATCACTTTTAGGAAACAAGTTCTTAGTTTATTCTATTTGAAGGAACTGAGTATAAGTGCTTCTTCTTTTAATTGAGGGAATTTGTTACAATTACAAGCAGTGGCGGTCCAGGGGGGGTCATGGGGTCATGACCCCTCTCCCCAAATGGTTATATTATATTATACATTTAATAGGTAGCCTTGTCCTTTTTCCCTTTCTTTTCTTCATGCGCCTTTTTATGTTTGTTTTTAATTTTACAGAGGGTAAAAATCGCGTCTAAAAACTACTTTTGAAGCCCAAATTTTAAAATTTTTCCGGGAGAGGCAGCCCCCGGTATCTGATCTCCCCCACCCCAAAAAAAATTAAAGTCTCTGACCGCCACTAGTTCCAAGTTGCAAAAAGTAACGGACTCAAGTAATTAGAATACTTATACCTAGTCTTGGATAAGTTGTCTAGTGTGCAAGTCAGTTTGTTTAGGTTATTTTCTGAAGAAGCAACATTTTCGGACCACAACCGCTGAAAAAGTTATAATAATAATATTCACAATGTTATTAAGAGGGAATGTTAATTTTTCAATGTACAAGTAATTAGACGAGTTATCAGTCGGCTAGCATCCGGTATCAACGCAATTAGCTCGCTCACGCCAGGGAAGAAAGTAGCTGTAGGAAGTGGGCGGTGGTGAGGTTCAGAGGGCGAACAGGCCATCATCAGCGGTGGGAAAATCGCAAAGACCATCCACTCCGAAAGAAAGATGGCACCTAGACAAAGACAGAGAGGAGAGACTGCTTGTGAGAGGATACGGTATGCGGCAGGCGCAGTTGTTTAAATTGGGTATAATTTTCAAGATTAGGGAGTCAAATAAACTTCTCGAGGAATCAACAAGAAGAAAATACAAGGACGAAGCAGAGAGCCAATGACAATCATAAATGGCTTTATATTGAAATTGGATGGGCAAATGAAAACATTTTCAAGACTCGGTATGCTATGGGCTAATTGGGGTGATCTGGCAATTTATCGCCGAACGTCTAATAGAGCTAATAGAAAGCAGAAAGGCGCAGTTTATTAATACAAACTGTTGTGGCAAATTCCAGCTCATTACCTACAATCGTTCGAGAGCTCTTCATTTAATGATTCGATTTTTTCTAATTTTTTTTATCCCAAGTTCTAAAGCCTAAAAGCCTAAATTTTATTCAATTCTTCGAAATGACAATATAAATACATTATAAACAATTTTGAACCTAGAAAGAACTTTCTAAGGTCTTCATATATTGGGTTATTGTTGGCATGGTAATTCAGACAGACAAATATACAGAGATTTTTTTAACTTGAAGTTTTAGAGCCTGAATTCAGTTCTTCGATGTGAAAACAAAATTGTAACACCAGAAAGAATTTTCCAAGTCAAGTTATTTTAGGTATCGAAATCCTACAGACAAAAAATGCATATTTGAAAATGATTTCCTTTATGTAAATTTATTTTTTAGAATAGTGACTAATTTTGAGGCATCTCTCCAAATATAGAAAGTTGTATTCAAAAATAAAATATAGGTACCCTACCGTTGAATAGGTATTTTAAAAATCTTAAAGTTAACATATTATGGTGAATGTTACCAGCCATTCTTCGAAATAAAATACTTCTAAAATAAACATGTAGTCTTTGAATTTTTATTTTGGTATATCATTCCTGCGATATTAGTGTGCCCACCCCATATAAATGCAATTTTTTACTTTACCATACAGGATATGGTCAAATATTGTACATGGCTGGGCTTATAACGACTGTAAATAAGCACTCAGCATCACCAGTGGATCCCAACCTTTTTGGTTCGAGAACCACCAAATGACAACATTTATTTGGGGGACAGTAAGGTAAAAAAAATTAAAGAAAACATTTGACAAAATAAATAAACTTTCACTCGTAGATTACTCCTTCAATTCCGATAAAACATTTGACTCTACGTTAGGTCCAGGATAACATAAATTAAAAAAATAATATTTCAGTAAAATTTTGAAAATAATACTGTTATTTTTTTCTGCGGAACGGGAAAAATTTCTGACAGTCCGGCGGTTGAGGAACGCTGGTCTAACCGATCTAATAATTTAAATTGCTACATAATGATTAACTTCGGTGTTCATAAGTAAACCGGTGTTTTCAAAAGGCAAGTTCGTTGGAATTTTGGATTACTTGAATTATTGTGAAGAACATGAAAATTAGAATTTCAGTTTCACTGGGTAAATAAGCACTTGCTCACTTCCCCTAAGATCGAGAAAAAATTGTCATTATTGTTCTAAATAGCAAACACTTTGGGTACTGTGTCTAGGGAGTTTCTGAGTGAATTATGAATTTTATGTTTTGGAGGGAATAAATTTAACCATAAAATTTATTGTTTAAATTATTTGTCTGGAAATTAGGCCCCCCCCCTGCCCTGGAAATCTTATAAGACATGATGAGTGACACCTACTATTTAAGCAAATATACCATTATATTGTTAGAGTTCGTGGCTGTGATGAAACTGTACTAGATGAAGGAGGAGGTATAAGCCAAAGATGGAATCACTGGGTTTCATTCTGAAACTTTTGGGTCCAGACACGTTATAAATTCACATGAAGCTAAATTTTTTTTTTGACAAGGCTTGGTTCGATCACATATGTGTACCGCATTTTGTGTACAACTCCTAATTGACTGAAGATGGCCAAATAAAATTCAGGCCGAAACGTCTTATTAAAGATGTTTTATTGAACCCAGTGATTCCATCTTTGGCTGATACCTCCTCCCTCATCTAGTATAATATACCATTATGCAACATGCCAGGAATTTGAGAAATGGTTAGTTCAATGAAAAAGTGTTTTTGATAAATACATATATCGTTACGTTTTAGTCGTAGGAAAATAGCATTTGTTTACCAGAACCGAAATAAAAATAATGCGAGGCAGGGTTTTAGATACATGTTTACTAACTTGATTGGATTAATGTTAATAATAATAGAACAGAAATAAAAATAAATATATATTTGTGGATTGAAAATATATAATATTTAAATTTAGATTGACTGTATCGTTTTCGAAATATTTATATAGAACATATATATTTTTAAATAAATAAACTTATAGACTTTTAGCTTGAAATTTAATTCAATCAAGTAACCGAGTTTTTGGGGCTCAGTTCGAAAGTAAAAAGGGACCCTTATTAGTGTGGCGACAATGTTTCCTTGTCTATCTGTCCGTCAGACCATTGTAGCTGGTATACACTATATAAGATACAAACTTCAAATTTATAGGTTATATGAAATCATTTTCCTCGAAATCAAAATAAATACAAATAAAATTTTAAACGAATTATTATTTTGAGGAGGGTCGAATTTGTTGTGGAATAAAAAATAAAAAATATGTTTTATTATGGTGTGTGAGACATCGTAAAGATCTCTTTAAGAAGAATTAGGATCAATTAAAATGACAGCGGGAAAGATCGCCAAAGTGGAAAATTTTTGTGACTTTTGAACCTGTCTTAAACACAAAATTATGAAAAAAATCCACAAATTTCTTCCTCCTTTTTTTAACAATGACTAACATAAAGAAATTTGAAATGTCATATATTTTAAATATATTCAAGTCCGACTCGCACTTGGTCGATTTAGTATTTTTAGTATAAATTAGGTTACTTAAGAAAAATGTTTTTTCTACTTTTTAGTGGACTTTGAAATAAAAGAGTTTTTTAATAATCTTTTTAAATATATTTTTATTTATTGGAAATGTTAGCTGCCACTAGACTAGACCTTGGGCCAATTTACTGAAAGTAAAAAGTGTATACTTGAAAAAAATTGTTTCAATCATGGTTAAATTTAAATAAATTTTTAATGAAACGATTGGCTATTTAATGTATTTTATATTCAAAATCCTGAGTAAGCTTTTCTATCTTAATAATATCACCTTAAATTTAAATAAGAAATTTGAATATACCATATATTGGGTGGCCAAATTATTATACCCGAATGATTTTTATTAAGTAAATTTATTTTGTTCATCTTTTCAAAAAATCTAGAAGTAATCTAGTCTAATGACCCTTTTGGACTAGCCTAACTCGCCAGACCTCAAACCGATCGAAAATGTATGAGCGGCCCAAAAGAAGAAATTTCCAATTATAAAATAATTTTAACAAAAGGGACCTGATAGAAAATATTATTAAAGCATGGCACAATACAATTCAAGATATAGCCAAAAAATCCATTGCCAGCTCATACAATATGTGATTGCTCGAAAGGGAGGATATTTTATATTTTGAATTATATTTGTATTATTGAATTTGTATTGTCCTAAGCTAATAAACCTATGAAGGTAACAATTGAAACGATATTATGAGTTTAATAATAAGCTAAACCCTTAAAAACCCAGGAAAGATATAATTTTTCAAATGAGTATAAAAATTTTGTCTTCAAATGAGTAGAATAATTTGACCACCCACTGTATATTGATTTTTTCGACATGTTATTATTGTCTATGTTCGAAATTATGAAATATTCTCAAAATTTCAAGTCAATATATCAATTTATAGAGGTCGCTCAAGATTTTTTTAATTTTTAAAGTAGTGTAGGTACTTTAGATGGTTTCGAGTGACCTGTAAATATAATTTTTTTTTTTTTGGCTTTTCGGCTTATCTAGTCGTCGGCAATTTACGATATTGAGGTGCATTGTTATTATTTTTTTTTTAATTTGTCACCTACACCGGGGTCAGATTTTAGCCGGATCCCCGAGTCGGATTCCAACCCAGGTTCCACTTGATTAGCAAGCTGACACGCTATCCCTAGCCTAACCCGACCTCTCTAAATATAAATATTAATTTTTTGAATTTTTTTTTTCTTATTGTTGACATCTTAACGAAAGCTTCATTTTCTACTTTAAAAATTAAAAAAATTTTGAGAGACCTTTCTAATCGATATATCGACTTGAAATTTTCAGAATATTTATAATTTTCAATGTATGAAATAATAACAGGTTGAGAAAAAAAATGTAAAAAAAATTCAATTTCCTACCATTTTAGAAATGTTTAAAAATCTTGAGTGACCTCTTAAAATTTTTTAATCGAGTTGATTTTTGGTGAGCATTTTAAAAACATGTTAAATTAACATATTTTCATGAGAAATAAAAAAATAAAAAAATATTCGTTTTTTAGGGCACCTTAATATATTACATTTATGAACCGCGATTGGAATTAGGTGTAGTCTTTGGAATTACTTTGGAATTCATTAGATAATCTATTGTCATCTATTGTCTTCTACATGGAAATGAAAGTGGAAGTAGGTGTACACGATTTTAGGTCGCGGTTCACCCCTCGCATTTATCTATACTATTATCTAAAATAGAGCGCAATAATTTTTAAGACACTTTAGTACTCCCGCATGAGGGTGATGTTAAGCTTTAATTTAAAGTATGAATGACTTTGGCTAATTACTTTGTTTATCATAATAGGTAGTGCGCAAAAAACTTCGACTTCGAGCTTATGACAATTCAAAATTGTTTAATTTTCTGTTATTTTCAACTAGATGTCGTGAAATTAGACAGACTAAAATCTAATCGGTTCTTTGTTTTGTAAATACAAATATCTTGTCCCTAGATGGTACTATCTGTTTAAGGGTTTAAGGATTGTAGTGGGTTGTCGTGGGTGTCGGAATACAGGAAGACAAAAATAAACTACGAACTGTTCCAAAATACATGAGATATCAAATTCATTCTTATTTGGGGTTGATAAGCAGAAAATGTAAGAAATGGTAAAAAATTTTAAACAATTTTAAGTTACCCACTTTCTAGGATTAACCAGGAAAAAAATGAGTACTTTGAGCCCCCCCCCCCCCCGCCGGCATTTCAATCGGATTATATTTTAAAAAATAATATATAAATAATCCCGAACCCTATGAAAAAATTATTTTCGACTATACGTAAATTTTCACCCTCCCCAAAATAACCAATTACTTAAATTTCAATTTGATTTTTAATTTTGAGGAAAATAAATACAAAAAACTTGTAAATTTCAAGTTGGTTTCTTATTTAGTTTTCGAGCTACAGTCGTTTATAGACATACGTATATAAATACATAAATACATACACAATGACAGGCATTAATCAAAATGTGCCGTTTTACTTTTGTACGAAACACTAAAAATTATTTTTGAAAATGATTTTTCTAAATAATTTAGACAAGTCTTAAAAAAAGGAATTCAAAATTGCGACCCTGTCAGCAGGCGGAGTGAATAATTGTTTGTCCTCCAGATGTGTATAAGAGGGACAGGCAAAAATAGTAGCTCACCTTTAGGGGGACATCGGCTTCCAGCAGGAACAGAGCCCCAAGCCATACTACTCGCTAGATTCTCAGCTCGACTACAATTATATCCAGCTTGTAAGTTCACATGGCCTCCGATACTCGCAGTCTCCCACCTTAGAGTAAGTACTCTCAGCTGAATTAAATAAAAATAGAAGCGGGCGGCTCTCAGGAAGTCCCAAACGGGTTCTCCACACTCATGGACAATTAAGTGTGAATTCCAAGAATACATGTGCGGGATACAATTTCTTAACGCGTGAATTTGATTTCCAAGATAAACACTTTATTAAAAATCGAACACACCGGTTATTGTTATCCCACTAGGTCCACTGTGTGGTCCACAACAAATACACAGCAATTTATTTATTGCATTAGTAGTGGTGGCTCGTGTCTATAAGTAAAGATTAGGCTAAGAAAGAAAATTGGATCCCACTTTCAAAATGAAAGTTTAGATAGCAAAATTTAAATACCATAATATTCTTGATAACAATTAGGAGGCCTTGAGGGAACTTTCGTGGGCGTATTCAAAATGATATAAACACTAATTGTGAGTTAGTATTTTAATGTCAGCAGTGTTTTAGGTGTCCAGCAACCTGTATTGATGAAGATTTTCTACTGATATGTATATATATATTTATTATTTTATTTTTTATTTATTTATTATTTTAATGGCTTCTGGTATTAGTCGTTTAGCCATTCACTTTATTTAACTAATTTTTTTCTATTAACAAAAAATCATGATAGGGCTGACATTTATTCAAGATATATAAAATTAATAATCCACTGCAAATTCATCCCTTAACATCTAATGGCAACCGTGTAAGACGAAAAGGTAAATAAAAACATATTTTTATGTTGTTAGCGGAGGCCCCAAACGGTTGCAGATTTTCGCCAATTTTAAATACATATTAGGGGCCATCCACAAATTACGTCACACGTTAAGGGGGAGAGGGGTCAACAAAGTGTGACATCGTGTGACAAGGGGGAACTAGTCATAAGCTTCGTGACTTCATATGTATAAATCTAAACTATTAAAACTCAACTCTAACGAAAAAACTTTAAAATGGCTATGGACACAAGATGATTAAATTTTATATCGTTCATTTGATTTGTTATATTTTGTAAAATTTCTTAAATTCTTCATTTATTATTGATTTGATGAAAAGAGATTTTAAATAGATATATATATCGATAATTTTGGAAGTGCTGTTTTAATTTAATAATTTCTAAATTTGAAATTGCAAAATATGTGACGTCACACCTGGGGGGGGGGGGCACACAAATGTGACCGACCACCTGTGACAAGGACGGGGATGGTCCAAAAATTATGAAATTTGTGTGACGTAATTTATGGATGGCCCCTTAGGAATACTTAAATATTTATAAGCTCAATTATATAGGATAAATAAATAATAAAGTTTCGAATATTTAAAAACTCTTCTTCTCAAATTTTCATTTTCTAAAATATTTATTATTTCAGCAATTTATATGCTACGACACCAACCAAGTCTATAGTTATCATTCTAGTACAGGACGAATAGGGGTTTTCTAGAACAATCAAAATTAGTTGATAAATTATGTTGATTAATGTCCATTATAATTAGTAGATTAAAAATTAACAAGTTCATTGGACAATGTTTTTTATTGATGTTCTTATTCAATTTTCGCACAACGTTTCGTCCCTCTCGAGACTTTTCCAAGTACTCAATTGGTTAGAACAACATTGGTTGAGATAACAATGTTACTCTAACCAATTGAGTGCTTGAAAAAGTCTCGAGAGAGACGAAAACTGTGCGAAAATTGAATATGGGCATCAATAAAAAACATTGTCCAATGAACTGTTAATTTTTAATCTATTAGTTGATAAGTTCTCTCCCGGACTAAGACTTGTCAGGACTTGCCTTTTAGATCTTTGCACGTTGTTACATGTCAATAGATAATAGATAATGGATAGTCAGGGATTATTATATCCGTGACCCTTTTAAAAAATAAATTAACATCCCTCATATCCTTCTTTGATCCCATTGGATTTAAACCAGGGCTGTCCAGCCCGTAGCCCAATATAAAGTCATAAAATCCATTAAAACATGGATATTTATATACTGGAAAACACACAACAATTTGGCCTGATAATTTTTTTTCTCTAAAATAATAAATCTGAAAATCTACAGTGAAGTTTTCGAAAAATAAAAGTGCTAACTTTAAATTTTGAATCTGGAACTAGATTTCAAGATTTCCGAAAAAAAAAATCATCATCATGTTGGTCTATTTTCGACTACATTTTCATTAAAAATAAATTTTCTACTTGCAAACTTTCTGATTGAATGTTCTAGAACAACACTTTGATACTGATCTAAAAGAAAAATTGAATATTGTCATTTTATTTGAATTTTATATTAATTATCTAGGCAGAAAAAATATAAAAATAATACATAATATCACTTTTTGTAAGTACGTAGGTATGTATTTACATATATGCGAAAATATTTTAAAGTATAAAATTTACAAAAAGTAAAATTAGAAGCTTACTATGATCTAAAAAATTAATAAAGTTCCTATTTCTACATTATTAACTATCTTTTTTGAATAACAAATATCAATAGAATTATAATATTTTATCCGCGGTCCGAAACATTTGTTTTTTCTTCAAATGTGGCCCGTGTAAGCCAAAAGGTTCGACACCCCTAGTCCTAGATAGAGACATTTGGACTCTTAAATATATATCATCAAGATCTAAATGTTTAGTCTTATCTATTAGTAGGCTATAATTATTAATTATTTTTTGAATTATAAATAAAATACTTACATAGGTTTTCATTTTAGGAAATCCCATCTATTCTATGAATTAAGATGAAATTTACCTGAAACAAAAAAAAAAATAATAATAATATTTATTTTTAGAAAATATTTCATTTCTATATGCACCAAAATCTAATCAGCTCTTAATCTCAATGGACCAAAACTACGTATGAAATTTGGTTTCGATATTCACAGTAGTTTTGAGCTAGCTCGTCCACAAAAATTTGCTTACGAACAGACTAACATACAGAAAAACCAGACAGACAGACTAACTAACAGACATTTTGACAAAACAATTATTATCTCGAAAAATATAATTTTTTCGATGTTCACATATTAGAGCTTTTTTGTAGAAATGTCATGGTTTCGCTCATTTTTTTAATCAAAATAATTTCAGCCGTTTTTGAGATATTTCGAAAAAAAAAGAAGGAAAAAAAACCAACTTTTTTCATTCACGATTACAATACTTGACCATACCCTGTATGGTAAAGTAAAAATTGTTAGAGCAGATAGAAAAAAAAACATATGAAGGGGATTGAGACCTGGTGGCATTTAATATATATACATTAATAACAACAATATATACATTAATAACAAGAAAAAAAGAGAGTTATATTATATTTGTAATGTAATCCCAATAGGCAAACAATTTTTGTAATGGATTTAATAGATCGGCCCCCTTAGAAGTCAGACCAAGTCTCAAGCGTATCGAATAATCGAATGGTGTTTTATTTCTGGTGAAAATTTACTGATTTTTACCTGACTTTGGATTTTCGCTCTGATATTCTCGTTGCATATGATATAAAAACGATATATACACCAAGAAATAAATTATCGACTAACTCTATATAAGTCATGTTCCGATAAATTTTTTAATAATTAAGTAATTCTAAGATTTTTTTTTTAAGAAATTTAATATTTATTTTTTATTTTTATTTAAATCAAGTAAATTGATCATTGAATTGATTCTAAAAACAAAATGACAATTTTACTTTATTTATTGCGAAATGACACATTATTTAAGAAAAATTTTATATTTCAAGGGCGACTTTTTGTTTCAATTAATATACTATATATATAGGACAATCAAAAAATTTTCAATAATTTTCTCGGGTCTTCCTTAGGGTGTCTATATGTCCCGGTTTTCCGGGATTTGTTCCGGTTTTAACTTTCTGGTCCCAGTGTCACGAGAAATTATTTCGGGACAGTTAATTGTCCCGGTTTAAGGGAGTTTGGGACAGCTTATATATCTGGTTGATCTTCGAAAAAATCTTTTGTATTTCTGCAGAGTGACAACGTTTGCCTTCTAAATTTTTTAATAAAAAAATAGTTAATAATAGTGTTAATTTTGAATAAAAATCTTTGTTTTGATAATATTAATAAAAAAAATATTGAGATAATTTTTTCCTCATTATAAAAACATGTATTTAACACAAAAACGATTTCAAGAAATAGAGTTGGAAATCTACACTAGTGCTTTTGTTATATTCTGTTGGTTGCAAATAACTTTTTATTTTTATATTTATGTATAACTAATTAACTAGACTGTCAAATCTATTGAAAAATATATCATTCGATTAATAAAAAATGAATTATTGATCTGTATAAATTTGTTGAAAATGGTATAGAATTTGTATAGAAGTTATAGCCCTTTTAAAAGCTCGGTCCATTTAATTCCATATTAAAAGGACAATTTTCAATAATTTATTTCTCGGTAATGGAACAGACGATCAACTTCAAATTTCGGGAATAAATATTTAATACATCAATGATTCGAGAGTAAAAATTTGAGAATTTTCTTATAAAAATGATAAACATTCCCGAACCCCCTTAAGTTTAACTGAAAGAAAAGATTGACTTTCCCAGATGGATTGAACCATTGAACCAATTTTCATTTCTGCAATGGATGTTGTTAGATGAAGTGTCAGAATGGGATAAGGGAGATATCGACATCGACATGTTTGGAATCATTGAATGTAATTTCCCTCAGTGAAGATGTCTATATTTTTGTTCGATCTATATTTTTATATTTTTTTATTTTGTTAATAGCCTCTATCATTAGTCATAATTATTTCTTGTTTGATGTTCTATTATTGCAGTAACGACTGAAATATATGATGAAAGAATCTAATAGTTTTTTTGTTATATGTCATGGTTGGGTCCTGGAAAAATATGGACACCCTAGTCTTACTACAAGTTTAAAATATAGGCTAGACAACTAGTTTGAAAACTTTTTAAGTAATTTAGAATATAATCAAATATTGTGATTATTGGGCAATTAATATTAGCTAATAAATAAAAATAAAAATATTAAAAATGTACTTGGATAAAAATTGAAAACTTGATTTAATAATATATATTTAAATTTATTAGCATAAAGTGGAAATAATTAATATAAACTTTCAGATCATCAGCTACATTTGTTTAGGAATTTTACTTATAATGAATCGATTTTTTTTCTTTTTGATTTTCTTTATTTTTCAATTAAAAGTTCTGAGTTTAAAAAGCCCGAAATATAATCAGCTCTTGGAAAGTATATTAAAACATAAAGAGAAACAAAGAGGTTGTCCTCTGCTTGATGTAAATAAATATACATACATATCAAATTATATATATATATATTATTTATTTGTTTGGGACTATTCTAACTGGCTTTCGGCTAAGTAAAAAGCAAAAAAATTTCAATATCCACGCGATACTGACCCATGAAAAATAATATTTATAATTAAAAAACATTGATGATTAAGTCCAAGTCTTTGAAACTTATAGTCTCAAACAAATACATTATATATATATATATATATGTATATATGTGTTTATTGCATCAAACAGAGGACAACCTCTTTGTTTCTCTTTATGAATCAACACTCTGCTACTCTCGGCAAAATAAAAACTTTTCAATTATATTAAAACATTTTGGCCTCACGATAATGTTTCTATTAGCTTTCATTTTCAAGCAATCATGAGTACCAGAATCCAAAAAAAAAATAGTTTAAAATGTTAATTAGATTTTTTAATAAAATTACTAACTGAAAATACCATTGCTATTATAATGTTGAAAGCGTTAGAAAGAATAATTCTTGGTCAGTTGACGTCATACTGTGTGCATAACGTCGTATCAATCTCATTCGGCTTGATTGAATTCCTCATCTTCCCAACTCCTAATCCACCTCATATAGTATTTCCGCGTGTTGGCGGTCATCACTGCTATCTGAGTCTTGTTTAACGTGATTCGGAACAAGGTCATTGATTTAACATCGAATCAGTGCCGGAGAGTTTCCAGCCAGGAGATTCCTCGCCTACTCCGCCTATATGTTATTCCCTTTATTCTGCCTAGCAAAGATACTCTGCATTAATGCGTATTTTTTGTTATGCATATATGGTTTTAAAATTACAGTTTTCTTTGATGATGATTTGTTTATTATCTTTATTATGGCTAACAAGATACTGTGGATTAAGACGGATTTTTTGTTCATAACATCGAGGGGAGAACCGCGACCTAATATCGTGTACACTTACTTCCACTTCCACTTCCACTTTCATTTTCAAATATTTCCAAAAAATTCCAGTACTTAATTACTAAAATACTAAAATAATTCCAAAGGCGTTTACACCTGATCCCAATCACGGTTCACCCCTCGCATAACATGATCTAGAAATTAGAGTTCTCTTTGTTTGATGATTTCCTGCATTTTGGGCGCTTTTGAATAAGGGATTATTAATCAATTTTAGAAGTGTTTTTCAGAAATAGGATGATTTGTGGGACCTAAAGGCTAAAGCTGAAGAATTTAAACATTTATTTCAAGTTTGTTTACATTCAAGAGTAGGAAGTCCAATATTTTGATAATACTGTGTCAAATAAACTCAAACTTTTATTGGCAATTTTCTGACAATTTCGGCGATATTTTGTCTCTTTAGAAGTCTAATCGTTGAATGTTTAGCGAAGATACAAGGGGCTCTGAGTTCCTTTCTAGGTTTCCCCAATTCCGTAATTTTAAAGGGATCATTCAACTCGAGTAAGATCGAGAAGGCAGTAATTATGCCAACAGCACCTTAACTAAATGTTAAAGTTCACTTGCTTTATGTGTAAATGAGAAATGTGTTTATCTATGTATGTTTAGTTGACTATCTTACAGGCGAACCGTTTAAATACTCATCTATCTATCTTTAAACGACAAACCACGACGGCGGCGTAGTCTCTGACATTAGCCACTATTAACCATATGGCACTGTTCCATTGTGCTAAAGTGTCGCTAATTAAAACAAACTTATGTGCTAAATTTCAGCTCAATATTTGCAACCGTAGGCCTTTCCATTTAAGAATTTGATTTTTTTGATTTTCTGCTCAAAATGTATATAATTCTTAGTGTCCAAAAACAAACAAGTATTTTGACACCAGAAGAAACGTTTTATGAGCTTCAGTATTTAAGTTATCATAGGTATTAGAATTAACTCAGAGATAATAAAATAATCTTTGGAACATATTTCTCCACCTTTTAGTCATTTCTAAACAAAAAAAGAAATTGAAAATCTTGTATGAATTTAATACTGTGATCCAGTTAATGGGTGAATAAGACTCATTTAGAAATTTTACATAAAATGCCCAAAAAAGTGGGTTTTGACTTTAGAATCAATCTTCGTGCTTTTTCAATGCGTTATCCAAAGCATCTCAAGTTCAATTGATATCCAAAGTTAAGGCAAATGATTAATTAATCATTTCCTTCCCCTCCATGTTTTTTTTTTTAATTCTAGCTACTCGCTTATAATCAGACTCCGGAGAAGATATTTAATAAATTAGAGGGTCCAGAAAAAAAAATAATTTTGATCATGTTCCTTGAGGCCTGAGGCGCTGTCTGATTAAGAATTGGTTCAAAGAGCCGAAACTTGAAAAGATTAAGAGAGAAAATAAGACGCTATTAAAGTTTTTCAAAGAAACTTGTCAGATCTATTAACATTTCAGGTCATCGAGAGAACATTCTCAATCAATCGACCCACGTCGAATTCAATTCGTATTATTAACATTCATACAAGGATTATTATTATTATCATTAGGTTTCCATATTTAATTAGAATTAGAATGAGTTACCATTGTAATATCTCCGTGATTTGAATAGAAAAAAAAAACCGAGAATAGATAAATCCCTGAAATTTTTACAATGTTTTGAAACTAAATTAAAGTTATCTTTTTTCAATGAAAGATATTAATTTATCAAGATGAAATAGTTAAAACTTTAGGCTTGGTACGTTCTCTGCAAATTTTGGTAATTTTCTCGTTAGAGAACAGTTTTTCAAAAAAAAGATGCTCAAATCTTTAGTTTTATATTTAAATAAGAGGACTTATTGGAAAAACTTTTTTTTTTTCATTTTAAGATAAATTTTTTAATTTCCGTTATATAAGAATGGAGTAAAAAATTTCTGTGCTTATATAATATATTGCGATTTAGAGAGAGGTTTTTGTCTCGAGAGTGTGAGCTGACTGCCTGGAAAGCATGTTAGTTCTCAGGTTCGACTCCTGAGGGATGAATCGCCTCTGATTTAGCAATATAAAAAATATTTCTACTAAAATCTTAGAATTTGTCCTAAAAGTTATAAATAAATATATTATTAAACCAATTATTTTACATGAATTTATGCATACATTGTTTTTGAGCTTCGACTCCGGAGATTACTTCTCCAGCATCGACTGTCCTTGATCATCTTTTAGTCCTTGTTTTTAATAAGAGGGAAAAAACTAATTAAATAAAAAAAACCTCTTTTCCGATAATATTGATCTCCCCCATCAGTCTCATCATCAATAAATAAATAAATATATATATAAATGTAATTTAATGATAGATTCTAAATTAACAAACCAAATGGAATATAGTTTGTTATTGCCTCATGTTTTACGGTTATATGTATTTTATTATATGATATCCTTACTTGTATGATGAGTCAGTTAATATACATCAACTCCGAATATAATTGAATATTAATTTAATTTTTCCTCTGAGATAATTTTTTAAAAATAACGCAAAATTCACACAACAAATTTATGTCGAATACCGAACAAAATTTGTCACACCCAAAGAGGACGGATGTATTCCGAATTGGACGCGTTCCAAAGCAGACGTATACCGAGGTTGCACTGTATATGTAAAGGTTTGCTAATCGCCAGGATGAGATATTTGGCACTTGAGTTCGATTCCCAAAAGGGCAACAGCTCTTCTGATATTATTTCGAGTTCAATGATTAAAATTGAACGAATGAGCCACCTGGGGCCGAACCGTCTTCTCCGTAATTCAGAAGTCGGCTGGACCAGCTAATATGGAATTTGGTCAATTTATAATGGAGAGAAATATCCTTTACTTTGTTTTTTATTTTTTATTTGTAAACCAGTTGTATTGTTTGCGTTACAATCAACAATTAACTCAAAGTTTGTTGAGCCTCGGCTGACGCCCAGAGATATCTTCCAATTTAAATGGAATTTTTGTTTCATCATAAAATTACTAAGAAGTTGTTTAATTCATGAATATTAATGTTATCTTCCTAAATATACGTAACTATCCATTATATATGTATATAAAATAATAAACAGAATTTTATTTTTTTACTTTCACTTACTTTTTAGGGTTTCATTCTGTACAAACGTAAAATGGATCTCAATCAATTTCGATGGCCGTCTACCAGAGTTTTGTAGATTAAATAAGAAACTTAAAATTAACAAGTAATATATTCATTATACCCAGAATCATATTATAATAAGATGATTATTTTTTAGAGAATCAGAAATTTTCATGGAGATTAAATTGTTTTGTTTTTTATCTAGGGTGTATTCCATTATTATGAAGAGCTCGTTAATTGGAATAGGGCTATGATTTAAAAAATGGATTCTTTTTAAAATAATGATGTGCAGGAGTAACAAATTTGATAATTTTAGAAGATTATTGCATGTAAGGAAGTAACCAACTAAAAATTAAGAATAAAAAAAAATATTGATTTCGCTTCATACTCTATATAATACATTAATAAACAACAAATAAAGATAATTTCTAGACTTCTCCATACTGAATACATACATTGGGCATCATGGATTCCTCGATGGGTAAGTTTAATGGATTAAGAAAATATGGCCGTATGTTTTTTTAATGATATGAATGCATTGAGTCAAAATTGACACCCTATAAGCTAAAAGGGAGTTATAAATCTTAGAAATATTCAAAGGTTAAAAAAGTCAAAAGTCATCGAAGATCTGTATCTTGAATAATTGTAGTCTGTATAAAATTATTGGAGAAGAAGAAGTACCACATTTAGAAGGTCTCCAATCTTTTTCTCTTAACCTTTCCTATCGAGCAGGCTGCGAAACTCCATACACAGATTAATTAAATTAATCTTAAGAAATTCAAAGAGAAATTCAAAGATGTTTTTATAAAGCGAAATTTAGAGAATACTTAGCGAGACTACCGTTTTATAAGAACCATTGAGGCCCAGCTGATTCTCCATCCTGAACCAAGAGAACGAAAAAAGATATGGTCCATCTAGGTGTTACCTGGTATCAATCCGCGTATAGCCCGCATGATACCCCACCCCGGTCCGCCCAGAGGGACATGGCATCTCAAGTTCTTATATATTACTCTCTCGATTCAGACGCCTTTACAAGTCTATTCTTACATAGAGAGATGATACAAATTAATTTAGAATTCCGCGGAGTAAACTGGAATTCTAAATTAATTTGTATCATCTCTCTATGTAAGAATAGACTTGTAAAAGGCGTCTGAATCGAGAGATAATATATAAGAACTTAGGGATGCCATGTCCCTCTGGGTGGTCCGGGGTGGGGTATCATGCGGGCTATACGCGGATTGATTACCGGGTAACACCTAGATGGACCATATCTTTTTCGCTCTCTTGGTTCAGGATGGAGAATCAGCTGGACCTCAATGGTTCTTATAAAACGGTAGTCTCGCTAAGTATTCTCTAAATTTCGCTTTATAAAAACATCTTTGAATTTCTCTTTGAATTTCTTAAGATTAATTTAATTAATTTGATCATTTTCTATATTTGTATAAATATACTAGGGAAACAAATTTACTTATAATTTGTTAAAAATTCCGTTAGTGGATTTGCTCGCGAGTTTACTCCGCAGAATTCTAAATTAATCCATACACAGACTTCAGGAACACCTTTCTATTTTCTAAGCTGATTGAGAAGGAGCATAATAATTTATGTTTTGAATTAAACCTTATTTTTGCTTGAGAAATTCTTTATTTAATTTCTTTTTGGCTTCTTCCATCCCACATGATTTTATATGTATATTTATTTGAAAGATGTGATATCTAGTTGGATTTTCTGACTCATTTAGAGTGGCTTAACGTTGGCTTGCTTCGATAACGTCCTTCTAACATTGAATTAAAAAATCATACAGAGTTAAATTCTTAGTATCATTTCTTTAACTATGTAAGATTATTTTGAATTATATAAAAATTGAAGCGTGGATTTTTCTTAGACAACTAATTTATGCTAATTGATTTTTCTTCATTTTATGTAAATGTCTGCTCCTTAATTACATTTCATGACAATTACATATTAAGAAAGAATTCTCCCCTTCCTATATTATAGACTCAACTTCTTTTAATTGCTGCATAGCATGAGAAGTTTCTTTTCAATTTGTAATTTATATACACGCCTATACTGAAGTAGCTTCGGAAAGCTAGAATTTTTTTTTTTTAATATCCTCATAAAGTAAAATTTTATAGCATAAACGTTGATTGATATAATTGAATTCTAAAATATAACTGTTTCTGCGTTATTTTTTTTATTAAACATTAGTATAGGGATGTTTTGTAATCGAGAAGTAAAAATTTATTTAGTTTATTCGAAATACTTCAACTGATTTATTTAAGAGGCAGAGAACCACTGCTCTTCCCTTTTAAAGAGTGCAAGTTGCTAATCGAGATAGATAAGCGAAAAAGTGAGTGCAGGTTTACTATAAGGGGCGATTTTGAAGGCCCATAGCATATAACTGGGAGGATAAAATTAAAAGTTTAGGCCAGGGGGAGGGGGGACCCGCGGCCTTCTGGGCCTGTTGTGAATGAAGTGCTAAATTTTGAAGGAATATTACGAGAACTATAAATCTGAAGTTACATATGATATATCATGTCACAGAATTGTACCTTGAAGTAGTACAAGTGAAGCTCAAAACATCCATGCTACAACCCGATATTCCAATACGATCTCAGAGAAGTTATTAGGTGTTCAAAAAGTAAATGAATGATAAATTTTCTTATTTTATATTTTTAATGTGTTATAGTGTTATACATTTTCATGTAAATTTTGAATGTAACTATGTAACTAATAACTGTAAACTTCAAAAATCAACTCTATTCACAACTATATGCGACCTTCTTGGAAAATGGGCATTGTTAATGTGGTCTTTAAAACAAAAAAGGTTCCCCATTCCTGGTTTAGGCCCACATCTGTGGAAAGACCATCTCTGGACAACTGAAGAATCGTCTCCTGCACTACAGATATTATCATGGTGTTGATCTGACGAGGTAGACTAAGGTAGTTCTTTCATAAATGCAAAAATTCAAGAAGTTTTTGAAACTTGGAATATAAGGCATTAAAAGCATAATACACATACTGTTAAAATTTGAAGACGATTTACCACACCAAACATTAAATAATTGCAATTAAAAATGTCATTTTTAACATAGGGTAGATAGGGAAAGGGTGGGGATATGATCATTATTTTATTTTTTTCATTGAAGGACTTTCACTATCTTGATGAAAAACTAATATTTGTTAGAATAATATATTCGGAGTAAATAAAAAAAAAATTGAAATTATTTACCACGTAGCTTTGACAAAAAACAAAAACAAAAACTTTGGGCGATTATTTTTAGTGGAGGGGATATAAGCACAATGGCTTGAAAACGATCCGGCTAGTATGTGTGTATCTATATAGAGATTTCGTAGTGTGAGTGGACAGTCACGTTAAAAACAAATACCCTAAAACTTTAGTTCCGTTCATATTTATAGAGTGGTTACGAGGCTAAAACTTTTTGTGTGGATTGTTGGGAAAGAACCTCCTTAAAGTCAATATTTCCTCCTAAAACCTAAAGCCACATTTTGGCCAAACCCATGATTTGTTAACGCTCGACACCTCTTCCTTGTCAAATTATGGTAGATAAAAGTCAAACAAACCCATATAACTTCTAATAATAAACTGGAACTTGCTTACTGGTTTTGTCCTCTTCGTAATCTATAACCTTGATTCGTTCAAGACCCACATCCATAGGTTCATTTGATGCCGTCCCAACTTCTGAAATGTTTTCCTTCTTTTCTTCTACTTTTTACGATTCAAGGGTATATCCTGGTCTATAAAGGTTTCACTTTCTATGTCTAACTCCTTCTCGCATCAATTAAGAAATATTCATGTAAGTCTACAAGTTCTACAAATAAAGAAGTCGAAGAGAATTGAGATAGCTTTAAATGATTTTAAAATATTTATTAATTAGTATGAAATGAATTCATATCTTATGAATAGATTAATATTAGAAAAAGAATAAGAAGATAAAATGGCAAAGGATAAGTATTAAAATTATACTAAGAAAACTTTTCAAATGGAATTATGAGCACAAATAACTAAAAAAGAAGATCATTACATAGATTCGCGTGACAAAAATAGATTAGGCCTATTTTTTTTCAAAATATAAATTAGACAGGTGCTGGGAGGCTCTCCCACTCATCAAATATAATTTCATTTAAAGGAAAAAAATTCAAATCTATTAAATTTAATCACTAAATTGCCTAAATTCAGTTATTTCCTCTGGTGGGGAAATACATTTTTTTTCTTCTTATATTTTGAATCGTGTGTGTTGTATTCTAAATTTTAGTGGACTTTTTATCTGACTGGGAAGAATTTTTTTTTCCTTTCAATTATTTTTATTGAATTTCTTTTTTACACTATTTCAAGTCTAAATGAATGAATACGTTTCAGGATCCAGATTAGTTTGAAGCGGTATGGATAAACGATGAGATAGTTTTCCATCGAAGCCAAAAAAATCATTGCCTTAGTATAATTATTTGATTATAATTAGTGGGAATAGGTTTAATGGTCATTCTGTTTATTTCCTTCCTTTTGACCATCAGATATGTATTTGATGCTAGAGCTGCAATCTGACCATGTTTCGATTCTATCTTTTGCTTAGTGACCTCAACTCAAGTTTAACCACAGATAGACAAACCACTTTCAAATCTCTTAAATATTTAAAATTGCCCAAGATATTATTGAAACAATTAATTTATATAACTGAACACCCCTTCGCAATCAGTCGAATTGGAT
Organism: Forficula auricularia; assembly: GCA_024734495.1. NCBI lineage: Eukaryota > Metazoa > Arthropoda > Insecta > Dermaptera > Forficulidae > Forficula > Forficula auricularia. The sequence goes on along the minus strand of JALMQS010000085.1, from coordinate 26,356,181 downwards.
AGAAATATGTTAGAACAAGACATTCGCTAAAAAATTTATACCTATGACTTTTAGAGATTAAAAGTCGATTCCAGTCACATTCTTTCCCCTCTGAGTTATACCTTCAATCATGAATCTTAAAAGTTTTTTCACTTCAGTTTTTTTCTTAATTCAGAGGTTATTCTGATATATTGGAGTTGCTTCTTGTTAGTGTAAAACCTTCTTGTATATTAATATTGAAAAAATAAAGAAAGTTATTTAATCCTTATTCGAAAATTTATTAACTGTAGGAGTATATCTCAAAATATTGATAACATGATTCCTTAATGTTATTATAATAGGTGAAGTAAAAAGTTCTGAGCCTTTTTCTCTTTATTTCGACGATAAAATTAACCAAGTTAGGATTTTCCGATTTAGATCAAATATGCGCCGTTTTGTTCGATAACTTTTGTACTTTTTGAAGGCAATCTCATAATTCCGGGGTTGAAGAAGTCCTCGTCCCTATTGATGAAAAACTTGACCAGCTCATTTTCTCCCAAGCCTCTCCTGGGAGCCCAGTTTTGTACCATCAAAGAAAATTTTGCAAATTCTTGAGAAAAGGTGATAATCGGCACCGACGGCAGGTCTGGGCTCTCTACGGTGGGTGCGATATAACCTCCCATCCAAGCTCTCGGAGCTTCTGGCGCGTCGTTAACGATGTGTGCGGCCTTCCTATTGGCCAATTCTGGCCGCTTCTCGTCGTTCGCCTGCTTAAGTGCTCGCATGCTGGTCCGACTCGACAATTTCCATGATTTTATCGACATTTTCGACGATTGGCCTACCAGAGTGTGTCTCATCTTCGAGGTCCATATTACCAGAACGGAATCGTTGGGACCACCACTTTGCTGTTGCATTCGATACTGTATTGGGTCCATAAACAGCACACATTTTTTTGGCGCCTGCTCCGCTTTTTCCCTTTGGTCGTAGTGGTACTGAAGAATGTAACGAATTTTCTCCTTTTTTACCTCATTTTGGAACGCTCTAACACCCAACTGGCTTCACCAAACACAAAACTGTCAAAAACTCTTTTTAAAGCGTTATGTCACCTTTAAATCGCAAAAAAGAATGACTAGATGCGACGTATACATCGTGAGATATGGCTCATTATAGCCATCTAACGGAAAAGGCTCAAAACTTTTTACTTCACCCATTGTATTATAATATGAGCAAAAAAATGTTTTTGTAAATTTACCTTTTCTATTTTTGATTTTTCATAATGATCTTCTCTTAAGGAGGTTCTTTCGCGACAATCCACACAAAAAGTTTTAGCCTCATAACCACTCTATAAATATGAACGGAACTAAAATTTTAGGTTATGTTTTTTTAACGTGACTGTCCACTCACACTACGAAATCTCTATATTGGTACACACATACTAGCCGGATCGTTTCCAAGCCATTGTGCTTATATCCCCTCCACTAAAAATAATCGCCAAATATGTTTTTGTTTTTTTTTGTTTTTTTATCAAAATTACGTGGTAAATAATTTCAATTTTTTTTTAAGTTACTCCGAATATATTATTCTCACAAATATTAGTTTTTCATCAAGATGGTCAAAGTCCTCCAATGAAAAATAATAAAATAAGGACCATTTCCCCCACCCTTTCCATATGTACCCTATATAAAAAAAATGTTATTTTTAATTGCAATTATTTCATGTTTGGTTTGGTAAATTGTCTTCAAATTTTAACAGTATGTGTATTATGCTTTTAATGCCTTATATTCCAAGTTTCAAAAACTTCTTGAATTTTTGCATTTGTGAAAGAACTTCCTTAAGTAGAGAAATGGGCTGTTCCGGGGCCCATCGATTTCATGAACTGTCCAGATTGGTTTTACCGGTGGGTTTTCTTCCAAGTTTGAAGAGATAGTCCATCGTTTCAAAAACGATTAACTGATAATGAATATGTTTAGCTCCTCTATTTCAGTTGAGGAGTTTGTTTTATATAAATGAGACAAAACGAAGTACCATAACTTAATAGAGAATAGCTAAGCATATTTAGGATCCTCAGAACTGCCACTGTGCTGTGAATTTTCATCCGAATGTCTTTTCTAGTTTTGTTTCAGTGAATAAATAGTCTCATAGATATTACTAAATATCGATTGGAACTTACTTTATTTAAACTAGTTTGTTGTTCAAAACTTTTTGACACAAACATTATATTAAACTCACATGAGATACTATTGTTAGATTTTTCGTAGTTTTCCAATACTGTTCAAAAAAATTGTAAATTGTAAATAAGTAAAATAAAAAAAAATCTCAATGCTTTAAGGAAGTTTATGATTTTATGTTGGGCCACACTCATTCCAGTGCTGGGCCTCATGCGGTCTGCGGGCTACTGGTTGGACAGGCCTGCTCTATAATATAATAAATAATTAATAAAAAAAGAGAATAATTTGTATTTCAGTTCACACCCCCCCCCGCCCCCCTCTCCCCAAAAAACAACGTTATTTTCAATTAGTTGCTATTTGCTAACATCCATAATTCCTTTACGATCAAATTAAAATAAAACTAAATCAGCTTTATCTTGGTTTGTTGATCCCTATGACTTCTAGAGAATGAAATTTTCTTCAGTGTCTCGATTTTTTAAAATTTCTATAGTTTTGTTTTTATCAAAGTCTGATTAAATTAAACGTTCGCCTCCAAAACACTCTGAATATTTTCTTCTTCTCCATTCAGTATCATAGGCCTTGAACCTTGTTATTTTTAATATCATTAATAAAATCAGGTCTGAGCATCTTCTTATATCGAAATACAATAGAAAAGAAGTGGTCGTCAGAGTCGATTCTCGTTTTATCTATCGATCTATAAATATTTGAAATCGGAATCAGAGGCCCTAACCATCCTATACATAGAATAAAATATAATTAATTTTCTACTATATAAGGCCAAGCTTGAGATCTGACCTTACTCGCATTTACAATTTACAAATAATAAATAAATTCATTTTTTTAGGAATCGTGTTTGAGCGATAGAGAAAGAAATGTTTCAGTTAATGGATCCTCAAATGATTGTTCAATTTTTTATTTTACCTGTCTGGAATTTATCTGCCATCTGAAATTCTCAAAATGACTTCAAAACAAAAACCGGCCTGCTCTTCAACGGAACTGCAATAATGGACATTGTTCAGAGTACTTCTTCTCTCTTTCTCCTAACAAAATTCATTTTAAAATTCGCAGTAATAAAGCTATAAAATTTTTCATAAAAAAGTAAATTTGACAAATAATTATTAAAGGAAATGGGGGGAGAATTCCGATTGATTTGATCGGAAGGATTAATTGGATGAATTAATTTCCGCAATATGGTATTGGAATAATTATCGGAAAAGAGGTTTTTTATCTAATTAGATTTTTTCCTCTTTTAAAAACAAGGACTAAATATGAATAAGGACACTCGATGGTGGAGAAGCAATCTCCGGAATCGAAGCTAAAATACAAGGTATACATTAATTAATGTAAAATAATTGGTTTAAAAAAATTTATAAAAAAAAAATAATTATTAAAATGTTTGAATTCAGACAAATTCCGAAATGTAATTTAATTATTGGGATAATCAATTTCATAACTTTATTATGTTTAAAATATTAAAACAGGCGGGAATAAAATTCAGGGAGAGAAGACTAATCTACAATCTATATCAAAACCAAGCAATTATAAATATTGGAGATGAGCAAAGAGAAGCCAAAATAAAAAAAGGTGTAAGACAAGGATGTGTGCTGTCACCCATGATTTTCAACTTATACATAGAAGAAGCGATTAAAGAATTCAAAGACAAAATTGATACAGGTATCGAAATCCAAGGTCAAAAGATCGCTATGTTAAGATTTGCCGATGACATTGCTCTTCTAGGAAGCAATAAAAAAGAATTAGAGGACGCCCTGAATGGAATTAACCAAATCCTAATAGAAGAAATCAAAATGAAAATAAACAAGAATAAAACCAAGGTCCTAGTATGTACAAAAAAAGAACAAACGAGACAGGAATGCATCAAAATTAACCAAGAAAACCTAGAAAGAGTTAAGGAATTCCGCTACCTAGGAAGTAAAATAACATGGGATGGGAGGAGCGAAAACGAAATAATATCAAGAATTGCCCAAGCAAAAATGGGGCTTAATTCAAAACAAAAACTACTATGCTCCTTCTCAATCAGCTTAGAAAACAGGAAGTTGCTATTGAAGACGTATGTATGGAGCATAGCCATGTACGGGTGTGAAACCTGAACAATTAGAAAAGCGGAGAGAAAGAGATTAGAGGCTTTCGAAATGTGGTGCTACAGAAGAATGTTGAATATCAAATGGATGGATAAAATTACAAATGAAGAAGTTCTTGGAAGAATCGGAGAAGGAAGAGGACGCACTGAATGGAATTAACCAAATCCTAATAGAAGAAATCAAAATGAAAATAAACAAGAATAAAACCAAGGACCTAGTATGTACAAAAAAAGAACAAACTAGACAGGAATGCATCAAAATTAACCAAGAAAACCTAGAAGGAGTTAAGGATTTCTGCTACCTAGGAAGTAAAATAACATGGGATGGGAGGAGCGAAAACGAAATTAAATCAAGAATTGCCCATGCAAAAATGGGGTTCAATGGGTCAATCAGCTTAGAAAACAGGAAGTTGCTATTGAAGATACATGTATAGAGCATAGCCATGTAGGTGTGAAACCTGGCCAATTAGAGAAGCGGAGAGAAAGAGATTAGAGGCTTTCGAAATGTGGTGCTACAGAAGAATGATGAATATCAAATGGATGGATGAAATTACAAATGAAGAAGTTCTTGGAAGAATCGGTGAAAGAAGAACCTTGTGGAAGAGTCTGAAGAAGAGAAGAGGTCAGATGATGGGGCACACACTGAGACATGGGGGACTGCTTAGAGATATCTTGGAGGGGAGGTGGGAAAGAAAAGAGGAAGACCCAGATTAGAATATTTCAACCAAATAATTGGGGATATGGGATGCCAGACATTTAGAGAGGTCAAACAGCTGGCGGTGGACAGAGTCGAGTGGAGACGGATTGTTGCATCAAACCAGTCTTAGGACTGTATACTTAATAATGATGATGATGATAACTTTATAAAATTCAGTTATTATTAAATTGGACTCAAAATCATTAATTGCAATTGTATTCAGAGAAAACAACTAAAAAATAAATTCAATCAATTTCACTATAATTTCCCAGTAACCTATTTATTAAGAGCAGTAATCTATGTTTAATGGATAGTTTTTAGACTTACTAGCAATTTCTTGTGTTTCAAGTGAAATACCATAAACTGCAACGGATTGTTGCTAGACTTTATCCATAGTCGTTTGAATGATTAATTTGTTCATCTTTTATTATTAATGAGATATCAATCACTAGCTAATTTAAGTCAATCTTTACTTAAAATCAAAAATACATTGATTCTCATCTAATTAAATTACGTTCACACGAATTTCAAGATTTTTAGACCCCCCCCCCCCCCCCCACCCCACACATTCTGTCACATTTTCATTGTGACGTCACACTATCACTTTTATACACTATAGTTTAATAACTGTAGACATATTTTTTTAATAAATTAAACTCAACTAAGGGATTTAGTTTAACTTTATTTTTATTTATATCATTTAACACATTATTAACTACAATATAACCTGAAATCTAAAAAATATATTTGAATTTTTTTTTTTAATTTGACTTTTGTGACATCACAATTTTTAAGATTCCCGGGCCCCCTGCCACATTTTGTCACAAATATGAGATGCCCCCTCCCCCCTTACTGTGCGACCTAATTTATGGACGCCCCCATGTCTTTATCAATGGTTACCAATAATAAGTGAAACACAAAGAGAAACAAAGAGGTTGTCCTCTGCTTGATGCAAATAAACATATACACATATATCTCATATGATGATATATCTGTATATATATTATTTATTTGTTTGAGACTATAGTTTCGAAGACTTGGTCTTCATCATCAGTCCTTCTTCAATTATAAATGCTTTTCATGGAGTCAATATCATATGGATATTGAAAACTTGGCGTTCTTTCGTCACTGCTGGAGGGCTAGGAACTAATAAAGACACTCTATCTGGGCTCACATTCAAATATAACAATATGTTTCCCTTTCTCCTTTCTCCTTAGAAAGGAGGAATTTTTCCCTTTTTTTCCTTTTTATCCTTTGTTAGCAAACATCTTAAGCAGATTACCATTGGATAGTTCAATTTGATTGTTTAAACAGAGTTCGGAATTTCTATTGAATGACTTCAAAATTTCTAAAGATTCGATTGCGCTAATCAATTTCGGGTTCTTTCTCCTTTTATTAATCTAGCCCTTCTGGGAAGGAGTGATTGTTTGAATTTAAATGTTCTGCAAAAGAATTTTCGTACTTTTTATTTTTATAATCTCTTATGTGTTCATTTAGTCGAATTTTCAGATTTCTCTCGGTTTTTCCCACATATATTGCTTCGCAATCTTTTGCATTTCAAACTAGTAAACCCCTTCTTTTTCTATATTTGGTAATTTGTCTTTTTTATTTGAACCTAAATCTTTTCCTAGAGTAATTGGAGTTTTGAATACTGTTTTGAACCCTAATTTTTTCATTTTTTGTTTTAATTTTTCCGAAATTTGTCCATAATATGGAAGAACTATTCTAGGATTTTCTTTTTCTTTTTCATTCTTTTGTGAATATACTGATTCCAGGGTTAATTTTTCAATTTTTTTATTTAACATTTGGTCTATAAGGCTGCTTCGTACCCATTATTTACCGCGAGTTTCTTTAATTGTCTCCAAATTCCATGTGAATACTAGCTTTCTCTGATAATGGTACATGTTATTAGTCTATGTGCATCATTGAATGGAAGGCTGCGTGTTTATGTGACATTGGTCTGCAAGAATTTTTTATGTATTACAATGTCAGTAGCTGTGGGTTTTCTATAAATTTCAAAGGTGTGCTTCTATTTCCTGGAGATCGTTTATTTTTAAATCCTAAAAAATTTAGTATTTTCTCTTTTTCTCTTCTCTACACGTGAATTTAATTTTTCTCATGAAGATTATTTATATATTCTATAAATGTGTCTAATTGTCTATTTGTTCCCTCTCGATAGTAAAATTATATCATCTACGTAATCGATAATAGTATATAATGTTTTTTGAATATTTTTTTCATTGTCCAAGGAATTTATTTTCAAAAATCATTTAAGAATGTTTTCTGCGCTAATAACGGGGACTAGTGGGAGGTCCTATTGATAATCCCTCCCTTTGTTCATAAAATTTTGTCCCAAGTTGAAAGAAGTTGTGGATTGTTCTGTCATGTGTGGACGAGACCTGCTACCGACATTGTAATACATAAAAAATTCTTGTAGACCAATGTCACATAAACACGCAGCCGCTGGCACTCATTGATACATAGACTAATAAATATACCTTTATCAGAAAAAGCATATTCACAGGAATTAGAGACAATTAAAGAAATCGTGTACAATCATGGGTACGAAGCATGCCTTATAGACCAAATGTTAAATAAAAAAATTGAAAAAAGTTAACCCTGGAATCAGTACAGTCACAAGAGAATGAAAAAGAAAAGAAAACTCTAGAATGGTTCTTCCATATTATGGACAGAATCTCGGAAACGTTAAAACAAAAATGAAAAAACCAGGGTTCCAAAAACAGTATTCAAAACTCCAACTACTCTAGGAAAAGATTTGGAGTTCAAATAAAAAAGACAAATTACCAAATATAGAAGAAGAAGGGGTTTACCTAGTTTGAGATGCAATAGATTGCCGAAGGCAAATGTATATGTGGGAAAAAACCGGAGAGAAATCTGCAAAATTCGAATTGAATGAACACATAGAGAGATTATAAAAATACAAAAGTACGAAAATTCTTTTGCAGAACACTTACATTCAAACAATCACTCCTTCCCAGAAGGTATTAGATTAATAAAGGTAGAAAAGAACCCGAAATTGATTAGCGCAATCGAAATCTTTAGAGATTTTGGAAGTCATTCGAATAGAAATTCCGAACTCGTTTAAACGATCAAATTGAACTATCCAATAGTAATCTACTTAAGATGTTTGCTAACAAAGATAAAAAGGAAAAAAGGAAAAATTCCTCCTTTCTAAGAAGAAAGAGAAAGGGAAACATATTGTTATATTTGAATGTGAGCCCAGATAGAGTGTCTTTATTAGTTCCTAGCCCTCCAGCAGTGACGAAAGAACACCAAGTTTTCAATATCCATATGATATTGACTCCATGAAAAACATTTATAATTGAAGAAAGACTGATGATGAAGACCAAGTCTTCGAAACTATAGTCTCAAACAAATAAATAATATATATACAGATATATCATCTTGAGATATATGTGTATATGTTTATTTGCATCAAGCAGAGGACAACCTCTTTGTTTCTCTTTGTGAATCAACAACTCTGCTACTCTCGGCAAAACAAAAACTTTTCAATTAAATAAGTGAAACGTTAAAAATGCAATGTAGAATGGTTATTGCTCAAGTATAGATGATAATTGATGGCTATTTTTGATTTTCAGTAGATTTCCTCTTTAAGGTAGTTCTTTCGCGACAATCCACACAAAAAGTTTTAGCCAAGTAACCACTCTATACATATGAACGGTGCTAAAATTTTATGTTATGTTTTTTTAACGTGACTGTACTTCTCACACTACTATATCCTCTTTATGAATGAATCGTTTCCAAACGACTGTTCTTATATCCCCTCCACTAAAAATAATCGCCGAAATATGTTTTTTTTTTATCAAAACTACGAGATAAATAATTTCAATTTTGTTTAAGTTACTCCGAATTTATTTTTCTAACAAATATTAATTTTTCATCAAGATGGGGAAAGTCCTTCAATAAAAAAAATAAAATAATCATCATTTTCCCACCCTTTCCCGTGCTACCATATGCACAAAATTCCATTTTTAATTGCAATTATTTCATGTTTGGTGTGGTAAATCGTCTTCAAATTTTAACAGTGTTTATTATGATTTTAATAACTTATATTCCAAGTTTCGAAGACTTCTTGAACTAGTGCATTTGTGAAATCTTAATAAAGGTAATTGATGAGATAACACAGCAGTTGCTATGGTTACTTATAAAATTTCCTCTCAAATTTAGCATTTAACTGAGAGAAGCCTATCCATTCTTACTAAAACAATGTTATAAATAAGCTTTATTAAACTTAGTAAATTAATTTTAAAAAAGCACTCGCTTACTGTAGAGTAAATTACTTTAAAATGAACAATAAATAATTTTACTAAAAACTTTATATATCCTTTTTTAGGGTCCTCGAGGTATTTAAATAGAATATTAAATTTGATCAAAATTGGTTAAGCCATTTTCAAGATATTAAAAAAAATGTACTAGAATAAAGTACCTACTAATGTTTAAGGGCCGATATGTACCAAAAATTAATCAGCGATTCAGTAATGGTATATGGATGCCTCTAGGGATAAACAAGTTGACGAATGAACGTTTTAGATTTGTATCCAATCCATATCCAGCAAAAAAGATTATATTTCATAACACTTCGGAGGGAGGATTATCATCATTAACTTATCGGAAAACAGGTCTTAGGTACGTAAGAGTTGCATCTGGGGGGGGGGAGAAAATTTGGAGACCCCTCAACATAAGTCTGATCTATATTGAGAACAATGAGTGAATTTGATCAATGCACAGGGTAATAAGTTGTACTGTTTATTAAGAAACAGAACATAATAATATTAAGTGATAAAAAAATTAGCCAAAAGAAATAGGTGTTTTGTTTGGGTGATTTGAATGCCTGGCTTGTGTTGAGGTTTAGGCTCTTCTTTAGAGAGAGAGGTGCACTTGACTCTCGGGTCTCGGGTTCTCAGGTGGTAATAACAGGTCCAGACACTCGGATTCTTTGTTCCTTCTCTCTTTCTCTCTGGATCGCACTATTACTCGAGCAACAAATATAGGAGCGAGTGGAAAAGAAAAGGAAGAAGCCCCAGGTAGATCAGGTCGCAGAGACCAGCAAGGTCACATCGGACAGTCGGCCAAATTAGACCAACTGGGCTACATACTCGTACACGAGATTAACCAAAGAATCAATATAGACTTTCTGAAGTAATCACACCATGAAAGAATACCCACTAGATATTTTAGAAGTAAAACTTAGAGATGTTATAAGATATTAAATATTAATGTTTAGCCAAGAATCAACAACAAGTTACCTAACACTTATTATTAGATATTAAATAAAAAAAACTAAAGTGATTAAATTCACTATACGACATTATTATACTTCCTCTCCCTCTTTCTCTTACGTAAATTTATATAATGTTATTTCTACTACACAACAAATAAATATACTTAAGTAATTGTGCAGAAAAAAGTTTCAAAAACGGTTAAGGCTATTTTGAAAAAAAGGATTAAGTAGTGCTAAGGCATTCAGAATAAAATGCCTCAAATTGTAAAAATGGTACAAAATGGTATTTTAAAAGATATTAATTATAAAACTTAGGGAACGCGGTGTTGGTTTATAGTGATACACAAGGGGTGAACCGTGATTGGAATTAGGTATACACCGTCTTTGGAATTATGTGGAATTATTTTAGAATTCATTAGATAATACACCTTCATCTATTGTCTTCTACTTGGAAATGAAAGTGGAAGTGGAAGTACTAGTAGGTGTACACGATATTAGGTCGCGGTTCACCTCTCGCTGAAATATTATAAAAATTATATTAGGTTGGAGTTGGTGGTGTTTGACATTAGATATTTCAAAAAAAAAGTCGAGAGTCAAGTAAATATCTTTTGATTTCAATTAAAATCCTTCCAGTTCTTAATTTTAATATAAGCGAACTAGATATGAAATTTCGTTTTGATATTCTAAATGGCTTTGAAGATAGAGTGCAAACAAAATTTTAATACACACAACACTAGAAACACACTGACATTTTGATAAAATAATTAAAACCTAAAATATAATAATTTCGATATTTTTTACTATTTAATTTTTTTTGTAGTACATAAAGGGCGGTTTGAACCGGAATCATTCTTAAGGGAGGTAAAAGATTACTCGATAGAATCATATGGAGGCGAGTTGACATGAAAACAACCTTTGGAGAATTGTAAAGCTAATTACATATAACTAATCACGATTTATTAGTGAATACTAGCTATTTTCTTAGAAATAAATACTGATGCTATAGTGTGAAAATATAAATATAACAATTGACTGTCAACATGGAAATTTTTTTTTCTCTTTTTTGTATTGAAGTTAACCAATTTTTTATATAATAGATAAAAAATGTCTTAATTTTGATAAATTTGCAACAAAAAATTAGCAAAACTAAGAATTGATTAGATTTTGGGATTTCTAGCTTCAGTACTTCAGGTTCAAAAATCTTCTCTAGGGAATTAGAAAAAAAATCGAATTGGTATATGGATAATCGAGAGGTGAACCGCGATTGGAATTAGATGTACACGTCTTTGGAATTATGCGGAATTATTAGGTTGATGCATAATTATGGAACGTTTTTTAAAATATTTTTATTCTATTATTTATTTATTTATTTATTTATTATTTTATTCTTATTTTATTATTTTTTATTTTTATTTTTATTTTTATTCTTTTTATTTATTTTGATTGGTCGACATTGAAGTCTGCAGCCAGCATTCGTGTTGTAAGGCTTTCATCCTCTTCCACGGCTGTCAGAAGTGCCTGATCATCAAAATCCGATGGCCGACCTCTTCCTTCTTTATCCTCCAAACTAGTGTCACCTGATTTGAAACGGGCAAACCACTTCCGTACTGCACTATCAGTAATTGTTCCTTCGCCAAAAAGTTCGTTGAGATCGCGAAATGACTGTGCTGCCTTCCATCCTTTCTCGTAGTGGTAGAGCATAATATGACGAATATGAATATGGTTTTCAACACGCATTTTTATTAACTATAAATAGAGAAGATTGTTTTTATAAAAAAAATAAACAAAACGCCATTTTTGGCTAAAGAAAAACGCGCCAATACAAACGTTCCATAATTATGCATCAACCCAATATTTTGGAATTCATTAGATAATCCCCCTTCATCTATTGTCTTCTACTTGGAAATGAAAGTGGAAGTGGAAGTAGGTGTACACGTTATTAGGTCGCGGTTCACCTCTCGTGGATAACTATCGAACAATTGTATCTAATTAACTGAAATTTGTCACAATTTCTCGCTCAGGTAGATTCATAATTTTTACTGCGATTTTTGGTATCGCATAAATCAATCATTCAATAATTATAAACGTTTAGAGAAAAAAATCGATTTATTTTTAAAAAATGAAGCTAATATTAGGTATTAAAATGTCTTCTGATTTCTTTCTGATTTCCAAAGTCAACAAAAATTTATCCATCTCATTTGAATAAAAATCTTTACAATTAAACTTCATGTATTCAGGTTAAGTAATTTTTGTTGTTTGTTCCTAAAAAAGTCCAGGTGTAAAATCAAAAATCTAAAAATTTTAAGCTAAAACGATAGCATTGAGATTCTTCATCTTATATTTTAAGAGAAGAGGAGAGAGGAGAAGCATAAAACGAAAAGTCAAGACATCAAGTTCAATGTCAATGATAATAATTTTCTTTGTCTCATTGATTTAGACAAAAGAGACCGAAATCCGTGCTGGAGCAAAAATAAAGTGATTCTTTTTTCGAAGTCAAGGATTTTGCGATAAAAATAACACAAAGGTAAGAACCAAAGAGTTGAAAAAATTGCGTTTATGTCCCTTATAATATCGAATAATACTTTAAATTAAACATAGAACTTAAAAAAATAAAACCGACTTCAAAAAAATTAAATGCAACAAATAAAATAATAGGAACTCAAAAATAAAATAAAATGCACTAAAAGGTATAGAATAATTATCTAATTTAGTTATAATTAAACGACGAAACTTTTAAATGAAATCACTTTTTGAAGTCGGTGCTAAACAAACTATAAAAGCGAGCTTACGAGATGTTGTCTTCATTACCCGCCAAACGTACTAGGTATGATCCATTGAGTGCGATTCATAAAATGTTTATGTTTAGCACCGACTTCAAAAAGTGATTTCATGTAACAATTTCGACGTTTATTTGTAACTAAATTAGATAATTATTTTATACCTTTTAGTGCATTTTATTTTATTTTTGAGTTCCTATTATTTTATTTGTTGCATTTAATTTTTTTGAAGTCGGTTTTATTTTTTTCTAAAAATTATTTTTATTTTTCTCTTTTTAGTGATGTTGACAATAGTGAGACTTAAGATAATACCTTGAATGCATCTCGTAAGAGAAAGATTCGTGTGAATGAATCACAAAATGATAATAAAATTCAATTTATAAATATAGGAATTATCTCGAAACGTTTGCGGGTTTTAAATGAACGTTTTAAGATTGTTTTTTTTTATAAAATATTTTTTATAATAATTTCGATTATATGCTCATTTGAATTGGAGATTTCCGCTATTTTGTCATTGATCATATCATCAGAACTTGTCCAAATTAATATGGTACCAATCGGAAACTATACTGAACCCAATGCAAAAAATTCACCAAAATCGGTTCACAATTGGCGAAGAAATCGAATAACATAGATACAAAAAAAAAAATTCAGTAGAATTGAGAACCTTCTCCTTTTTTTGAAATGTATGAGAACGGGAAGTTGAGTATTTAAACCGAAGGTTAAGTATGAAAACGAGGAGGTAAGTAGGAAAATGGATAGTTAAGTATTTAAACCGTGAGTTAAGTATGAAAACAGCTAATTAAATATGAAATCAACAAGGTAAGTATGTAAACAGCGAGTTAATTAGGAAAACGAGGAGTTAACTAAGAAAATTTAGAGTTAAGTATTTAAACCGTAGTTAAGTATGAAAACAGCTAATTAAATATGAAATCAACATAAATAAACACGAATTCGATATTTCAAGTATTTTAAGACTTATAGACGGGTACGGAACTCTCGACATACGGTGGTCCGACTCGCACTTATCCGTCTTATTATTTATATATTTATTTTCATAATTTTGATCACGGAAGGTGAACCTTTGCAAAGTTAAACTTCTATAAAAAAAGTAAAGAAAAATTGTTAAATTGTTATAAATTATCGTATAAGCTACAAAATGAAAAACTTCAAAATTTAGAAAGATGATCTACACAGTTGTAATTTTTCAGAAGAGAAATTTTCCTTCCAATATAATATTATAATGATTAGGAATTTCATTTATAATATTTATTTAATATACAATTAAACATATATGATCATGTTGACAATAGTGAGACTTAAGATAATACCTTGCATGCATCTCATAAGAGAAATATTCGTGTGAATGAATCACAAAATGGTAGTAAAATTCAATTCATAAATAGAGGAATTCTCTCGAAACGTTAGCGGGATTTAAATGAACATTTTAACATTGTTTTTTTTTTATAAAATATTTTTTATTGTAATTTCGATTATTTGCTCATATGAATATGAGATTTCCGCTATTTTGTCATCTATCATATCATCAGAACTTGACCAAATTAATATGGTACCAATTGGGAACTATACTGAACCCAATGCAAAAAAATCATCAAAATCATTTCACAATTGGCGAAAAAATCGAGTAAAATAGATAAAAAAAAAATTCAACCGAATTGAGAACCTCCTCCTTTTTTTTACAGTCGGTTAATTATTAGTAAATTATCATAAAACTCATAACGAATACATTATAGTATTTTAAAATACAAGGCTATTTATAATAAAGCCTTACGAAACGGGAATTTTCATTATTTCGTTATTTTTAATTCCTTAAAAAAAAATAAGTATTGGAATAGAAATGACTTTTTGAAAAGTTCTAATTTCAATATTAAGAGAATTTCACTGTCTGATGTCATAGAGATAAATGAGTTGGCGATTTTTTTTTGTGTCTAGATTAATAATTCTACAGCTAAGAAATGTTAAGCCTTTGCCATCTATAATGCCGAAAAAGGGCGGTGACAGGTCTATGATGAGCCAGGAAATCGAGTGAGTTAGAAAAAGCTGGATTTTTTAATTAAATCCATGGTGGCAAGAGTATGCTTTAAGAATCCTCTTCACAAATGCGAAATATATTTGAGACAAGACTGAATTTGAGTATTATATAGAGAAAGAGTATAGTCGTAAAATAGCCTCTATAAAAATCAACAAGAGATATGGCCGAGCTACATACAGTAGGTTTTGCTGCAGAAATAATGTAATCATCATTCCAAGAAATGCCAAAAATTGATTGAAACGCCTCACATGGAGAGTTTATCATGGTGTTCCAACCAAATTTCAAAAACAATGTTTTTAAGCTGATTAAATAGAAGAAAGAAGAGTTATATCTTATAAATAAAATGTACTTTTATACTTAGACAGAGGCGTACGGGGGGGGGGGGTCAGAACTTCATGTGATGAGTAAGGCCAACGACAAACAATTTCTTATGGCAAACTAACCGCAATTAAATATGTTTCATATAGCCCAATAGAGGATCCAAATAGTGGTTCAACTTACATTAATTACGGAAAAATATTTTGTTTTAGGATCGTTTGGTATGGTGTGGGTATGCCAAATCTAAGTTTGCGACCTCGAAAGTGTGGGGGACAACTTTTGCTGGCCGAAAAACCTAGAAATTTTCGGACTTTTTCAAGTTTTTCGATTTTAGCTCGAAAACGGTCAATATTTTGTAAATAACCGTTCTATAGTAAATTAAAGAAGACAACATCTCACGTCGATTAAAAAAAATTCAAAAGTAGTTCGATTTTTTATAGGGATCCAAAAAGGCCCCCCCCCCCCCCGGATCATTTTTTAATATCCAAAAAACTCGCACTTTTTTCGATTTTTTTCCCATTTTGACCATGAAGGACAAGTTTCCGACAAAGAACACTCTATACATTTATAAACTAGATTAACTTTGCTACAATTTAAACAAAGTTTCATCTTAATTGGTTAATAGTAATCCATGCCGCGATGAGGTTGAAGTTTTTTGGAAAAAATCGTAGTTTTTCTTTAATAAAATGAAAACCACTCATCCTAGAAACTATATTTCTGTCTCATTCTTTAGGAGATTTTGTTGATTTGAACGTTTACTTGGACCACTTTATTGATAAAACTCTTAGATTTACAGATATCCTGCATTTTCCATAACACTTTTGAGGATTCGGATCAAATCCTGTCCGGAAAATTCTGGATATCTATAATCCTAAGAGTTTTATCAAAAAAGTGGCCCAAGTACACGTTCAAATCAATAAAATTTCCTAGAGAATGAGATAGAAATCAAGTTTCTAGGATGAGTGGTTTTCATTTTATGAAGGAAAAACTGCGATTTTTTGAAAAAATTGATCATTTCCTGTCATGAAAAATGCTGGATATCTATAAATCTAAGACTTTTAACAAATTTCATTTGGATTGTAGTAAATTAAATCTAGTTTAAAAATGTATAGAGTGGTCTTTGTCGAAAACGTACTCTTTCATGGTCAAAATGAGAAAAAATCGAAAAAAGTGCGAGTTTTTGGGATATTCAAAAGTGATCCGGGGGGATGTTTTATGGGGATCCCCATAAAACATCCAACTACTTTTGCATTATTTTTTTACTCGACGCGAAATTGTGTCCTCTTTAATTTACTATAGGATGGCTATTTATCAATTATGGACCGTTTTCGAGTTATAAGCGAAGAACTGGAAAAAGTCCTAAAATTTTGAGGTTTTTCGGGCACCAAAAGTTGTCCCCCACACTTTCGAGGTCGCAAACTTAGATTTGGCATAACCACACCATCCAAACGATCCTAGAAAAAATCTTTTCCTTCAATAAATGTAAGCTGAAACCCCCCATATACTGGGCTAATATGTTTAATCAAGAATTATGCTCTTTTTTAATTTCTTCAAATACATATTTGTTTTAATAAAAAAAATTCCAGCTAAATATTTTGATTTGAGAATTCACCCCCCCCCCCCCAATGAAAATTTTCTGGCTACGCCACTGTACTTAGATATTGTATTATATAATCTTTTAATATGTTTGACTCTCTTTTCAGATATGAGATAACCACAAAATTGTTGTATATTGTAATTTATCTCATCTAATTTACCTCTATTATGTTTTAATTTAATCTTTATAAATATTATTATTAATATTATTATTATTTTGTTGTGACAAATATAACAAGTGAAATATCAAAGATTGTATATAACGAAAAGCCACTATATACACTGGCATAATAGCAAGATGATCGCCATCTAAGTGCCCAAAACTTAATTAATCTTTATCTCTATATGTAATTTATGCTTATTTTTACATTGATATTTATAATTAATTTTGTGTTTATGACCTAAATTTGTAATTTTATTTTCTAATTTAATTCTAAAAAATGTTATATTTATACTTGTAATTAAAGGTTTTTTATTTATATTTATATTCATATTTACCTAGATTTTTTATATTTATATTTATATATTTTTATATTTTAAAAAATAAATTTTTTTGTAAAAATCTTTTAAATTTTAATTTTATTGATGTTTTTCTTGTGTTATATTGGTATGTATGATTTGAATGTTATATTTTGTTATATTGGTACGTATGATTTAGATGTTAAAAATTGTGATCGCTCGTTCAATTATTATTAGTTTTAACCTGTAAACTCCTGATGATGGACTAATAATCCGAAATATATTGAGTTTGTATAAACCTCTTTGAGTTTTATTTCATTCACTGTGAAACTACACACCCTTTACTTTATTAATTAATATCATGTTTCACCTAAAACCTACACCACTTTCTTAGTAAAAAAAAATTCAGATTTGAATCTAAAAAAGCATATTAGTAGAAAACCTGGACTGATTTTAGACACAGTTTATACTAATTCAACTGCAGGTTTTATAGACAGTCCAGATAACTTCCGTGATAATGAATATTTGAGTGACATCCAACATTGACATCTTATCACAAAATTTCAACGAGTTTGATTCAAAATAAATATCTGAATGATTCTTATCGAGATATATCTATAGATATTACACAGCATTATTATTTCTTGACTGCAGGAAAGGTGACTAATTATCCAATTCCTATAAGAGTTCAAAATTATAGATTAATCTTAAAAATCATATCACTAAAAACAAAACAAAAACACAGTCTATACCTATAGTACGATTGGCATAAATACCTTACTCTAAAGTTGAATTAAAAATATTTCATTTTGTTAGATTTGTAATTACATCATTCAGTGGACGCAGGGATCATTCGCCTGTCTTTTTATGAAGTGTTGAGCCAAATAAGGCATCTTAGAGATGACAGGGACAAATGGTAATTACAGTGGCTGAGAGAAAGAGAGACCAGGTTCTAATAATTATCAAGACAAGACAAGAGTCGAAGCTCGATGAGAGAAATACCTTCCCAAAAAAACAAACAAATAAATAAATAAATGAAAGAGATAGACTAATAAATAAATAATTTGGTATAATTAAACTAGACGTGTCGTTTGATATTATTAAATGTGCTAAAACTATAATTTAAATTTTTTCATTCTTACGAACATCTACTAGTAAATTGCATGTTTGAAATTTCTTCTTAATGATTAGTGATTAAAAAATAGAAAATGGAGTGATTCCCTGCAAACATAGATTGGTGGGATTGAACATTCTCAATTTACAAACACTAAAAAGCATCTACTTATCCTAGTTATATGGAGAAAGAATATCAATTTAATTTTCTAAATAAATTCAAAAACAGAAAAACAGGTGAAAAATAAAAAAGTTTTTATTTTGCCGAGAGTAGCAGAGTTGTTTCTCTTTATGACAGGTGAAAAAGGTGAAACCTATTTTAGACTAAGTTTTCTGCAAATTTTGGTAGTTGGGGAATTTTTGTTATTGAAAGATTTGAACTGAAATTTGATACAAAGAAAAAAAAATTAAGAAGTTTATTAGCAACTACGGTTCAACTTTTCATATAAGGTTCGATTCTTTTTCTGGAATTTTCACCTGGAACTATGAATCTAGAAAGCCCAAAAATCAGTAGTTTTGGAATTAAAACATTAAAACTAAATTTATAATAATTCTCGTTCTTGTCTTTTAGCGGCTATCGAAATCCAACCAGACAAGAATGGAAAATAGCTAAATAGATCCTCGGTATGTGACCACCACTCGCACTTGACCGCATTAATTGCGCCCTTCAAAGAACTTCAATTAAGAAAAGATGTCGTATAATTTTAAATAAATAGAATAAAATAAAAAATTTTAAAACCTGTTTTTAAGAAAATGTTTAATGATGACGTAAAGGGCAAAATTGATATATAATTTTGAAACATTTAAACGAAAAAAGGTTTAAGTTATAAATTAGATGCATTTACTATTTTAAAAATATTTCTTCTAGTACTAATGCAGACACGCAAAAGACTAAAATTGGTTTTTATGAATTAGATATGTTGAACATTTCGAAACATGTATTTCGGGTGAAATTTCAAAGTTATGAAACCAAAGGAATAATGTCGATTATCAGATTTACTTCTTTAACAGTTATCAAGAGTTTGAAAGTCTCAATCGGCTGAAGGATTTATTTTATGAATTCGATTGAAGAACTGCGGATACACCAGACTTACTATATCTGTATAGATAACAATATCATGTCAAAGATCTTGGCATATTGACAAGATTCGAATCCATCAGATCTTGACAACAACGGTCAATGCTAAGACATTTTGGTCTAATGGCATATTTACAGCTATCACAATCTCGGACCTCCAACTGTTTGAGCAAGGCTCTTTTTAGTTTCCACATAGGCGACTGTGTCGTCTGCTCTGGAATCACAACATAACTCGTTCCATTTACTTTACAAAGAGAGCAGATGTTACATCCATAAGATTCCAACATGCTGTGATAAGGTCCTAATCGTGCTGTATACAATCTTTCAGGAATCCATTTACTCGACAAAGAGAGCAGATGTATCAAGGTATCAACATGATTTTGCCTGATCCTAATAGTACTGTACTATATACAATCGTTAAGATGATGAGGCTTTGGATCCTGGGCTGCTTGTAGTATGTACTATAGTGGGTATCTATACAATCGTTTCGAGAACGATTGATTTAAGCGATCGGTTCTTCTCGGTTCTCAAGAATGTTTGATCCATTGTATAAAGTAGAAATAAATTTAAGAGAACCGGCAAGCAAGCGGCATAGCCGCAGGGCAATTAGCACACAACCGCTTGTGTGAAATGACACGGTGGTGATAAAGTTGGGAGACGGTCGCCTATATGGGAGACAAGCTTTATTATAAACCTACCAGATATATAAATAGGATATAGAAGTTGACCAATAATACTAGGTATGTATTGATAAGCGGAAGTGAAAAACTAATTGAAGAATTTTATGTTTTTCATCATAGATGCGTTGCAGAGTTTTTTTCGGATAAAGAAATAAAAAAACAAAAAACAATTCAGTAAAGACATTCCGACCAAATGAAGTTTATTTGCTAACTGGTTGAAATACGATTCCGAAATGGTCACCAAATGATCCGGTTTCACACACGTACAACAACCCGCATCTCTGTCCTTCACCTCCCGGCCAGCTCACTCTTGTTTTTTGCTGATGAGCAAGGTCTTCTGAATACTCGTATTATCTTTACATAATCAGTTGCCACTTCATATTAAGCTCGCATAATTAATTCTTAATCAGTGATGGTAAAGAAATCTTTAAACAAGTTTTCAAAAAATACACTATCGAATAAGGAGTTGGCTAAGCCAATCTTAAAAATGAAACACTTAATGAAATCAAATGTAAAATTGGTGGTCCCCAACAAAAGAATTCCCATCGTTGCAGATTATTTAAAATAAAAAATAAATAAATCTATTATTGTTCCCCCATTCAAGCAAAACATATTTTACTTAAAATAATTTTATCTACTTCGTTTTGAAGATTTCGTTTGTCAGGTTAAATGCTCGGCGTCCCGAATTTCGAACTTCGAAATCTGGTCACCTTACCATGGAACGAATGGTCAAGTATTGTAATAGTGCATGCATTTTTTTCTATGCTTTGCTCTTTCGAAATGTCTAAAAAACGGTTCGAACTATCTTGGTCTACAAAAAAGTCTTATAAATGGACATCTAAAAAGTAAAAACTTATATTTTACGATACGCTAGTTTGACTGTAAGTTATCAAATTTTGTGTTCGCTCTAGCTCAAAAACTAGCATGAATATCAAAACGAAATTTCACATGTAACTCTTTGTATTGAGATTAAGAGCTGATTAGATTTTGGTTAAAATCGAACCCAAAATTAAGAAGGCGGTGTTCTTAAAAAATATAAAAGAAAAAAAATGGAATTAATTATAAAAGGGTTTTATAATAAAAAAATAGAGTCATTATTTCTTTCGTTGACCAAAATGGGTGGGGGTTCACAAATAAATTAATATCAATATAAATCCTAGACCCTTTGATCAATTTGTACTAAATTACACATATTCGACTTTGCGGAAATAACTCTTCAAGGGAAAGTGATAGTAACCCAAAGGGAGGGGGAGGGGGGAGATATGATTAATAGCTAATAGGTTTTATGTGAAATTTTGTTTTGAAATTCATTCTAATAACCTACTAACTAACGAGCTAAAAATATTTTGACAAAATTCGTAAAATATAATTTTTTCGATGCTCACTCTATAATCTATAAGGCTTTCTTGTAGAATTTAGACCAAAACTCCAGGGTTTCGCTCAATTTTTTTATATAGATTTATTTCGTCATAATAGTTTGAGTCGTTTTTGAGACATTTCGAAAAAACGAAGCAAAAAAAAAAAAAATACTTAACCATACACTGTATGGTAGCCCAAGATAGCCAAACATTATTTAGTAGGCTGTTGAATTAAACTTTAAATTTAGGCCATCGCTCATCTTTTAAATTCAAAATTATTTTCAAATGTTGAAGAAAATGTAATGATATAAATGTCGAAATCAAACCAAAAATAAATATTAAATTCAAATTACAACTAAACATAGTAGGGTAAAAATGTGTTAATTGTTAATTTGCTTGATTCTTCTAAATTTGTTTTGAAGTATTCAAACACGATTTACAGTTGCATAATATAGTGGGATTCTTCAATGCATGTACCTATATAATATGTACCTTGTACCTATTAGTTTTTTCTGGATCCATATTATTTTATATTCGTAATAGGAGTTTCTAATGAGTTCATTGATATCACTTGTCTCATATATACATTATCGTACTAGCATCCAAATTGTTAACAACAAGACATTCTTTAACGAACATTTTTAAGTTCGATGTGATATTGCTCAGATTTTCAGCTCTTTCATTAATGATATTTAAAGTTCCGTACCCTTAGCCTAGGCCTAGAGTGATAGCTTCATTTTATTTTGTCTGGGTTCACCAATTTAAAATGAAATTTATTAATATAGATTTTAGCTTTCTAATCATTTTAATTTTAGTTCTGTAATAATACCAAGTTGTTAAGGAATATTGTTATAAAACCTCGCGTCTTGCCTAGAGGAACAGGTGCACTTATAGTTTTTATTTTACTTTTATTTTATTTTTTTTAACAATTAGAAGGTCAGAACAATCCGCAGAGGATGATGAGTATTTTCTAGATATTAAAAATAATATTTGGTTTCCCTCCTTCTGGGATAAGCAGCTCGAACCGGTAAATGATAGTTCCCGACAGATGGGGGGCATATTATCCCCCTCCGAAAAGAATGTGGGCCTAGCAACAGGTGGGAATTACCATAGACAAATGAGTGGGTCTTGACTGGCTGCAAACCCGAGAGACTTCAGCTTATGATAGTAATTTTAACAATATAGAAACACAATAATAATATTAGTGTCCACCTTTTCCATGTGTATTTCAGAAAACTCCAATTGAATTTCAGAATTCTCAATTAAATATCAAAAAATCACAATTGTATTTCAGAAATCTCAATTCAATTTCAGAAAATTAGTTTGCCAAGAGTATCAGAGTTGTTGATTTTTATGGATGAATAATCAATGAGGTTGGCATCTGCTTAATGCAAATAAACATAATATTTTACTTATATATAAGTGAATATATAAACTATATAATTTATTTGTTAGAGACTACACCTTTCCCATATGTATTTCAGAAAATATCAAAATACAATTGTGATTCTCTAAAATTATCTTGATATTTTCTTAAATACTATTGGAAAAGGTGTACTTGACATTTTTTTAAACCATTTTTATTGATCTATTCTATATATAATAATAGGTAGAAAATCCTCTTTGAAATTAGAGTTGAACGTGAAGGTAACGTCGTCAATTTCTGCTCAATTACCAATTTCGTTGAGGTTTGAAATGGACCGTGGGAGTGTTCCTGGAAATTCTTGGAAAGGTCAGGAGAGTCCTCTCCGAGAGCGAAAGTTCCTACCACCCCCATTTGCGTGATGCCGGTCGCCCTTTCAAAACAAACCAAATGGAATAAGAGGTAAAAATCCTGAGAGCTGTTTTTGGAACCAGAGGACATTTCACTTGGGTTTTGAAAAGTTGAAGTTTGATTAGCATCCAAATCATCCCCAGACCAATGAGTTTATGTCTAAATATGAAGGTACTTTTGAGAAAATCTCATGAAAGCATAACAAAACGCAAAACTTTTTGAGTGATTTGATTTAATAGAAATCATTATATTTCACTTTGATATAATATTTTTAAAAGCTGTATTTAAGTGAGGCCTTGAATTAGAGAAAAGAACATAAGTTTTTGATTTACAAAATTTGTACCTTGCGGAATCGCGAATCTTATGGCAGCATGATAGCTACTAAATAATAAATCTTAAATCACTTAATATTCGTATATTTTATTTTAATTATTAATCAAATATAGAACGATATTTACAAATGAATTTTCTTAATTCCTCTAATAATGAAACTATGGATTAGCAAAGAGGTATCGAATACCTTAACAGATTTTTAGTGAATTCCTCTCTTGCAATTGTTTTAACAGTTTGGGATTTTTAGATAGTCTAAATATTATATGACAGCTTCTATTGATCAATTGATCTGGTTCTTGAGCTACTAAATATCTTCTCTTCTAGAGGTAGGAAACTGCATATTTTAGAAACAAATAATAATTAAGTTAATTAAGACAGTAAAACAACTTTATATGGAGTAATAATTGGTCCACTAACACTCATGTTTCTACTAGTTAGAATTGTCAGGCAGCCAATGTCAAGTTTGCATCAAATCAAGGATCCAATTAAAAAAGGAATTAATGTAAAGTCAAATATATATACAACATAATGAGATAGTAAATGGAAAGAATGGAGAGAAAGGTAGGATTGGAATACTGTCTGATCTGGACAAAGTTATTCACTTCACTGCCCATAAAATGGAAAATAAAATGCTTAAACTGTGTGAATATTAATAGAAATCAATTTGAAATAGTAAAATTAACTATAAATTAGAAAATTAGATTATAATCATTAGGAATTCTAGTTTAAATGTTAATTATTTTGTGGTTTTTGTGGTTAACTAGAAGCTTGTAATGATACCCAATATTAGATCATTAATTTTAAAAATTTGGTTAAATTTTCCAAGTATTAAAGTTTCTGACTTCATGGTTAAACACCTCTCCACAAATGGATTTTGATATATAATTTTCCCAGAGTTGCTTGATTCTCTCAGTTTCTAAATATGCATTCCTTCATATTTGGACTACTGGTAAATTAAAACAAAATTACGTTTTATTTCTTTATTTGAGACTTTTTAAGCTAGTGATTATTTCACGATAGTCTTATTAAATATTCAGATTTTTCGATTTTATTACTAAGAATCCATAATATTAGAATAGGGAAAGAAAGAATCACTTTATATTTTATTTGTTTTCCAATTGTCAGATAAAATCCAAGTTTGGAGGGTGGAGCCCGAGGCGGTTGTCAGAGGTTTCTTAAGACCTGCTGTTTTTGTCACCCTAACATAAGATAAAAACGTCTCTCCCTTTCTCTAAAATGAGCAACAAACGATTGGAAGAGGCGAAGAAGCGAGAGTCACGGCTGGTACCTTGTAGTTTTTTTTCTGTATCCCAGAACTTCTGTAACTCGGTGAAATACTTGTCCAGGATGAAGACCTTGGAGAGGCCGAGCGTCGTCATGGCTCCAGCGACTTGGGGTCAGGCGCTGGGCTGAGTGGTCGGGGACCCGGGAGCACAGGAATCCGCGAACGAGAGGAACACTGGGAAAGGCACATCACTGGGGAACTCGGAGCAACGCGGCATAACAAGTTGGCTCATGCTGCGACCGCGGCTGCTCACTCTACAATGGGTTATGGGTAACGGCCTAACGGCGACGGCCGCTCAAGACAAACCGGCCATCCCTTCGCCGGACTCCGACGAACACATACGAAAATCACCGAACAGCATCCATTCCTCTGCAGACACCTTACCATCTCCTACATACATCACTGTAACAATTGATGAAAAGGACCAAATCGAAAGAAACCGTCTAGGATAGACCTTGAAATTACCGAAAAATCAGTTAAAGATATGAGATCAGCAACATTATGTAAAACATGTAATGGTGTCAGGCAGGCCCGTACCTAGGATTTTTTCGAAGGGGGGGGGTTAATATCTGATAAGAATCTGCATCCCCTTTTTGCCATTCCCCTAGGAAAAAAAAATTCGGGGTGCCACACCCATTTTCACCCAAAAGTCGTTAAAATAGTTAAGAAAAAAAGGGTGAGAAAAATGTTTTAATAAAAGTATTTATTAAGTATGAAACATATTATAAGTACACAAAGAAATTTTACAAAAAAAAATCCAATCTTCTTTTTTTATTTGCAAACATATTTAAAACTTTGTCGGTGGAAATGTCAATGTCTCTATGAATAGACATAAGAGCTAATCCGGTTAATAGAGTTAATAGTTTAGGAGCTATTTGATAATTTCCATTAGCCCCCCCCCAACCCCCTTTGGGGTTAAAATATCAAAATGTTCTATAGCGATTATTTTCAAGTTAGAAGACATCTGATCCAAATACGAAATTTGATAAAATACCTCTAGTGGTTTTTATGCCAATTGTGAACAAAATTTTCGCGGGCACCAGAAACAGACAGATAGAGATAGATAGAGAAAACTCTGACTCCTGATGATGTGCTGACAACCCGAAATATATCGAATTCTAAACTCATTTTTGTTTTATTTCATTTTTTTGTGAAACCCACCTCCCAATTTTACCCAATTTTTTATTAATATTTAGTTCTTGTTTATTAATTCCCAATAGGTCTTTTTATGCTAAACAACCATTCAGTCAGTAGTTTATGAATATTCTAGTATTCAAAATAAGCACATAATATTTTTTTTTAATTTTAATAATTTCTCACGCATAGAATTCTAGAATTCTAGACTATTATCTATAAATTTGAGGAATTTTTCTTAGTGTATTATTGGAAATTTAGATAAAGTTTAATTGCAAAAATTTCACATATGTTGTGTCATCATTATGAGTATGTATATAAGGCATAATTAAGTAAAATTATGCCATTTCTGCTTATGATCTTTAGAATTCAAATAATGTAGGTAATATCTGCTCATTCAAGCCAGGGATAAAAACTTTGATAGAAATCTATTTATTTTTTTTTTAATTTTTACTTTTTATATTTACTAGCTGATTAATATATAAATGAAATATAATTTTAATATTTTATAATATTATATATAATAAAATTGGCGCGTTAAAGTCTCTTGGGCACTAAGACTATTTTCGATAGAATTAAAGAATTTTCTAAATTTTTTTCTTTAAAATTAGTTAGATATTATTCGTTCTACCATATTCATCTATGAAATCGATTTTTAAAATTTTTTCGGTTAAATAAAATATAATCAAAGCTATCAAATGAAAACTTATCAATAATAACTTTATACACAAATGCGTTCATTTAAGACTCATGAGATTTCTAAAGGTATCATTTAAATTTTATATAATAAATTGGAAGACAAACTGAGCATTATTTTCATAACTTGGTACACTTTTTGCAAATTTAAATATGACAACAGCTTGATCAGGAAAATCGAAATTTGGCAAAGAGATGCAGCTTATTGATTTAAACATGTATGTTAAATTTCAGTTTATTCTAAGGTCTCCATACTCCACTTCTTCATTTTAGAAATACAAACATTTTGGGACCAGAAACTACGTTCTCCGACTTTTTTAACCGACTTCAAAAAGGGAGGAGGTTCTCTATTCGATTGAATTTTTTTTTTTTTTTTTTTTTTTTTTTGTGCCTATGTTACCTCATATCTCCGCCAATTGTCAACCGATTTTGAAAATTTTTTTTGCATTGGGTCCAGTCTAGCTTCCGATTGGTCCCATTTTTTTTCGATTTTTTTCATAGGTATTAGACCTTTTTTATTAGGTTTGTTTAGGTTTGTTTAGACCTAACCTCTTTGTTTATGAACCGATTTCGATGGTTCTTTTTTTATCCGAAAGGGGGTGTCTTAGGGATGGTGTCATATTAATTTGGTCAAGTTCTGATGATATAATCACTATTAATAACATCACTAAAAGAGAAAAATAAAAATTTTTAAGAAAAAAATAAAAACCGACTTCAAAAAATTAAGTGCAACAAATATAAAAATACACTAAAAGGTATAAAATAATTATTATCTTATTTAGTTACAACTAAACGACGAAATATTAACACGAAATTACTTTTTGAAGTTGGTGCCAAACATATACCTTTTATGAATCGCACTCGACGGATCTTACTTAGTACGTTTGGCGGGTACGCTCGCTTATAGGTATAGTTTGTTTGGCACCGACTTTAAAAAGTAATTTCGTGTTAATATTTCGTCGTTTAGTTGTAACTAAATAAGATAATAATTATTTTATACCTTTTAGTGTATTTTATATTTGTTGCACTTAATTTTTTGAAGTCGAGTTTTTATTTTTTTCTTAAAAGATTTTTATGTTCTTCAGTTTTCGTTGTCATTGGAACCCAAACAGAGACAAAAATCTGTATAAAATGAATATTTTCTCTATTTTTCAATACAAATAAAGACAAAAAATGAACCTCCCGAAAGTGAATGCATATTTTACTTACATGCTTAGTTATATATGTGAACGTAAAAATATACGGGCAATATATTTTTTACAATTTTAAATTTTAAGAAAAAATAATTGATGGTACTTAAAATATTTTATGATAACTTGATTCTCAATCTGTCATTACTTGTATAGATCAGAAAGTTAAAGCCGAAACATTGTGTAATAGTGTAATTAGAAGAAAATGAATTAAAATTTCGTCTTTGGGTAATGGATGATATAACCTGCAAAAATATACAACTCTCAAGGAGAAAATTCCAAATCTTCCGATAAAAATACATATATGAAACACAAAACATGTCCAAAAGAAATCACTTAAAAATTTTTAATATATCATACATGTAGAGTGAAAGTTTATCAGGTGAAGGACTTACACTTATTACATACATTCACTTATATTTACTTACTATATAAAATTTAAAATATGTAGGTATTCTTTCTCTTAGATTTTTACAAACTTATTTTAAAATTATTTCTTAAGAATTAATGCCATTTATTCTCGACAAAAAAAACATTTTACTACTGTGATTACGGCCTTAGCTTCTTTCTACTCGCTAACATGTCTTTTATATATTCCTCAAAATCGTCGTTACTTTAAATATAATTTTCTTCTTTTAGTGGGATTGATATTTTTTCTACTTGCTGTTAAATCTAAAACATTATATATTATATATTAATATTAGATATGTGTGGAAGTATTCGGATAGTGCATTCCACTCTTAAGGTCTTGACACTGATTTTTAATCGAATACACGAAAATGCAGCATGTATAAATCAGATATTAATGTTTACTCCTTAGGTTTTGAAGAACTGAAGGTTGAAAAAGTACAGAAAGATTGATTATTTTATATATTACAAAAAGTGAGGTTATAAAGTGAAAAGAAAACGATTGAAGAATACATAAATGTATTGTCACTGAGAATCTCCTCTTCAAAGTATTCCCTGAAAATTTCTCTTTATTTTTTTAGATAATTTATTATTATTTTAGTCGGAAATCCTTTTGCGATTTGGGTTTCCACTTTAAGAAATTTTCCAATACGAATTCTGAATTCCATCTAAATTCATCATTAATCATCACTGAGAGCAGGCAAATACAAAATCTAAAAGATGTGATTCCAATGATTTACTAATCACAATCTACATCATCATTTTTATGATTATGTCATTATTTCAAGAACATAAAGACCTCAACAAAAACACCTGTGTAAAAAAAGGCCAAGTTCGATTAATAAAATCCGTTTGCCAAAAAAGTAGTGAGATCTAATGTGCTGCCAAGTTCAACATCATCAATTTATTAAATGAGTCGAGAATATATTAGTAACTTCAATTAAAACGCATGTTTTTCATTTCACATGTCCCTCTATATTTTTTATTGATTTCACATTTTTAGTTGAAATTATTTTCATAAAACTTGGCTTTTACGCATTATTATGTATGTCACGAGTTACTAGTTACCATATCATGGGATCTTAATAAGAGGGGAGTGGTGGAGGCCCTATCAAACAATAATAATAATAATTTAATGCGTAAAAGCCAAGTTTTATGAAAATAATTTCAACTAAAAATGTGAAATCAATAAAAAATATAGAGGGACATGTGAAATGAAAAACATGCGTTTTAATTGAAGTTACTAATATATTCTCGACTCATTTAATAAATTGATGATGTTGAACTTGGCAGCACATTAGATCTCACTACTTTTTTGGCAAACGGATTTTATTAATCGAACTTGGCCTTTTTTTACACAAGTGTTTTTGTTGAGATTTCACTTCTTTTTGTAAGTTGGATTTATCCTATAAATTTAACCCCTTCATTTCGGGCCCTGAAGAAGGAAAAGTTTCGATTTTTCAATTTCGTCCTTTATTAATGTGTCAAGCTTTACCAGTATGCCAAATTTCAGCATTCTAGATTCATTGAATTTTTAGTTTATGTTAATTAAGCCTATAACTTTCACCCCTTCATTTTAGGTCCTGAAGAAGGGAAAGTTTCGATTTTTGGATTTTTCCCATTAATTGTACCCCAAACTCTACCTGCCTGCCAAATTTCAGCATTCTAGGTTCATTGAATTTTTAGTATATGTTAATTAAGTCTATAAATTTCACCCCTTCATTTTAGGTCCTGAAGAAGGGAAAGTTTCGATTTTTGGATTTTTCCCATTAATTGTACCCCAAACTCTACCTGCCTGCCAAATTTCAGCATTCTAGGGTTAGCGGAAGTACTCTAGAATTTTGATGAGTGAGTCAGTCAGTGACGAAAAAGCCTATCTTTGGCTTCTTGTAACTTGGATGGTATAAACAGTAGAAACATGAAATTTTGTAATTTAGTTAAGCTTATAGACCAGTATTCTGGAAAAAATTTCAGCCATGTAGAGGTTTCCATTACGAAGTTACAGAGGCGTCAAAATGGCCTGAGTTGTTTCGTGTAAAGGGTAGTCTGGCAGTCCACACATCCCCGCTCGAATCGAAATTGGCTGAGGCACTGCCGTGCCCCAGATATTCGATATCTAGTTGGTATTCAATAAATTAATTGTTGAAAAACAATGTGTTTTTAGGTAAAATCCCTCTTATTTACAAAATTAGTCCCCAAAAAAGATTCTAGCTTAAAAATTTCAAAAGGTTTTAGCACAAATTTTCTGTTGACTTTTATAATGTAATCAAATAAATCTAACCAGCCGCGAAGCCGCCTTCGGTGGGAATCTTGCTAACCAGGGTGGCACGCCCCTTGAAGTCCGTAGTAGGCTTTAAAATAATTTTTTAAATTTTTTAATTTTAATAAATATTATTTGTCATAAGCTATTAGTTTTAAAATTTTAAAAATCGCGTCTTTGTGCAAGCTGATTATTTGGTAATAAGTATAGATTAGTTCTTTTATCTCATCTCTAGTATTCCTATATGGCGCTGTACGACTTAGCAATGTTGTTTTTGGCTACACAACTAATTATAAGTCTCTCATGGTGTTTCACTTTTTAAACTCAGTTTTAATACCTTATACATATATAGCAAATACTATCGCATGCAGGTGTCATAGTAAGTTATTTTTTATTGTTTTGGTGATAGAAAAAATAAACCACCCGAAAGTAGATGAAATAAATACCCGCTGCTTACTCGCTATGTAAAGTATAATAAAAGAAAAAAATCGTCTAAACAAGGAAAAAACAATGGGGGGGGAGGGGGAGAATTATTTTATTCATTCATCAAAATAAAATAAATATAATTTCTTCTCCAGTTCATTACAAATATTTCACATGAAAATTTATTATAAGTTAATTTTGCCAAGCGTATTCAGTAGAAATAGATTTTATTGGAAAAAAAATCATATGAATGACTTCAACACAATCTAAGTTTTAATGGAATACTTTCAATTAATATCAAAAGGGTTGTATTTCAAACACAAAAATTTAATAATGTTTAATTCAAAATTGAATTCGTAAACGTCAAGTCTTTCGGAAATATATAGTCACAAATAAATGACACAATAAACATGAATGTCTAGATCGCCACTAGTGGTATGTCTACCTACTCCCGGTTGAGAGACGCTGATTTATAACATTGTTGGCTATTAGTTTGGTGAGTGCCTAACGAAGGTGGATTTTGATTCTCGTAATAGGCTTTTCTTGCAAAGAGTCTTGGTGTTGGCGTAATTGAATCGAAAGGGCGGATTTTTGTGAGCTGGCCGCGAGCTATCGTTAGCCAGCCTCAGTATAACGAGGCGATTCTTCTTGGAAGACGCTGTTATTTGACCCAGAAATTGACTCGCTCACTCAGCAGGATAGGATGGGATCGAGAGGTGGCTTCCTATGCAGATGACAAGCAACGCCACTTAAGATGCTTTATGCGCAAGCAAGAGAACTTTTCCTCTGGTCTTCTGAAACGTCAGAATCAACGAGTAATGACAAGACCTGAAACTTGTTAAGCATCGAGCTAAGAAAAAAAAATCCCATTTGTTTGTACTTTATGGGAATGACGAAATATCGCCTCCTGCAACATTCCAACTCCACTGAAAGGAGCTAAATTCAGGAAAAATAATGTATCCTTTTGATGATCTACTTGTTATTCTATATGAATTCAAAATATTGAATTTTTATTTTACCATACGGGTTATGTCATATTTAAATTATTTTAAAAATATGTGAGAGTTGATGAATAGTAACCAAATTTTGTGTGTACTAGAAGGGAAAACCCAAATATAATATAACTAGATTGGTTTATCCATCCACATGACTTTACCAAACACTTTGGGGATACTGGCGAGTCCCTGTAATCCAGCGTCTTGGAGGCCAGAATAAAGGATCCTAGGGAGGTTAACCAGCACATTGCGATTGAACTAGCCAGAGATCGGAAACCGCGCATTGTCTATTCTCCTGATTAAGCTTGAAATACAAAAATACAACAACAACCATGTCTGCCCCTTATTATATTTAATATTTAATAAAATAATTTATAATTATAATGGTTCGGATTTACCATATAATGCATATTTTTTTCCCTTGATTGCTATCCTTCTAATCTTTTGTATTTGGGCGTTTTAGGGTATCAGGATCGACCCAGAGAAATCTTATTTTGCATATAAATGCATATTTTGGAGTTTAAGTGCAAAAAGCTATATTTTGCATATTTGTGTGATTTTTTCCCACGTTTGTTGGCAAATCAGAAAAATAATTGAAGAAAATTTTAGAGACAGAGAGGGTAGGCCAAAGGTTTCAAACCATTTTTTGACCCCCACCCCTTCTTACTATCAAACATTTAAGGAAATAATTAAAACAATATTTTTTATGAAAATTATGCTAAAAAAATATAAAAAACTCGAATTTCTTTAAATTTATTTTCGTTAACATTTATTCACGACTGATGGTAAAATAATATTTTACCAAATATGCGAAAAATACGTAGGTCTTTATCAGATATTTCTATGTGATCTTAACCCATAATAGTGTAGAAATGTGTTTGATTATACAGAGTAATAAATTTTAAAATAAATTTCTATTTTATTATTAAAAAACTATTTCTTCTTTTACACGTTCCTTGAGTCGTTATAAAGCTATCAAACACTAGATAATATGGGTTTATAATGCATATTTTAAGTGCATATTTCTTTTTAAAATGCATATTTTTAGTGCATAATTCGGCCTTTTTAAATGCATAATTTGCTGTTTTTTAGTGGATATCGATCCGAACCCTAATTATAATATTAACGGAAAAAACTTTTAATTTTGCGGTCATTAGCAATTAATTATATCTTCTTTTGAATATGGAACTCTTATAGAGTAAGTTTCTTTTTCGTAATTTTGTTTGCAAATTTTATCATTTTAATAATTTTTGACCCCTCCACCCTTTGTGTCACTATCACTTTCCATTCATTGAAGAGTCATTTTCGTAAGATCGTAAAGAGTGGATATTAAAAATTTCGTATAAATCAATCAAAGGGTCTAGGATTTATATTCATAATTATATTTTTTGAACCCCCCCATTTTGGTCCCCTAAAGAAATAATTACATCTCTTTTTAAATATTGGACCTGTTTGTATTAAGTTTGAGGTAATTTTAAAATTTAATTTTTTAAAAGAGCCACCTCCCGTTTTGAGCCCAATAGCAATTAATAATATCTCCTTTTATATTGTTCCTACATATCAGCTTTCTTTGATTTTTGTTAGGAAACTTCATTATTTTAAATTATTTTTGAACCGCCTCTTTTGGATCACTATCAATTTCACATAATGAGTCATTTTAAGAAGGTTGTATAGGGTGCATTTGCGAAATTTCGTTCAAATCATTAAAAATATCTAGGACTTATAGCTCTATTTTTAACCCCCCCCCCCCCCATTCTTAATCTCAATACTACAAAACTACTTCACACTAATTTTTGAGCTATAGGTACACAAAATTTGGTAAAGTAATAACGTCCTAAAGTTTATTTATTCCGTAATGAAATAAAAACAAATGTACCTACACTATTAAAATATGTATGGTCACAAAAACCTGATCTGGTTGTATAAAAATCTAATCTAATCCACCCCTCCAGAAGAAACAAGATTCGTGGTAAAAAGAATTCGGATCCCGTTAAGAAATAAAATAATAGTAAACAAAGCAAGAGAACTCGACTAGTAAAGAATCGAACCCGGATCTTCTATGACTCATTATCGAAGGATCCTCATCTATGTCACCTGGAGCTAGATCTATTCATGTATAAGAAGAATCGTTTATCGAGTTTCCGGAGTATAATTTTAGTGAAATTTACATTTTACTTTTTTGCTTGTAATATAAGTGATTTGAAATGTAAGTGAGATGAAAAATTGCACTGCAAAAGAAACCACAAGTGCGGGCACTCTGATGGCTTTGGACAACTAAACTGAGAAAAGTACATAAAAATTCATCAATAATACAGATATCATATTATCATCATATTATAAGTATGTATTGAATTACTTGCAAATTATGATGACCCAGTAATGAAATAAATAATAGATATTCATTGTGGTTCATTAAGGTACCTAATTCAACAATACCAAATGAAATAATACACTGTTTGGGACAAAAATTATTGGAAGAATAAGTACATAAAATTAATTCGGTAGCCTTTTACTATCTAATGAGACATGACTCAAATAATTTCCAAAAGATACCAACTAAATATTATGATGTAACATATTCACATTATTCATGATAATTTAAAACCAATAAATTTTGAAATAAAAGAAAGATTTTGGAATTTTTAAGATGGACGGCAATTTGGCAGAAGAGATGAAAAAATAAAGTGTTATTCATAATAAGAGGAATTATAATTTATATTATACCTCTAGTTTAAAAATATGCTAGTGGCAGAGATATGACTGGCGGTGCCTATATAATGAGGGGTGCATATAATATGAAGTTCAGAAAAAATTAAATAAATATATACAACCTAAAATGCTAAATATAGGCATAGTAATAGCCATTATTTGACCATGATAGTCATTTGCCAAGAAGCCAAGTCTTTTTACAATAATCTTTAAAATATTAACGTACTTTTAGTTAGATTTCGAAGAATATACTTATTGCGCTCACTCTCATGGTGCGACTTCCGAAAAATTTCATCATACATAGTTTTTCCGATCATGGGCCCTAGACCCCAAAACCACTCTCCATTCAAAAGTTTATATATGTGTATATATATGTGGAAATTAATTAATATAGATGGACATGTAAAATGAAAACATGCGTTTTAATTGATATTCTCGACTCATTTAATAAATGTATGGTTTTGAACTTTGCAGCACATTAGATCTCAGTACTATTTTTGGTAAACTGTTTTTATTAATATTAAAATTAATATGTGTGTGGATATGTGTGGGGGGGGGGGGGTTTGTATCACAATTTTGTGGGTGCGCTGCAGGCCGCAACGTTGAACCGATTGAAATAAAATTTGCTACAAAATTTAGTCTTGATGTAAACAAGAACTGATTAGTTTTTGGTGACGTCAGCCCTAAGGGAGTGGAAGTGGTGGGGGGGGGGGGGGGTGTTGAAATCTTAAAAAATTCATAAAAACGTTAATATGAATGATACCAGTTTGATTGCAAATGGCTAACATTCTACTAAATAACCTCTACAACTTGTTTGTGAAAAGTTTTTTTATAGGAGCAGTCTAAAGGGGGTAGAGCTCCTTCGAAATCTACCTCTTCATATGGCCTGCCGCAGGGATTTTTTGTATAAAGTACTTAATGTGTGAAATTAATTACGCATCCAAAAGAGTAGAAGCCCGCCGACCATGCTTGCGAAAGGGCCCAATATTTCTAGCTACGCCATACTGCAAAATCAAAAGGGGGCTGATTCAGAGCATCTTATTATATGAGAAAATCCCAGTCTATATGGCGCCTTTCAAATCTGGTTTCTACTCTGGAGGTAAAGGGGAATGTTGGAGGTAAAGAAGAACCGGAAATAGTATTCTAGCGTTAAGAATAATTTGCAACATTTTTCTGAAGGTGAAAGGTGTACGTGCGTTAAGATTGTTTCTCCAGGAGGAGGGCTGAGAAACTTCCCCACCTAGAAACCCACACTATATAAATATTCGGTACGCTCAACGAACACCGGGTGACCGGAGTATTTTTTTCATTTCGAAAATTCTTACTTGTTTTGCATATTCGTTTTTTCAAATGTCTGAAACATATTTTTCAACTATGATTTTTTTACTGTGTGTGTGGATTCATTTACCCACTATTTCGTAGAAAGTTCTGGTTACAAATTTTTTTACATTACAAAATATATCTGATTCTTGAATGGTTGTAGTTAATGATATTAAATTTTGTTCGTAAGCTTATATTATTAAGCTTCATCTTCCTCTGTCAGGTTTCACCTTTTAAGCTCAAACCGTCCACATACTCGTAATGTCATCATCTTATACAGAGAAACCTGTCATGACATAGTTTTCACTTTATCCGCCAACTCTAATTTGATAGTTTTATAATTATTCTTTAAAAAATTCTACGATAAATAAATGAAAAAACAACTGCCGAATTAAGTAGTGATAATACATTTAAAACTAAAAATTAAATTTAACATCCCCCATTTATCTATTATGACCACTAGGTTACATGCGGTTAATTGGATTATCCACACTATCAAATTATGAAGATTGTTTTTGTGTTACGACCTAATGAGTAAAGTTCTTGTTTTCATCAGTGAAATTAGTCGGCCGATCAGTGGCGTAACTATAACTTTGAGGCCATGGCAAATTCATCGGATAGGGCCCTCATTCAATGTAAAGAAGCTAAACACTGAGGTTTCATTTTAATAAATCATTACGTAAAATAAGTTCAAACACTGTTATAATTATTGTTGCATTTTTCGTTGATTTTCTAGTAACTTTCAATTTAAAAACCGTATTGGATTGAAATAGCAATTTTATTTTTAGTCAAAATTTTAATTATTAAAATTCTTTTTTTCGGGTTTCTGTTCGGCAAAAGTATTAATAACAACACCAAAGTTCAAATTTCCTGTCATGGGAATGTTCGATGGATGCATAGAGTATATATATATACTCTATGGATGGGTGGTATGGTGGGTCCAAAAAACTGCAAAGTTTTTTTCGAAAATGCTTTAATGCTGAAAAGTTACCTATTGTATAAGAAGAAAAAGGGCATACAAAATTAAAATCGGTTAACATCTTCCGCTCGCGCATCGAACTTGAACTTGAAACTTATGAAAATTTGCAAAAAATTATTATAATTTTTATTTTTTTATTAGTTAAAATTTTTTAAAATAAACACGCTAGTGTTTTATGCTTGTTTTATGGTTGTTCTATTTTTTCGAAGATGTTGCGAGAACGTAAAAAATTATATAATTGATCAGAATTTAATTTATTTAGGTTATTTAAACCATAAAACATGCATAAAACACTAGAGTGTGTTTATTTTAAAAATTTTAACTAATAAAAAATTAAATAATATAGTGATTTTTGCAATTTTTCATAAGTTTCAAGTTTGATGCGCAAGCGGAAGATCTTAACCGATTTTAATTTTTTATGCCGTTTTTCTTCTTATTACAATAGGCAGCTTTTCCGCACTAAAGCATTTTTGGAAAAAAACATTTCAATTTTTTCCTAATGGATAGAATAACTAAACTAGCTGCGTAACCTTTCTTGTCCCATAGAATTTCTTAAATAAGTTTTAATCAATTTTAATTTTGAAAATAATCGCTCGGCACTTGCCGTAGTCACAGGAATGATTACCAATAACAAAAATGAAGTTCACACTTCCGGAAAGCTTGAAGACAAAAAATGATACTTTATGATTAATAAATCAGCTAGTTCTCTTATAGAAGATGACTTTTCTATTTCGTGCCACTTTTAAGTGGATCGAAAACTGCGAATTTCCTTGACAAATGAGACACGAATTTTGTAATAATAAATATTAGGATACTCCTTTTGCTCGACATGCCACCCTATTGTTACGCCATTGTT
This sequence comes from Forficula auricularia, assembly GCA_024734495.1. Classification (NCBI taxonomy): domain Eukaryota; kingdom Metazoa; phylum Arthropoda; class Insecta; order Dermaptera; family Forficulidae; genus Forficula; species Forficula auricularia. Next base: position 26,318,203 of record JALMQS010000085.1, on the reverse strand, counting down.
GTTACAACAGTTATTTCCCCTTCTTTATTTGAATAAAAATCAACTCAATAAAGAAAAGGCAATGGAAAATCACTACATTGAACAATTTCTTACCAAGTTACCATGGACAGAAACTTTAAATAATAATTTAAATTAAATTAGGAAAAAGAAAAACATTTTCATATTCCATAGATATCTGAGGACAGTCAGCTATTGAATCCGGGTCTTCACGTTGTCAGTTCGAAGTCAGAACCTCGGCTTGACAATAGGGATAAAAAAAAATTATCTTAAGAGAAATACTTCAGGAAAATCTTATACTTTAAATACATGATGATTATACATACTGGTATATTAGGATTTCTTTGGAAGGGCTTACCCACTTTTTTGTTCCATTTATTCTTTTAGCCTGAGAGAACAAATAAATGTAAAAAATTTGTAATTTATCAATATATAGATTTTAGATATATGGTATATAAATGCGTAATTATATTATAATAAATCAACATATTAAATACATGATTCATATTAGTTATATAAGATTTTTTATTTTACACTTTAACAAACAATAAAAAAATATGTTTTTTCCTTATTCAAACGAAAAAACATCTATATTTGAGAACAAGTTTAACTCGAATGAATAAAAAAATGTAAAATTATTTTATTTATATTAAAAATTCTTACAGAGACTGGAACTCGCTCCCAGCCACCGTCTTCCCCGGGACTTATAACCTTCAGCTGTTTAAGACCAGCATCCACAGATACACTTCCCATAAAAGTCCCTCTTCTTCTTCTTTTCACTATGGAGGGGCCAACCCAGGCCTTTAGGGGATGCACCTTTTTGGTGTAACTCCTTCTCTCATCAATTTCATTAAAAACAAAGAAAAAGAAAAACAACAACATTTAAATATATTAAAAGATGTTTCACTAGGGTATATTTGATGAATGGGCGTTAACTTTAATTCAAATAAGACTCAATGTTGTCTAATTTCTAGGAAAATAAGATTTCCTGATATTCACTTCGATTCGAATACCCTAAAAATGTGTGACAGCCTATCCATGTTGGGCGTCTCTGTCGCATCTGACCTGTCTGGAATGAACACATCTCCTCTGTGGCGAAATCTGCAGCAAGGAAGATTGGCTTCTTATTCAGGTCCAAGCGATTTTACAAACCCCCACAACTTCTCACCATCTACAAGGCCCAAATCCGCCCTCTGTCTCGAATACGGCTCTCATCTGTGGAGGGGAGCCTCAAAATATTCTCTTGCTACCCTTGATGCAATTCAGAAACGAGCCGTCAGGCTAATTGACGATTCTACCCTCACCGACTCCCTCGACTCGCTGGCTCATCGAAGAGATGTCTCCGCCCTTTCCCTTTTCTATAGATACTATCACGGCAGGTGCTCTGATGAGATAAAATCAATAATTCCCCCCAAAGCATGCTTTGCACGCAGCACACGTTTTGCCGACTCCCAACACTCTTTCGCGGTCAAATTGGAAAAGTGCCGGACCACTTCATTCGCGAATACATATATCCCCATGACTTCAAGGAACTGGAACTCTCTCCCAGCCTCTATCTTTCCCAACACCTATGATCTGCCTCAAACCTTCAAAACCAGGGTGCATAGACACCTACGTCTACACCCTCTCACTTAATCAATTTCCTTCCCTTCGGTAATGCAAGGTCTCTTCGAGATCCATAGGGGCTACAGCATCTTACTGTGCACCCCTTCTTGCATTCGATTGCATTAAAAAAAAAAAAAATGACGTGATCCCTATGCCGAGAAGGCTCACAACCTCACCATAAAACAGACCAAAAGATTTATAAATGAGAAAGAAAACGATCTTATTTTAACGATTTAATCTATGTGAAGGTTCACGTAATCATTCTAATATAAGAAAATATAATTTCAATTAAGAATTTTGTAGTTTAAATGAAATGTTACGAAAACATTCAGTTTCTTCACTGGGCAGCGAGTCGACTAGAAATGGCAAAGGGGTTTAATTTTTTCCTAATTCACATATTCAATTTAATCTATTGAAATTTCATATCTATGAAATATTTTCTTTTATCTTTTATATTAAATAGTTTTTATTAGAATATTTACATTTTAAAGGTTAAGTCTAATTTGAAAAAAACGTTGATTACTACTTTGAAATAATTTTTAAAAATATAAAATTAATAAATATTATAAAATAATCGATTATTAAAAATTATATTCAATTTTGAACGAAATTGATTGAATGGATTTTAAGAAAATGGTAAAAAGCTATAAAACCGTAAAAAATTACTCGCTCGATGCCGGTTGACTTGCGACCCAGCGAAAGAGATAAAATAGACCAAACGAATTATAAATGAGAAAGAAAACGATCTTATTTTATGAAAACATTATTGATTTCATCTAACTGAAGGTTCACAATATGTCTATAATAAAAGAAAATAGCATTTTGATTAAGAATTTTATAGTTAAAATGAAATTTTATGAAAAGATTCAATTTCTTCTCTTCGGGAGCAAATCAACTAGAAATGGCCAAAAGTTTTATTTTTTTCTAATTAGATATTTATTCAAATTTATTGATATATGTGTGTTATTTTCATTTATCTTATATATCAAATAATTATTATTAGGAAATTTGCATTTTAAAGGGTAGTTTATTTGAAGTCCAATTTGAAAAAATGCTAATAGCTCCGTTGAAATTTTTTGAAAATATGAAATTAATAGAAATTATAATACAATTAATTATTAATAATTTAGTTTAATTTTGAACGAAATAGATTCAGTACTTTTTAGAAAATGGTCAAAAACCATCTGAACCGTCAAAAAAACTGATGAAGCTCGAGATGCCTTTGAAAAAAGTTAAAAAAGTCATATGAAACGAAACATTGACTTGTGACATGGAGGTGAATTTTAAAATGTTTCTAAAACGGCCTTCATAGACCGTTTTCGGGTTTTTGACGATTTTCTCAAAAAGTACTGAATCGATTTCGTTCAAAATTTAATTGAATTATTAATAATTAATTGTTTTATAATACCCATTAATTTCATATTTTTTTAAATATTTTAGACGAGTTATTAGCGTTTTTTCAAATTAGACTTCTAATAAACTACCCTTTAAATTGTAAATCACTTAATAAAAATCATTTGATATAAAGATCAAATTAAATAACAGATATAATATGTCTGTTATTTAATTTAATATATTATATGAAATTTCAATAGATTTGAATAAATATCTAATGAGAAAAAAATAAAACTTTTAGGCATTTCTAGTTGATTCGCTCCCGGAGAGAAGACATTGAATCTTTTAATATAATTTCTTTTAAACTACAAAATTCTTAACCAAAATGCTATTTTCTTATATGAAAAAGTTCCTATGAACCTCAAGATAGATTAAATCTTAGCCCTCCCCCTTCGCCCCTTCATACCAACTTTTGGGGTCATAATATCAAAATGTTCTATACGATTTGGAGCAATGTACAGACAAAACCTTAACATACTCGAATACACGATACACATAGACTATGTGTATCGTGCTCTTATATAGAGGGTGGGGCATAAAGATCTACCACATTTTGAAGAGGTATAAAAAATTAAAACATTTAACTTTGAAAAAAATTGAAAATACTTTTGAAAAGAACATAAAATATTTTTTTTTAAATGTATTTTAAACATTATCAGACAAAAAAGGGGGAGGTGTCAAAAATGAAAATTCTAGCCCTTTCGACAAAACTCAACCAAATTTTGATATATATATTCTGTGGATCCCCATAAGGCTAGAAATGCAAAAACTAATCAAATTTTGTATACATAGTTTGGTCGAAAGGGTTAGAATTTTCATTTTTGACCCTCCCCCATTTTGGGTGGTTAGTTTTTGCAATTCTAGCCTTCTGGGGGTCCACAAATTTAGTTGAGTTTGGTCGAAAGGGCTAGAATTTTCATTTTTAACCCCCCCCCTTCTCTTTTTTCGTCTGGCATAATGTTTAAAACAGTTTAAGAAAAATTATTTTATATTCATTTAAAAAATGTATTCAGTTTTTTTCTAGTTAAATTTTTTCATTTTTTTATACCTTCCTCTTCAAAATGTGATAAATCTTTATGCTACACCCTGTATATATTTCTCCTCTCTTTCAAAGATTCATTCATTTTGGAACTTAGCGACTGAAGACTGAAGAGTAAGAAGCTTCGTGCTAGGGAGTTTCCCTGAGAATTGATGGCTCCCCTGGTCCTTCCTACCTGTCTGGCTGCATATTCAGCATTCAGCTATGTCTTCAACTCTCTTGTCTTTCTCTTTCTCTGTAGTGGTGTACGCGCGAGATCGCTTTTCATTCGCTTCCTCGTCAGTCCATTAATTATTAGCTGGAGAGTGAAAGAGATAGAACGAAAGCGACCACCACAGAATCCCAAGTAGACAGTCCGGACCTTCTTTCGTCTTTACCTCTGGCCCTCACAATTAAAATTGAGACAAAAAATCATTTCAATCAATTTCTCAACAAAGTTAACTAATCGAGAGGCATTTCAGCTACGTTGATCATCTCTTTTCGATACACTTATTGAAATACTCCAGCCAACAACACACATTTAATGAAACAAATTGTTCAAATAACACACGAGATATAGAAAAACATTCTGTTGAGCATGGCTCCTATATGAATTCGGACCGGGGCCAGAAATCTGAATCGGGCCTCTTATTATGGAATAAGTATGTGTTTTTTTATGAAGTTGAAAAAGTTGGTCACCTCGCGCGTACACATTTTTTTTTCTAAAATACCCCCTTAAAAAACATGTCAAGTTCGGGCCCCGTGCCATTCAGGTGGACTTGGACCCCCCTTGCGGGGGCTATGGTAGGAAGCAAGGTAGGTCTAAATCAGGGGAGTCAAACTCAAATTCCTTAAGTGCCAATTTTTTTTCTCGAGTATGACAGCGGGCCAGATTAAAAATAAAATGCAAATGTAATACTAAGTATAAGTAGTCTTAAATTGAAAGAGAGTAGCAGAATTTTTATAAATTGAAGGAGACAATCAAAAAGTGTGTCTTGTGCTGGAATTATAAATTTTTAATTAAAATTTTCAAATTTTTGCAAATTTTCCAAACTTGAAAATTTTAAGCTAATTTTCATGTTTCATCATATGCAATTGTCTTAAAATCTTTAATAACCTATCTGAAATGAGTCAGTAAGGTAAACATTATTTATTCAATCTAACACTTTGAAAGGGGATGGAGGATGAAGGGGAAGGTTTGGTGGAAGGGGGGGGGAGGTCACTGTTCATAATCAGACTGAAATTGAAATACAAAATTTATTTATAGTCCAGGCAAATTACGATTTTAACAGCAATTATCTCCTGGTTTTATTGCTGGAATGCTCCAATATTACTACCTTAAGTTTTCCCCCAAATCTGAATTGTGGGCGCCTCAAAATAAGAAAATTTCGGGATTTTTTCAGTTTTTCTTGAATAACTCTAAAACGGCTTATCAAATCGAAAAGATATCTATTGGATAAATTAAAGCTCTTTAAAAATGTAACGTAAAATGATAACAATTTCAAAGTTTCATCTTAATTGGATAATGGTAACCCGTGTCGCAATGAGGTTGAAGTTTTAAAAAATTGGAATTTTTTGCAAAAAATCGCATTCTCTAGGAAATTTTCTTGATTAGAACTTTTACTTGAACCAGATTTTTGTTAAAACTCTTATATTTATAGATATCTAACATTTTCCATGACAGAACATGATCCAAATCCTCAAAAGTGTCATGGAAAATGCTGGATATTTATATTTATGGATACTATTAGGTCTACCGAACACATTCTGGTCTCAAATTGTAGCAAATTTAATCTAGTATAAAAATGTATAGATTGGTCTTTCTATGGGCAAAATGGGGTAAAATGGTGGTTTATTTGTATGGAATTTTTCATGCTATTCAGTATATATTAAACAAATACTTCTTTACAATTAAGGGGAATTTATGTGGTGTTTCTAAAAAAAAATAAACTTTTGATAAAACTCATTTTCGGGCTATTGACCATGTATCATTTACCTATTTTTTTGGTATTTAATTTTGCCGGAGTCGGAGTCGAGTGTTTTTTTACCGACTCAGCAGTCCTGCTAGAATCTTACTAAAATATATAAATTAATCCAGTATAGTGATACACTTACGATGGTAGCCATTAGTATTTTTTCTAACTAGGTTATCGCAATATATTGTAAAAATCTGAAACATCTCGCTCATTTGGACCACTTTACCCCAATCGGTGCGTTTTTTCTTTTTAACAGAAATATTTATTGATGAAGCTCTATAATACTCTGAGGTATATGAGTAAAACCATTGACTAGGATCAAGGGCGGATCCAAGGGGGGGGGGACGGAGGGGGCGACCGCCCTCCCCATAGAGGCCCGTGCCTGGCAAAAAAATTTGTAAAAAAAAACATTTATTTTTTTTAAAAAATTTTAAAATTGAAAATAATGTTCTATATAATTCCTGGATCCGCCCTTGACTAGGATGTCGGTTGGCACAGGGTACTATTCCCATAAGAAATGAAAGAAATTTTTCTGTTTTTGGTTCTTATATATTTTTCCAGGAGTAGACGTTTCGACAAGTATGCCTTGTCATCATCAGTCTATTTCCGTTTTTTCATCTATAATACTCTTAGGTATATTGATTGCGAATGTATTCGGCTCTGGTATTTGATTTGATTTATGAGTTATGTATTTCTGTTGTTTAACACATTACGATATAATTAATATTTGCTTTGTGTTTATTGAGACTTTCTCTTCTTTTTTTGACTCAGTTGTCAAAAAAAGAGAGAAATATATATAAGAGTCGAACAATCTAGATGTACATCGTTTCTTTGGTTGGGCCGTTGCATCTTGCTGGCTTAAAGCCCATCCATTGCACTCTATAATTGTCAATAGTTTATTTTGGGATTCATTTAATATATTTGACATCTGTGCCTCGAGTTTTTTTTTTTTTTTATAACACACACACACTTTTGGTTTGATGGAAGAGAAAGAGGATGAATGAACTCAGTCTGACACTTGAAACTCTTCGCAACATGCCATTTGAACACATTACCACCTTGTAATTCTGGAAATGCCCAGCCTGATTTATACAGTAAATTGTATACTGACGAAAAAACGGAAATAGACTGATGATGACAAGGCATACTTGTTGAAACGTCTCCTGAAAAATATATAAGAACCAAAAACAGAAAAATTTCTTTCATTTCTTATGGGAGAAGTACCCTGTGCCAACCGACAACTACATCCTAGTCTATGGTTGGACTCATATAGTACCTCAGAGTATTATAGAGCTTCATCAATATTTAATAACGAGTCCTTATCAGTTTACTATAATATTGTTATACTGTAATAATAAAAATAAATATTTATGTTATTATGAAATAAAATGAATCAATTACCCTCCCAATTTGTCCAAAATTCACTGTTTAATTACATTAATTGACAACTCTTTTGTTTATTCTATTTGGATTTGTAAAGGCTGAAAGTTGCATTGCGCTAATTTAACATTTTATGTTAGAAAAAAGCTAATTCGAATAGAGTATCAATATATATTAAAAATTTCTAGTGTAATTAGCATCGAAACAAAACAAAAAAAGTTAAATAAAGAGTGATAAATTGAACGAAATAACTTTGGATCATCAAAAAGCAAATTAAAGAGTCCGTTATACTGAAAAATGTTCTTAATCTTAAATTAATTAAAGGAAAGGAAAACACGGAGGAAGGAAATTTTAAAGAAATATATCATATTTTAATGGGATTTTAATTACGACTTAAGTTATTTCTTCTGAAATCCACTTTTAGGAGTCACAAACGAATCCAACGAAATTAAAACATAAACTTGCTTTTTTCGATTTCATTGATATGGAAAAACTCTTGTCTTTGAAAAATGTTACACGATGATTTTTTTCATCCACATTTAAATTTACGTAATGTTGCTTGCCGGCCTTGAATCCAAAGTAGAAAAAAATCTTCACATTTTTAACTAAGTATTATTATGAACCAAACACGATGTATCATTATTGTGTAGATTCGATTAAATCGGAAGCCAAAAAACAACAATTAACAACAAATAAATTAATAATTCATTTTCCATAAAATCACTATTTTTATTTTTATTTAAAATATTTATCCTCAGAATTTTGGAAACAGAAATCATAGTTTAAATTTAATGTCATAAATGAAATAAAATCAAATATAATTCACAACTATAAAAGTGTATTTAAATTCAAGGTATGTGTGACCATTTTTATCAAAAAAGTCTGAACTTATGGAACAAAGTAACTTTTGATAACGAGAAAGATATAAAGCCATAATAATCTATGTTTTCTTATTTTAATAATTTTATTTTTTATTAGATATACGAATTAAAAAAAAATATAGTATATCAGGTAAGTTAATATAACAAATAGAGGTGGACAGAGCTTGTATAATATACTTACATATGTTTTTAAATAGATCATTATTAAAAACAAAAAAAAACAATAAACAGTAAATACAAAGATATTAGCTATCGTCAGGAACAGCAATCAGAGAGGTTTCTAGTTGAAATTATAGGATTCTTGAAAGTTAAGCTTTTAAAGATTAATATGTTTCAATATGTGACCAAAAAAGTGGTTTTTAGAAAAATGATATTTTCCGAGATATTATAATTACTTATCTCTTTTGTTATCATGTTTCTCATAACCAGGACCGTGCGGTAGATTTTCTCCATATGATCCAAGTCTTCGAAATGTCGCCACTTAAGGTAGTTGTTTCTCCACAATACTAGCAAAAAGTTAATGCTAGAGTATATAGAACAGACAATAAGGATTCATAATTCATAAGCTTAAAACTTTTTGCTGTTTATGTATCACTACTAGCCAATCCCGTGCTCGTTTGACAAATCTGGCAACACTTTCCGAGCTTGTATATATTTTATCATAGAAATTTCAGATAAAGTACATTATAAAGGGAGATTTATAGAACAAAAAGTTCTTAATAAGCGATTGAAAGCTGTTGAGACAATGGCTGAAGCGAACGTCAAAAAAGTACTAAAGTTAACCCACTTTTTAGGTTAAATACATGTGCTGTTTCCAGCTTGTTTTTAGTGTAAATTTTTCATTATATATTTTTCAATATTTATTCATTATTATCTCAGAAACTGTGTTGTAACTATGAATTAAAATTTTCTTAAAATATGTATTAGTTATTGTATAATGTTGGTTTAGTTTTTTTATAACAATGGTAAGAAGAGTTTCTTAATTATAATTAAATATGTATATAAACTTTGGGATATCCCGTATAGTGCAATGTATAAGAGTCTGAAAAACAATGTTTCACTATAAACCAACACCGCGTTCCCTAAATTTTAAAACTCTATTTTTGGAATTTAATATCTCCGTAACTATATTGTTCATAAATTTCGTTTTGCCACCAATCCATGTAGAAGTATTTAAATAATAATCTCTCTAAATTTCAAAAAAATCCTAAGAAAACCCATATGGTGAAACAAAGTTCTTCTTTCTGCGTATACAATTTTTATTTTGAAAATATAAACTATTTGAAAATAATAATATCAACTATCACAATCTACTAATGTTTTACCCTTTAAACATTTAACTTTAGCTTATTCGTTAATAAGGGATGAGTATTATGTGTAGATTCAATAGAAATTAATGACAGCTTTCTAAGTTTTCTTGGATTATTGAGAGTTTTATTAATTTTAATTTGGAAAAAAATTTTTCCCTAACTAGTTATAGAGTCAGGGAGTGTTCAAAATTCCTGAGCTAGTACAACAGTATTCAGATACAAAAGAATTAAGTTATTTTGGCACAAATAATTTAAAACATTCAAAGGTTTCATAAAATATTGTAACATTCAAGAGTATTCCGAATCACGTAATTCTTCTTGATGATAATTTGAAGTTATATGATTCATTTTTGACATAAAGTATTGACTGGAGACGGGTACAATAATTTTCTTGGGAAGCAGTTCGCATACTCGTATACATCAATATCGGATCGCATAGACGAGTATAGAAAAGCGTCACAACGTAAAGTAAAGATTTTTAATTAATTTAATTATTATTGAATGATTCAAAGTGTATTTTGATTTCGCTGCTTATGCCGCATCCTTACGATGCCGCCTGATGCGGCCGCCTCTCTGTATCATAACACGTCACTCACGATCCTGATCTTAACTAACTTTTTGTAGAATTTTTAGCTTTGAATACAGCTATGTTTTTTTAACAATATCGATCGATAGATATACGTTTTGGAGAAATAATGAAAAAAAGTTTTCGGATGAAATATTCCAAGGAAAAAGTGCTACCCAAAATAAACGAATTTATATTATACTAGCTGCAAGGCCCGCCTTCGGCGGCCCTATTGCTAGCCAGGGGCACGCCCCCTGAGCACACAACCCACGAACCCCACCCTCACACTCCACTCCCAACCACCATACCCCCCGAAACCCCCCGAGCTCCCCTACCCCCCGCACCATGCACCCGTGCCAAACCTCCGCCCCCACATCACTACCCCCGTACCACTAGACCCTCACCTGAACTCCACCCCCTACTCCGCCTTACTCCCTCACTCCACCCCCGCACCTACCCTCCGCACCCAGTTTTTGCATTTCTAGCCTTCTAGTGACCCACAGATTATCTATACAAAATTTGATTGAGTTTGGTCCAAGAGCAAGAATTTTCATTTTTTGACCATCCCCCAGATTTTGGGTTGTTAGTTTTTGCATTTCTAGCTCTCTAGAGGCCCACAGATTATTTATACAAAATTTGGTTGAGTTCGCTCCAAGGGCAAGAATTTACATATTTTTCACCATCCCCTCTTTTTGGATAGGGGGAGGGGGGATTTTTTAAACAAAAGTTGTCAGAAAACACATCCCCTACAACTTTGTTCATCATAAAATTTGCCGTAGAGTTAATAGTTTAGGAGTTATTTGATAATTTTCATTTGTGCGCGCCCCAAACCCCCTTTAGGGGTCAAAATATCAAAACGTTATATAGCTAAAAACGTAAGTTAGCAGACATGTGATGTAAATATGAAATTTCATAATAATCCCTTCAACCGTTTTTACCCGAATCGTCGAGCAACTTTTCGGAAACCACTGAAACAGACAGACAGACAGACATACATACATACAGACAGAAATTTTGTAATATAAATTTCATTATATAAATAAAGTTGATAATCGTTTTTTGTTTGGAGGAGAATTTTGGGTTTTTATACAATTTATCACTCACATATTATGACATCGAGAATATTATAATGGTATGCTTATGGAATTTTCATTTCATTAAAAAAGTGTAGGAGCTACGAGGATATGACAGAAAGAGAGATATGCCGAAACGAAAATGGCTTTAAATAATTATCTTAAAAATTTTATTTTATATTATATTATGTTTTTAAAGGGCGTCGAGGAGAAAAAGCTTTCAATGCAAAATGAAAACGCCTGGCATATAGACAACCATAAAGCCAGCGGATTCCAGATGTCGCTTGTTAATTTTCTATGCTACTTTGGCAGATTGATTTATTTCAGATGATCAAGGTGCCATAGGATCTTCCAATCTCTCTCCATCCTTTGAAAACATTTAATGTAAAAGGATGATTTTTGTCCATGATTTATAAATTTAATTGAAGATTTATAGAGAGGTGAATAAACTATTTTTTCAAAAACAAAAATTAATCAGAATTGTTTCGAAATCTAAGTTGCTGATGAAGATTAAATTTGTAGATCGACGAAACATTGAAAGCTATTTTTCAAATTTTTGTTTTTAAAAAAATTATTTTTCCAAGAAGCCTAGAAATATTCATTTAAATTTAATGTAATCTCAATAATAATACAGGTATTTAAAAGTTGCTAGTTCAATCAAATAAATAATAATAAAATAGATAAAAATTATTGTATTTATTTATTATATGGGACTGGAAAACCCCTTTAAATTAGAAAATTTAAATTCTACATAGTACCTAGATAGTCACTTAAGTTTTGGAAGAATTTTAGTTAAATTAAATGTCTAACAGTGGCGTCGGGTCCATATCGTGGTGAGTCTCATTAAAAAAAATTCTGAATATTTAAATTATTTTATTTATGAAAATGTAGGCCTCTTATAAGCATGAGAGTAATATAACTCTGTTTAGAAAATGGAGCAGTTTTATGTAACCCAGTTCGCAAACTCACTGTTGAAAAAATCTAAAAAAGCTTTTGAATAAATAATAAATGTTTGTTTGTGTTATTTATTATTTGTCTTGTCTATTCAAATTAAATATATAATCATACCAATAGAATTTAATTTTCAAAAATTAAAAAAAAATCGAAATTTCAAAATATTTTATTATACTTAAAAATATATGGTTTGACTGTGACTAGAATAAAGTAACCGATAACTTTTTGAGTAAATAATATGCTGGTTACTCTTCGGAGGGCAACTCAAGTGCCCGTATAGCATTTTTGGTACTCGGGTTCAAGGATGAATACAACCCTTCTGACACAATACAAATTATTCATAGCCCATTGGAATTAGTAGTTGACAACCATTTTTGTTTTTCTATTGAAATCTTAACACTATTAAGATTGGTTGGCAATTTGTCTTAAATGTATATAGTTGTTTAATCTATATACTTATATCAGTGGCGTGCTGTCTATGGAAGCTGTGGATGCTGCGGATCCCTAAAATTTCAAAAAGACAAGAGTATTTTCATACCGTGTTAGAAAAAATCTAATGTTAAATTTGAAAAAACCCAAAATTCTGCGTTTATTGATGAATTTAACAAAAAAGTGTGAGTGTGTTATCTACATTTGTCGAAAGACAATTACAAAAGTCTTTAATTTGGAAACCGAAAGTACAAGTCATATAATCCTAGTCGGATGAGAATCTTCGAAAGCTGTATGGTAGGGTTCGCTTATTTACGATAGGGTTTCTTTTTTTCAGCAGATATAAATTGACTTTGAAATTTACGCTGTATTTCAAAAGACTGGATATACTATGTTGTTAATAATCGGTGTCCCATCGTAAATTTATTTAATTCAACCAATTCAAAACTCTCCTCCCATTAGTTCGTTTCGAAATTCCCCATGCGCAAGCGAAAAATAAAATAATTTTTTTAAAATTGAAGGGTTATATTTTGGACAGCATCCTCTGGTTGAAATATTACCGCCCGCTACTGATTTATTTAAATATAGTAAATTGAATAATAAATAATTAATAGTAATTCGTCTTAATTTATTTTTCTCCACTTTCCTTAATAATTTTGAATTTCATTTTCGAAGCATTTTTTTGTATCAAAGTAGATGTTACAGATTACAGATACAAATTGATTGATTGATTGAATTATTAGTGGCTCTCGTTGTTTGTAGGCTTTGATCCTCAGTTTCAATGGCATCGGTTTGGTGGTCTCTTGTTTCAAACACGAGCTTCTCTTCTTTCGAAAGTTCGAGGTGCTAATTAAAAGTCGGTAAAGGAAATTAAACGCTCATCAGCGGCTTTCTTTGTCACGGATGTTCATTGACCTTCCCTATGAATGGACGAAGTGGATCTACGAGTTGACCTCCTGAGTAGGGAACATTACAGGAGAAATTAAGATTTCCTTCACTAAAAAAATGACACACGCACAAATGACCGTATATGTTCGAGAGAAAACATCTCAAGAGTTCAGCCAACTGCCCAGATAACAAGTTTGGCACTTAGGTTCAATTCGCGCAGGGAACATCACCTTTTGACATGTAACTAGGCATCTTCATTAAAATTCTAGATTTTCCATTTGAAATTCATTTTTTCATTTTGTGGCTTTTTTATATACATTTTGGAAGGATACTATATTATTTCAAGATCAAAAAACTCTTGATTTTTTGTTAAATGTTTATTCAAATTTTTTAAGGCTTTATTATTTATCGTAAATTAATTAAATAAAAAAATAAATTTTTAATAGTTAATTATATTTAAATTATTTACTAAAGCAGCTCTAACCGAAAAGGGCACCAAGTATCGAAAAAATTTCCCTTTTTTTTCTGCGCTTTCTATGTATTTATTTTCTGGCTATTTTACATATCAATTTTTTTACTTTACAATATGACTTTTATATTCATATAAAATCCCAATCAAAGTGGGAAAGAGAGCGCGATATAAGGCTTTCCTCCCTCTTCTAACTTTATCTCTATATATAAAATTAAGGTTCTGTCTGTACATTGCTCCAAGTTACACACGTTTCAAGCAAAGTTATGAACGAAAACACTCTCAACAAAATTCCTGTCTGTATGTTTCCGTGGTTTCCGCGAAAAGTTGCTCACGATTCACGTAAAAACGGCTCAAGTGATTATTATGAAATTTCATATTTGCTTCAGATGTCTTCTAACTTACGTTTATAACGTTTTGATATTTTGACCCCAAAAGGGGGTTTGGGAGGGGCGGTCGAATGGAATTTCTGACAACTTTTGTTTAAAAAATTCCCGCAAAAAACAACCCAAAAAGAGGGAAGGTGAAAAATGTAAATTCTTGCCCTTGGAGCTAACTCAACCAAATTTTGTATACATAATCTGTGGACCTTTAGAGAGATAGAAATGCAAAAACCGGGTGCGGGGGTGGGTGGGGTAGAGGTAAGGTGTGGGTGGGAGTGGGGGGATCCAGAAGGCATAGGGGGATGGTGGTACGGGGGGTGTCCAGGGGGTGTGGTGGTGTGTGGTGTGCGGGGATGGTACGAGGTGGGGTCCCAGGGGGCGTAGCGAGGGTCAGGGTGTTGGGGTGGTGGTGTGGGGCGCGGGTTGTTGGTTCGGGGGTGGGGTGCTGGGTGGGTTTCAGGTGGTGGGGGCCGAGGGGTCTGGGTGCAGTGTGTTGAGGTGGTGGTGTGGGGCGCAGGTGCATGGTTTGGGGGTGGGGTGCTGGGTGGGTTTCAGGTGGTGGGGGTCGAGAGGGGTGGGGGTCCAGGGGGCCTAGTTCCCTGGCTAGCAAGAGGGTCGCCGAAGGCGGGCCTTGCAGCTGGTTAGCAAATAAACTGTAAACACGCAATAATTAAAAGAAGCTATCGAAGGATATTTTTGTTATTTAATAATATAAATAAATAAATAAAGTCAATTTATGGTCAAGAAGTCAACTATTAGATAGTATTTAGTACTCAATTGCTCTAGAATTGCCCGATTTGCTTATTTCCAATTACAAATATTCAATAGATTTTAAATGATGAAAACTCGAGAATCTATTTCAAACGAGTCTAGAGACGCATGGAAAGTTGAGACGTGTTGGCAGAATTAGTGTGCAAAAAATATTTTCTCGAATATTTCCAATTTATTCATTTTCTCTGATGAAAAAATACCAATTAAGTAAAAAAATATTGACCCCTATATAAGATACAAATCGAGGGTCGAACCGCGATTGGAATTAGGTGTACACCGTCTTTGGAATTAAGTGGAATTATTTTGGAAATCATTAGATTATGCCCCTTCATCTATTGTCTTCTACTTAGAAATGAACCTGGGAGTGGAAGTAGGTGTACACGATATTAGGTCGCAATTCACCCCTCGATACAAATGATTTTCATTTGGTATAAATGGTTTTAGTTATACCTAATGAGCTGAAAATTGGTACGCAACTATGTTACAATGCACTAAATTTAAGCTTTTTACTTGAAAACGTTTCCAGAGAGTACAAAATGCCAATCTTGAAAGGTTTTGGTTAATGAGCTGAAAATTGGTACACAAATATGTATTTTCACATTACAATTCATCCAAGTTTAATCTTATACTCCGAAAACGTTTCCTGAAATTACAAAATGCCAATCGTGAATAAATTTAGTTAATGAGCTGACAATTGGTAGGCAACTATGTTACAATGCACCATATTTTAGCTATAAATCTGAAAATCTTTCCCGAGAATATGAATTGTCAATATAGAATGGTTTTATTTAAGAAGCTGAAACTTGGTACGCAATTATGTATTTTTGCATTTTAATGCCCCCAATTTTAGCTTTATATCTGAAAACGTTTCTTGTGAGTATAAATTGCCAATCTTAAATAATTTTAACTTTGAAACTCGATTGAAATCTATGGAATTTTTCTTGGTTATTTTTAATATTTTTTATATTTGATTGAACAGTAAAAAAAGATATGGTTATAAAATGGACCGATGAAATAAATTCATTTGATAAACACAAATTTATTCATAAAGAGAAACAAAGATGTTGTCCTCTGCTTGATCAAAGATTAGTTCAATGCGAAACATTTTTTAATAATAAAAAATTAAGTAAAATTACGAGGTGGGTTTCACATAAAATTTTATGTGAAACCCACCTCGTAATTTTACTTCAATTTCTTAGTTACCCTGAACTTTGATGATTTTTGTCACTCATTTAAACTGAATTATCGCTACTCAAAAAATGTCTTGCATCTGTGAATGGTATCATCATTCTGTAAAAAGTTAATCAAAATCGGTGTCTTTTAATTGGGTAATTTTCGTAGACCACGGGGCCGGGTTCCGTCGAACGCGCTGAATCTGCATTGCTCCGTCTCTGAATATGAGGTACGGTGGAGTATTGTAATAGTGAATAAAAAGAGTGCTTTGTTTGTTCTCTTTCTAAATATCTCAAAAACGGCTCAAACGATTTTAATAAAAAATTGACAGAGTTCATGGCGTTTTGGTCTACAATAAATATAGTAAGTATATTGATATTACTATTATTATTATTATTATATTGTCCCTGGCGGAGCCTGTAACATCCCTAAGGGCGCGTTCCCTGTGTGGAGGAAATCTCGACAAGCTTGCTTGAAGGGTAGGAGTGAAATAAAAATAGCTCCCGCGGACCAACAGGTACCTACCTACTCTCCAACACGCATGGCAAGCGTGCGTTTTAACGGCCGAAACCTTCCAATGGAGTATATTGTATTGTTGTACTATATAGGGAACATCGAAAAATGTATGTTTTAAGAGATATCAATGATTTTGTGAGTGTTTTAACACATTTTGTGTACGCTCTAGTTCAAAAACCAATGAGGTATCAAAACAAAATTTTATATTGAGATACTAAAATCACTAAAATCAAGGCCCGATTAGAATTTGATTGAAATCGGGCAGCACTTTACCATAGATTGGAAGAGAGTTTGAAAAAATTTGAATTCTTTTTTTTGATTTAGACCAAATTTTACACAGTTATCCTTTAAGATCTTAGAGAACTATCGCTGGAAATATCAACTTCCTCAAATTTCCGAGGGGTGAGGGGAAAGGAACAGGTGTATGCTATTCATGAGATGGCCACATTACATATTTTATAATAATTTATTTTAATTGAATCACATAATGTATATTGAAAAAATAATGAGCAACAGTTGTGTTAAGGACAATACTGGTCCTTGGAAATATTAGAATCACTGAATGCATCTCAGACTCCAAACACCCTAAAAAAGGCTGTACCATATTGAATATTTGAAAAATTCTCATTTCCATTAATATAACAAAAAAATCCATGTGGCAGGCCGTAGGAAGAGGTATATTTCGAAGGGGCTCTACCCTCCTTTAGACTGCTCCTAACAAAAACTTTTCAGACACAAGTTGTAGAGGTTAATTAGTAGAATATTAGCCATTTGCAACCAAACTGGTATCATTCCTATTAACGTTGTTTGGAATATTTTAAGATTTCAACCCCCTTGGGGCTGAAGTCACCCAAAACTAATTAGTTCTTTTTTTACATTAAGACGAAAGTTTGTGCCAAATTTTATTGCAATCGGTTGAACGTTGCGTCCTACAGCGCACCCACAAAATCGGGATAGATACCGCCCTCATAATATATGGCATATATAAACTTTTGAATAGAGAGTGGTTTTGGGGTCTAGGGGCCATGACCGGAAAAATTATGATGGAATTTTCCGGAAGTCGCACCATGAGAGTGAGCCCAATAGGTATATTTCTTTGAAATCCACCTAAAAAATAGGAGTTCATATTTGTAGTCAGTGAGGTAACTAGACAGGTGCAAAAGTCGCAGCCATTAGAATGGTCCTAAAAATGTTTCCGACATTTAATATTTCCAATTATAAATATATTCCTATATATTTTATATGTAATCCTCCTACCATAAACACACTTCCTACATTTCTGTCTACTTTATTTGCATAAGATTCTTCGCTTTTAGCGGAATAAATAATTTCATAAATATTTTTCTAACTGAATGAGTGGGGCGATATCTCATTGAATGGAATGTCCTCCTCTCTCTCTTACTCAATGTTGTTCCATGATTGTTCCATGTGTGTGTGTGTGTGTAAGTCCGGTCAGCGCCCCAAGGGGCATAGCCCCAACTCTTCTTCTAAAAGGAGTGCCTCGTCATCCGGCATAATTGCGTCCTAGAGCGCGCGACCTGGCAGCCTCAACAACAACAACAACAACAACAAAACGACAAACACCACCACAATCTTGTTTCAATGATTATTCTAGATTATACTGTATATATATATATATGTGTGTATTTGTTTGTTTGTTTCAAGTGTTCGAGTGCCACACGGCCGTTCATTCACCTTATAGAAAGGAGTAGGAGCCTCGACGGTACAGTCACATATTGAAATCATCATAGGTAAACAATAACAAGAGATTTATTTAATTGAGAATCGATCGTTTTATAAATTATTTTTATAAATTATATTAATATTAACAACTGTAGTTACATTAAATATATTATATATAATTTATGAGGAATAAATAAATTAACGGGACTTTTCTCTGAATGATATAGATAATATACTTAGTATGTAGATGTATATAAAATTTATTAATGTAAATAATTTAATAAATTGTATATCAAATTTTCCCTGTTTCGATTTGTTGTGTAATTTAAATAAAATTGTAATAAATGATCATTCATTCGCAGGGAAAAACAACCATAAATTACCATTAAAGAAGAACATATTAAGACGTATCTTCGTATTCTGAAGTGACCCAAAAATGTTTAAATTAAGCAGATTTTGCAAAATTAAATAAATTATAAATTGATCTTTTGAATCTCCCTCCCTCCATTTTTGATCAATTTCTATTTTCATGGATACCCATTCTAGTAAGGTGTTTAAATGTACTAATGAGTACCAATACCAAGAGTATAATTGCCTAGTAACCTCTCCAAACTAGCCGTTCGGAACCGGCGTTAAAAAGTAGGTCCCGTATATCTCTAGTTGTACAATGTTTCAATCTATATAGTAACTATACCTATAGGCTATAGGGGCTATACAGATTCTCCAAATCTTCAAATCTATATAGGCACTATATAGGTTCCTATATAGTTTGAAACATTGTGCTACTAGGGATCTGTGTAAAACAGCTAAACACACTCAGCACAGGTATATGTGGAGAGGAGCCGAAACGTCAGAGAGACCTGATATGGCACTTAAAGAAGAAGAATGAGAAATTGTGACCAGATTGATCAATGGGTCTAGGATTTCAAGAGAAAATTTTATTTTTCGGAATTCTTCCCCCATTTTGGCTCCACTAAGGAATATTCACTTATTTAAATATCAAACTCTTCCATGGTTAACATAAATTTCCTTTGTTTTTTGTTCTGAAAATTTTATCTTTAACTTCGGCCCTCTATTAATTTCACGTAGATAGTCATTTCCATGAGACTCTAAGGGCCGGTTGTATGTCGCAAAGTAAATGCTTTTTACCACTAACCAAGGGTCGATGGTAAATGGAGGGGCTGGGATGGCCAATCAGATGACAGGCACTGAAAGTTAGTACTACTTACGACCTACTCACTCATATTGTGTTCACACCACTGGAAGCGTTTACGGTGGTCTAAATGAGATTCTTGTGAGCAGTCCCTTATTCCCATTAAAAATCCAAAGTCTATAGGTAGACTCTTTAAAGGTATAAAGGAGACATGACCAAACTACGGTATACAGCATGCGGCTCATTACTTTACTGAATACGACTGGAATCTTCTAACAATCATAACCTTTATTCTCTAAATGAAATTGGGTGAAGGTTTCGATTAGACAAATTTCACATTTTTAATTTTTTATTCTAATAAGCACCACTAGAATAGCATGAGCGTCGGCCACCCCTGATAATTTCAAGGTATTGCTTTGAACAGAAGCTGGACAATTAGATTAATGTAGAGCACAATCTCAGAAGTCTTTCACTGTTGTCCTTTATTTCTAACAAAATTTAATTAAACAAATCACAACAAGTTTTAGCCTTCATGATTCGTTGAAGTCGCCAAAAAGAAAAAAAATTAAATATATTCGAAATTTGTATAATTTTTAATACTAAAATTGTGCTTCTTTGTGAAACAAACTGTTTAAACCTGTAATTTATAATTTTTACTACAATCCTGTCAAGTATTTTTGACAAAATGTACATTGTACAATTTCAAATATCTGAAAATAGAGTAATTAAATTCGCTTAAGGTAGTTCTTTCGCGACAATCCACCCAAAAAGTTTTAGCCTCGTAACCACTCTAAACATATGAACGGTGCTAAAATTTTAGGTTATGTTTTTTTAACGTGACTGTACTTCTCTCACTAATATATCCTCTTTATGGATTGTTTCCAAACCGTTGATCTTATATCCCCTCCACTAAAAATAATCACCCAAATATGTTTTTATTTTTTTTTATTTTTTATCAAAACTACGAGGTAAATAATTTCAATTTTTTTTTTAAGTTACCCCGAATAAATTATTCTAACAAAATATAAGTTTTTCATCAAAATGGTGAAAGTCCTTGGAATTGAAATAATTATCGGAAAAGAGGTTTTTTATCTAATTAGATTTTTCCTCTTATTAAAAACAAGGACTAAAGATGAATAAGGACACTCGATGGTGGAGAAGTATTCTCCGGAATCGAAGCAAAAAATACAATGTATACATTAATTAATGTAAAATAATTGGTTTAATAAAATTTATAAAAAAAAAATAAAAAAAAAATACTTCTTCAATTTTTGCATTTGTGAAAGAACTACCTTAATAAGAAACACGATTTTGATCATTGAAAATATGAAAAATTAATATAAAAATATAATCTTCAGCCTCCAATTCGGCAGTTCAAAAATTTTGATATTATAAACAAAATGCATCCTGGTTCTCCATGAAAACCAGTTAAGTTCTAATAAACTTTTTCGAACAAAAATCTTATTAATTATTATATATATTCCTTATTTAAAAATAATTTTTTGCAGTCTACTAGACAAAAAGTTAGGAAATCTTCAAAAAATGTATTTTTACATTTTATTATCACAACATTAACATGAACAAAATGTAAAAACAACATTTTTTAAATATTTTCTAATTTTTCTTGAACTAGATTGTTAAAAAATAATGTTTGAAGTAATATAGTAATACAGTGTTACTGAAGAGGGTTTTTTAGGGGAAATGAGCTTCTTTGGGGACGGTATTTGGTATAATATAAAAGTGCCATAATCAAATTAATTAATTTAGATTTTTAAGAATACTATCTAAGAGTTGAAAACCTATAATACATTAAATACTTTATATTCATTCTTATTTTTAATTTATAAATGAACGGACTTTGAAAACAAAATATAGCCCTCATATCTTGGGGACTTTAATGCCAGAGTTGGTGCATTTTAAAACACGATCCTTTTTTTAATTTTTCAAACTTAAATATTGATTCGAGATTTACTCATAGGAGCCAGTTTTCCTGGCCATCGGACCACTTAACGTACATTCAAATTTTAATATATTATAGACGACCAATGAAAGAGTAAAAAAACAGCCTAATATTCTTATTAAAAAAAAAAACAAAAAAAAACACTAAAGGCTTTTCTAAAGAGCTATATAATTATGGAAATGAGATGAAATGAATTTATTTTATTACATTTCGTATCTTTCTTTAATTTTTTCTCCATCTTTTTAATTTAAATATCTGTAATTAAAATTAAAATTTAATTTAAGAGATGAGAGAAAGAGAGAGAGAATGGTATATTTATTCTAATAGACCAATCAGGAATTTCTGCTTAATTATTGATTGAGTAGAGAATAAGAAGAGGAGATGTGTGTGAGATGAAGAAGAGGAAGAAGGGGCCAGAAGGGGATGGACAAGGCAGACGAAAAGAATTATAATAAGGGGACGTCGTTGGTTGTCGAAGAAAAAGAAAGAGAGAGAGGAAAGAAAGGAGCAGGAGTGCCTCAGGCTCCGACAGAATAGCGGAGCCGCCGCGAGGGGCCTTATAAGGACAACACCACCAACAACAACACCATTTGGTTTATGTAGCGAGATTAAAACGAAATTAGAATGGTGATAAATAATAGCGCCACGAATCAAAGGGAAATTAAAAATTGAAATGTAAGAGAGAGAGAGAGCGAGAAAAAAGAACGAAGGAACTCATAGAATAATCCAAAGATTGGTGGGGGGTATCCGTAGAACGAATAGAGCACTTCGAGTGTCTGCCTCCAGCTTAATGGAAATAGCGATCTGCCTTTTAAGTAAAAAGTCATGAAAATTAGATTCATAAATAAAAATCAATGAGGTTGTCTTCTGCTTGATGTAAATAAATATTTAAGTAACATACACAGTGGCGTAGCCAGAAAATTTTCATGGGGGTCATTCCTCAAAGCAAAATATTTAGTAGGAATTATTATTACTTTACCATACAGGGTATGGTCAAGTATTGTAATCGTGCATGAAAAAAGCGGTTTATTCCTTCTTTTTTTCGAAATATCTAAAAAACGGATAAAATTGTTTTGATTAAAAAAATTAAGCGAAACCATCGCATTTCGCTCTACAAAAAAGCTCTAATAACTGAACATCGAAAAAATTATATTATAATAATTGTTTTGTCAAAATGTCTGTTAGTCTGGTTGTCTGGTTGTCTGTCTGATTGTCTGTGCGTTACCAAATTTTTGTAGACGAGCTAGCTCAAAAACTAGTGTGAATATCAAAACCAAATTTCACACGTAGTTTTGGTCCATTGAGATTAAGAGCTGATTAGATTTTGGTGCATATCAACCAAAGATTAAGGGGGTGGGGGGAGGGGTAAAAATGAAAAATCTAGGTCGTTTGAGTAAACTCAACCAAATTTTGTATACATAATCAGTGGACCCCCAGAATTCTAAAAATGCAAAAACTATGCGCCCAAAATGGGGGGGGGGGTGTAGGGTCAAAAAATGAAAATCTTGGCCATTTACCAAACTCAACCAAATTTTGTAACACAATCAATGGGACACCAGAAGTAAAAAAATGCAAAAACTAACCCCCCCTCCACATGATTTTAAATAATTTTAGGGGCCAGGTTGTATGCTAAAGTCAAGTGGATGGCCACATCAGAACACGTCAGCTTATTTTATTAAAACAAATAGGTACTTGAAGAAATTAAAAAAAAACATAATTCATGATTAAACATATTAGCCCAGTATACAGGGGGGTTCCAGCTTACATTAATTGCGACAATTTTTTTTTTCTAGGATCGTTTGGTATGGTGTGGGTATGCCACATTTAAGTTTGCGACCTCGAAAGTGTGAGGGACAACATTTGGTGGCCGAAAAACGTCGAAATTTTCGAACTTTTTCCAACTTTTATGACTCGAAAAACGGTCCATATTTTTTTTGTAAATAACCATCCTAAAGTTCCTAAATTAAAGAGGACAAAATTTCGAGTCGATTACAAAAAAATGCAAAAGCAGTTCGATTTTTTATGGGGATCCAAAAAACAGCACCCCAGATCACTTTTGAATATCCTGAAAATCGGACTTTTTTCTATTTTGACCATGAAGGAACACGTTTCCGACAAATACCACACTATACATATTTAACCTAGATTAAATTTGCTACAATTCAAACAAAGTTTAATCTTAATTGGATAATAGTAACCCGTGCCTCAATTAGGTTGAAGTAGAGGTTGCCATTAATAGTCAAAACATAAAATGAAATGCAATAAGGTTATTCCTCTAGTATTAGATAAAAATCGATTGTTATTTTTGATTTTAAGTTCATTCCTCGATGTCTTCAGCAATGGTTACCATATAGACTTAAAATCAAAAAGACTAAAATCTTTTTTGGTAAACAACTCAAGCTTGAGTTGTTTGCCATAAAAGAATTTAGTCTTTTTGATTTTAAGTCGATTCTTCTACGTTTTCAGTAGAGGTTGCCATTAATAGTCAAAACATCAAAAATGGAATGCAATAAGGTTTTTCCTCTAGTATTAGATAAGAATTGATCGTTATTTTTGATTTTAAGCCGTTTCCTCCATGTCTTCAGCAATGGTTACCAATAATAATCGAAGCGTCAAAAATCTAATGTAGAATTGTTATTCCTCGAGTATTAGATGAGAATCGATGGCTATTTTTGATTTTAAGTCGATTCACCCATATCTTCAACAATGGTTACTAATAATAACCGAAACTTCAAAAATCCAATGTAGAATGGTTATTCCTCGAGTATTAAATGAGAATCGATCATTATTTTTGAACTAAAGTCAACATGAACTGCAAATTGCAAGTAATATCTGGTTAATAAAATAGGAATAAACATATTAATATATTTCAAATGAATTTGGATAAAGTTTACTAGTAGCAACGATCAGTTGCAGTTTATTTTTTTTATTTTTCAAATAATATTAAGTTTCCATGAATTAATCGAAAGTGTTAACATTTTAAATTATGTCTAATTATTATTCAATATATTTTGGTTCGGTTATTTTATAAGAAAATTTATTTTAATTCATTTTATCAAAAAAGAAAAAATAGAAATTATGAAGTGTCCGTTTTTTTGCTGTTGAGTGTACATATAAGATCGGAAATAACTAAGTGTTATAGGCAAGTCATAGCTTGCTTATAGCAATAGGATTATGAGAAATTTAAAGTTTTCTTATAGGGGAGGCTGATTCATTGTGGAAGATTCCCTGCTATGTATGGTATATGTTTATTTCCATCAAGCAGAGGATCATTGATTTCACCTTATGAATAAAGAAATGGTTCCCATCCATTTTTCCTTGACGTTCATTTTAAACTAGGTTGGTTCTTCTTCAAAATGGGCTACTTTAAATAAAAATAAAATATATCTATATTTAAATCCCCGTTACACCGAAATTTTCAATAGTTTTTGAATTATTCAAGTTTAAATGTTTCTAGGTTAAATTTAAAATGGGATTTAGGCTTATATAATTATATAGTATTGGTAGTTTGAGATTGTTTAAATTTAATTTGAGGAAAGATATGAGGGAAAACTGAAAAATGATACATATCCTAGAACTTATATTGTAATATTATTAATGAATATTTGTAATTGATATTGAGATTACGTTTGGTTTACTACTGTATTATAGTGTAATATATAGGTAAATACATTAAAATAAATCCTAAGGATCTTGAAAGTCCCTTGCATTACCGAAGAGAAGGAGAAATTTATCAAACCATAGGGTGAAGACTTAGGTCTATGTGCACCCCGGTCTTGAAGGTTTGAAGATTATTAGCGTAAGGAAAGACGGTTTCTCAATTACCCTCTAAGACTAGTGCAGGTATGTATAATTATTTTGATTATTTATGTCCATCGATTAAATTAATGAGTTGTAGTAGGGAATAAGGACAATAGCTTATGCAAGTATTTTTTATTGTATGCCAACGTTTAATCAACTTTGTTGACTTCCTCAGGGCTCAAACAAATTAATTTCTTTGCATATTTGACATTTTATAAATATTCATTCTTAGCAAACATAGTCATTGAACAGATTCATACATAAATGCAAAGAAGTTAATTTGTTTGAGCCCTGAGGAAGTCAACAAAGCCGACGAAACGCTGGCATAAAATAAAAAATACTTGCATAACCCATTGTCCCTATTTCCCTACAACAACTTACTAAGTATGTATAATATTAACACAAAGTTTATTTTTGAAAAATAAAAAATCTTGGATGATTTAGTGGGTGGGTTATCTCTATGTTCTAGTTCGGGTTGATAAAACAAATGCGATATTCCCATTAGAATTAACAAACCTAAATGTGTGTTTTAAAGTGCTTGCGAATCTCATAAAAATATCGTCTTTGTTTCTCAAAAAATTCAAATCTCTATTTAATAATAAATTTTATGATGTGAATAAGGAATAGTTTTCACGCATGCACAGAGGCACTCGTAGTTTTTATATCGTATTCTAGAGGCATAGATAAACATGTATTTTATTGTATGATTAACAAATTATCTTTAAATTTCATTTCATTTCATTAATTTTATTTATATAGTCAAGAATATTAAAGATATTATGTAAACGAAACGAGGTGTTGTAAAACACTTTGCAAAAAGTGTACTAATTAGGTATTAGAGGAGAAAATTATAGGTATTTGGTATTAAAGATGTCGAGAAGAGAATAAAGTAATCTTCGGCTTAATTAAATAATGAAAGTTAGTTTATTTGAGAATTGAAAGAAACAAGATAGAGAAAACTATAACATTAAACAGGTCATTTGTTTTAGAGAAAAGATTAAATAATGTTTCGATCCCATTTAATAAAATGAATATTTATTTTAAGGGCTAAAGTTTCAGTTCCTCGTATTTTCGATTTAAAAGACTCAGATATTATTACTTCATTGGAATCAGCCATTTGTAGATAAAGTTGCCAGGTCTCAGTTTTGAATGGTTAACTCCGATCTAGATGAATCTCAGAGTAGTCATAGATTTATTTTATTAATATTTTTCAAAATTCAAATTGTGATACTGACGAAAGAAAACTGGAAACATGTAGTTTACAGTTGCACCCTTGGCAATGTATTTATCGAGGGCCTATTGAAGGAACCCCCCCCCCCCCCCTCCACCCATATTGGGGTTTTTAGAGTCCAAAAGGGAGCCAAAAATCCATTTTTTTTTTTTTTTAATGCAATCGAATGCAAGAAGGGGAGTACCAGTAAAGATGCAGCCCCTATGGATCTCGAAAGAACCTTGCATTACCGAAGAGAAGGGAAAGTTGATTAAGTGAGAGGGTGTAGACGTAGGTGTCTATGCACTCCGGTTTTGAAGGTTTGAAGATTATAGGTGCTGGGAAAGATAGAGGCTGGGAGAGATTTCCAGTTCCTTGAAGTCATGGGGATATATGTATTTGCTAATGAAGTAGTCCGGCACTTTTCTAATTTGACCGCGAGAGAGTGTTGGGAGTTGGCAAAACGCGTGCTACGTGTAAAGCATGCTTTGGGGGGAATTATTGATTTTATCTCATCAGAGCACCTGCCGTGATAGTATCTATAGAAAAGGGAAAGGGCAGAGACATTTCTTCGATGAGCCAGCGAGTCGAGGAGTCGGTGAGGGTAGGATCGTCAATTAGCCTGACGGCTCGTTTCTGAATTGCATCCAGGGTAGCAAGAGAATATTTTGAGGCTCCTCTCCATAGATGAGAGCCGTATTCGAGACAGGGGCGGATTTGGGCCTTGTAGATGGTGAGAAGTTGTGGGGGTTTGTAAAATCGCTTGGATCTGAATAAGAAGCCAATCTTCCTTGCTGCAGATTTCGCCACAGAGGAGATGTGTTCATGTGTCCGCATGTACGTTGTATGTTCGTATGTACCCCTCTGAGTTTCGCAACCATAAGTCTCAGAGCTACGAAATTCGAAACTTAAGCTCGATATATGCTAGAAGGAATACAGCAAGCTTTTGGAGATATTGATCTACCGGCGCCCATATATGCATCAGTCTAATTATTAGCCACAACATCTGGCGCTTTGTTTGGACGGCTGATGAGGTGTTTGTTAAATTATTATTTGTAAAAAATCTGTTATCTTCTTTGTAAAGGCCTCCCCCCCCCCTGCGTGGCACATTAAATCAGTCAATTGAAATTTACATGAAACATTTTTAGCATTTTGTGATTTTCTCAAAAAAGACTCTAACGATTTTTTTAATTGGTGTTTATCAAGTGTAATAAGTTGTTAGTCATGTATAAATTTTAATCCAATTGAAATTAAGTAAGAGGGTTTAAATTAGGAGTATTGGAAATTAATTATTTTAATCTTTCATATCTCGTCTACGTTAAGTTGCTGAGTTTTTTTTTAATGCACTCGAATGCAAGAAGGGGTGTACCAGAAAGATCCAGCACATATGGATCTTGAAAAACCCTTGAATTACCGAAGAGAAGGGAAAGTTGATCAAGAGAAAGGGGTGGAGGTGTAGGTGTTTGCTCACCCGGGTTTCGAAGGTCTGAAGATCAGAGTGTTAGCAGACCTTTAGGAATTTGAAACTTAACCTAGGCTAGAATATGTAGATCAAGGTTTTGGCTGAAATCGAAGAATCTGAAGTACATGTTTTTAGTATTTACAATTTCGTCTATTTTCTGATTTTCTCAAAACCGCTATTGGGGGAAATCCAAATTGAACTAAGTTGAATAAAAAAATTGGTATGATGATTTCAAATGAGGAAGAAACTAATGTGAAAGTCGTGTGGTGAACATGCCAGCTGTTTAAATTTTAAACTTGATTTTTATTTCGAAATCATTGATAAAAAAAACCCTTCTTTTCTTGAATGAATTCACAATAAAACTCCCCGTATATCAAACAAAAAGTTTCTTTGAATCAATTAATAATTGAACGCTTTTAGACTAACATTTTTTCTATTGATTTTATAAGCACCTATTTTTAAATGAAAGACCTTTGATGACCATTACTTGATCTGTAAAAATAAATTACCTTTCTTGCTTTGTTCTGTTCTCACGTGGAGCAAATGTACGGAGGTTTAAAGCCGTGTAATAATAGTCTACCAGCCTGCTCTGTGAAGATATGACTCTTGATTCTGTTTGAAAGAACTTTAGGAATAATAAGAGTGAATGGGTTAGATTAGATTTTATAATTTAGAGATTTAATTGCATTGCCCTATCTTAGAGGGTCCGCGGGCAAAGTAAATATAAAATTATGTTTTTTTAAAATCATTCCGACAATAAAGGCAACGCCAAGAAGTATCCTGATCACTTTCATGATTTTTAATGTTTTATTTCCATGGTAGTTTACTTAGCTGAAATTTTACCGATTTAAATACGCCAAATTTGAGCTTACAAGGAACAGACAACATGAATAATTGAATATCTTCATAGCTGAAGAAAAAATCGAAGCGATGTTGAAAAAACTTGATTTATGGACAAATAGGTCTCTTCAAGATAATTTTGAAAATTTTCCCACTCTCTCGTCATTTTTGCAATCTTCTGGCGGGGCTTTGTTACAAAAGGAGAATCAACAAGTAATTATTGAACACCTTCGACTATTGAAGTCCTCATTTCGAGATTATTTTCCAAACCCAGACCACGGAGAAAATTGGATTATGGACCCATTTCATGTAAATGTTACAGACATAACACGCATGACATCTATCCAAAAAAATCAATTAATTGAAATAAGTTGTGATTCGACTTTAAAATGAAAATTCAAAGAATCTGCTTTAACAAATCTTTGGTTAAATTTAAAATCTGATTATATGATGTTATTAGAATTGGTGCTGAAGCAGTTGTTGCCTTTCCCCACAACATATTTCTTAGAAAAGGGTTCTTGTGTATCTAAAAAATAAATACAGAAATAGACTTCAAGTAGAAGCAGATTTAAGGATCCAACTTAGCAACATCAACCGAAACATTACGACTTTGGTCGCAAAAAGACAACACCAATCATCTCATTAAAATTAAAAAAACATAGATACAACTTTGTGAGTAAAATAGACCTATGTAAATATTACAAATAACATATTAAAATCGCATTTTCTTGTTTTATTTTTAGGGGTCCGCGAGTCATGGTAAGGTGGCGCTAGCGATCCGGTGTAGGAAAAAGGTTGGAAAACCCTGCTCTATTCAATTACACAGGGGTGGGGGTTAAGTCGCAGAGTGCGTAATTGAAATTTCTTGGGGGGGGGGGGGAGGAGAGGGTTTGAAAATTGTTAAAAATTTGCATTATTATGCTAAAAATAAAATCGGTTAATTTAATAGCTTCAACAAAAGTAAATAAAAACTTCTAATTCTTTAGAAGTGAATAAAATATAATGTATGGGGGGGGGGGGGCTACTTTTCATGAAACTAGGGAGGGTTACTTTTCCTGAAACGGGGAATGAGTCATGATGCACCCCTGAATTACGCATGATTACTAGTTCTATATATTGCAAAAAAATATCGCCTCTTATCCGGGTTTCCACCAATATTACAGCTGGATGATCAAATCGAATAGGAAATGCTTTGTATCCAGATAGTTAAAGGGATTTGAATGCTGGATATGAGTGTTCTCTTGATAGCATATTTGTTTGATGCTGCCCCCTTGTGGAATTTATTACAACTACCATGTCCAAGAAGAGTGTAAGATTCAAAAAACTTTTCTTTTATTATCTTTTTGAAATGAGATCAAATATAAATTTTATTATTCTACAAATATAAAATTACAAATATTTTAAATGATACACATATGCCAAACTGAATATATTATTTCATATATTTGTAAGCGAAAAGAAACGCAAATATCAGACAGAAAAAAGGAAAAAGCTATTCAAACTTGTTTGTTATTTGAAAATAAATTTGAAATATTGTCTGGTTAATGCGACTTAACTAATAATTTTGATATTTTATGTTTATTTTACCATACTAATATATTTTTTTGTTGGATCAATGTGTGTTTTCATTTCATATCTGGTTGAAGTATTGTTTTTTTTCCACATTTACACTGATTGAACACTTTCAGAATATCGCTACATTCAAATTAATATTAATAACTTACAATAAAAATTGATAAGTACTAAAGTAAGCCAGTAAAGGCAGATTTCGAAAAAAAATATTGAAAAAAATGTAATTATTCTAATTTGTTATGTGCGGCCCTCAGAAATTCTTAAGTCGTCAATCGGCACGCGGTGGAATTCAGGTTGGCCAGGCAGGCATTAGAGAGTATTAGTACTCAATTGCTCTAGAATTGCCCGTTTTGGTTATTTCCAATTACAAATATTTTATAGATTTTTTAATGATGAAAACTCGAGATTATTTGAAACTAGTTGAGACACGCATGGACAAGTTGAGACGTGTTGGAGGATTTGTTTGCAAAAAAATGTTTTCTCGAATATTTCGAATTATTTATTTTGTCGGATGAAAAATTATCAATTACTTAAAAAATAAATATCGATTTATAAGATACATATTATTTTAATTTGATTTTACCTGAAAACATTTTATGAAAGTACAACATGCCAATCTTGAAAGGTTTTAGTTAATGAGCCGTTTTAGTTAATGGTACGTAAATATCTTACAATACACCAAATTTTAGCGTTTTACCTAAAAACGGTTCCTGAGCGTACAAAATGCCAATCTTGTAAGGTTTTAGTTAATGAGTTGAAAATTGGTACGCAAAATCATTACAATGCACCAAATTTTAGCTTTTTACCTGAAAACGTTTTCTGAAAGTACAAAATGCCAATCTTGAAAGGTTTTAGTTAATGAGCTGAAAATGGTACACAACTATGTATTTTGCATTACAATGCACAAAATTTTAGATTTTTATCTGAAAAAGTTTCCTGATTATATATTCATTTTTTGCATTACAGTAATATTTTTCATGATTATTTTTACTTTATCCAATGCGAAGCATGGGAGAAAGTATTGGAATCGCTCTCGCGGCAAGCGCGACTTCAAAGGGTCCTCAGGTAAAGACTACGGAACCCATAGACTCAATTAAGGTCACAAATTGAAGTATTCAATGAGATTGAATTTTAGCACGTGACGGTTTTGCCAAAAATTACCTGGAATCTCGTCGAGAGGCCAAAAAGTGCCATTTTTTTTGGAAGTGCGTGGGGATGGATGGATGTATGTATGTTATCGTTTTTTCGTCCACGATTTTTTCCACACCTTTGCGCTGATTAAAATGAAATTGAAAACCTACCATTAGTTTAACAAAATGAAGCGCTGATTAGTTTTTGGTACATATCGGTCCACAAACATTAGTACTTTATTTCAGTACTTTTTTAGTTTTTTCTAAATATCTTGAAAATGACTTAACGAATTTTGATGAAATTTGATATCCTAATTAAGTACCTTGGGGACCATAAAAAAGGTTAAATAAAGTTTTTAGTAAAATTATATTTTAAAGTACTTTATTCAAGAACATATTAATATTTCAAATGAATTTGGATAAAGTTTAGCAACGATCCGTTGCAGTTTATTTATATTTGATTGAAGAGTAAATATATATAATTATAAAATGGACCGATGAAATAATAAAATTTTAATTAATAAACACACATTTATTTGCTAGTCTTAGTTGAAAATTTTCCATTGCGAAAGGGAGAAATTCTCCCGAAATTTTTGGGTTTGATTAAACGTTTAAAGATTGTTTTATAAAAGATTTTTATTTATTTCAACAATCAATTTTTTTTTTAATTTTATCAATTATCTTTTTTGATCAAGAAAATCGTTTGAATTGGTATATTTTATCTGCGGCCCGGGACAATTTTTTCCTTCTAATGTGGCCCGTGTAAGCCAAAAAGTTGGACACCCCTGGCCTAGTCAGTTGAACACTTCAAGCAGTTGATTAGAATGCCTTGGAAAAGTGAATATCTTTTCGAACTAAATAAAAAAATTGTTTGAAGATTTAATATATATTAACTAGGCTCTGTAAGTAAAGCAGAAACAGTGTGATGTGTTTTGTTGATTTTTTGATTTTCAAATTTCTCTTATTTGTATATACAGATGATGTTGAAAAAAATATAAGGCCTCTGAAGAAGGAAAATCCAAAACCACGTCAGAAGGCTTAATAGAAATATCACACCGAAATTATAGCAAC
Source organism: Forficula auricularia (assembly GCA_024734495.1). Lineage (NCBI taxonomy): Eukaryota > Metazoa > Arthropoda > Insecta > Dermaptera > Forficulidae > Forficula > Forficula auricularia. Next base: position 26,285,538 of record JALMQS010000085.1, on the reverse strand, counting down.
ACTTATATTTCTTACTTACTTTACTTTACTTTATATGAATAGACGCAAAGGACCGCGCTATGTAAAAGACTTATCAATATAGATAATAATTTCCTGTTTACATCTTTGCCAAGCTTCAATCCTTAAACATCGGTCTACACAAATACTGTCGATTCCAATATAATCTTTGAATGTTTTAAGGTTTGCCTTACTATAGTTAATTAAGAAAAAGAAGAAAAAATTGTTATTCTATGCTTCTGCTAAGGAAGAAAAAAGTTTTAAACACTGCTGAGGAGAGAGGAAGGAAGCATTTTATTTGTTTCCTTCATTGACCCCTTGAAACCCTGAAGAAGGAGGGAAGAATCCTCCGAAACGTCGGCTTGAAAGAAAAGGAGCCCTCAGGGCTCAAATAATTAACTTCCTTGCATATTTGTCATTTTATCAATATTCCTTCTTATCAAACATATCAGGCCAGTCATAAAAAAAAATGACTGACCTGCTATGTTTGCTAAGAGAGAATAGTAATGAAATGACAAATATGCAAGGAAGTTAATTATTTGAGCCCTGAGGAAGTGAAGAAAGTTGACGAAACATTGGCAAAAAATAAAAATTATTTGCATAAGATATTGTCTTTATTTCCCTACTATTTTCACCCCCACTCAACTCCTTATATTATACAAGGCTCAAATTCGCCCCTGTCTTGAATATTGCTCGCATTTGTGGAGAGGAGCCTCCAAGTATTCTCTTAATACCTTAGATGCAATTCAGAGGCGAGCTATCAGACTGATAGGCGATCCTACATTAACTGACACTCTCGACTCCCTAGCCCATCGTAGATCTGTCTCCGCCCTATCCCTTTTTTATAGATATTACCATGGCTTTTGTTCTGACGAAATAAAATCGATAATCCCACCAAAGGCCTCATTTGCCCGAAATACACGATTTTCTAAAATTCAACACCCTTACGCGCTTAAACTAGATACTAATCGAACAAACGCATTCGCCAATTCATTTATCCCTATGACATCTAGAGACTGTAATTCTTCTTCCCCCGACCGTCTTTCCAGCTACTTATAACCTTCAAACTTTCAAGACCAGCATCCACAGATACCTTCGACCTCTACCCAATCCCTAAATCTCCCCTTATCTTCACGTTACAAGGGTCCACCACGGACTTCAGAGGTTGTACCTTCTTGGTGCAACTTCTTCTTGTATCAATATCATTATAAAAAAAAAAAAAAACAACTTTCTTCATTAATAATAAGAGTAACTATTCAATAAAAATCTATATTTTATTTTATTGTTTCATCATATATTTAATTCACTATAAAACCTCCGTTAGGTGGAATTATAAGTAATTTCGATATTTGCGAAGAGTTCTTTGAAATCAAATAAAAACCAACGGAACCAGTTCAATCATCAATACTTTAATTCCGATAATTTTTACAGTCTGGAGTTCCTTTCCTGTTTACATCTTTGCCAAGCTTCACTTCAATCCTTAAACATCAGTCTACACAAATACTGTCAAGGTTTACCTTACTATAGTTCGAATTTAGCCAAACCTCTGTTATGCTGATTTAGGTAGAAAGATTTAACATCCCCCACTCACCCTTAGACTTCAACATTTTCGATTTTCTTACAATTTTGACAGATAGTCCAATAAAACAATTCCGCTTCCCTGGGCAAAAATATTTTTATTTCTTTTAAGTTTTCATTATTTCGTTATCTGGTTCATTTACTTTTAAAAATAGATTCAATTTCTTTGCCGCTTAATGGCCATTGTGTGACTAATGATGCTCTCAAACTTCTTCATTTTCCCCTGATTCCTCCGAGACACGAAACTCAAGGTTGTCAAATGAGTTGCCTATGTCTAAGGGGTTTTATCATGCGAGAAAAACTAATGAAAGCAGCAGTATTTATATATATATATATAGCTAGAAAATAGTTTCTTCTTTAGTTTAGATCTACATTGCTCTGGCAGAAGGACAGACAAAGAGACATACATTGTAGTGACACTAAAAGGGTTCCATTTTACTTGTGTACGGAAGATTAAATATTACAAGTGAATAACTTCATTGTTTTGTTTAAATTAAGTTTAAAATTGTACTTCCTTCATCATTAAATATAACAGTAAGTAAGTAATATTATTTATAATATTATTCTTAATTATAAATATTTAAATATATATATATAAAAAATGTTAAAAATTTATTATTTTTTATTTTATATTCTAGGTATAATTAATATTGTTATTTTTCTAATAGAGGATTCATTATATTAAAGTATTATTATTTTAATGCGAGCAATTTCATGTCGTAAACTCTTTCTTGATTAGAAAAGAAATAAACATGAAACTTTTTTGTAATGTTATGCATATTTGAATTGTGCAAAAACTTTTCCTTAAATTTTGTATTGAGGGAGGAGAGGCACCTAGAGAAATATAAATTTCCGAATCTCAAAGTCCTAAGATGCTGAAACTAAGCTTAAAAAATGCCCACAAGCGGCTACAGTAATTGCGGGACTGAGAAGATTTATTTATTTGCCATAAACGATGGTCTGAGGTAAATGCAATTTAGGGGATCAAATCTATAGAATCAAGAAAAAGACAAAACTTTAAAACATAATCAATTGTTTTATTTGTTTCCATCCTACTCTGCCAAATCAATATGTTATTTAATAATCTCTATTATATTTTTTTAATTCTAGACATTTTTCATTTTTTATACTCTGGTGACTCCAAAAGGAGAATTTATATTTTTTACATTTGTTGGATTCTGGAGACTATAAAGTGTGAATTTTTTCGATGAAATATGCATTCTGATAATTATACAGGTATGCTACGTACCCTTATAATAGCTAGGCTTATTTTTACTTTACCATACAGAGTATGGTCAAGTATTGTAATCGTGCATGATTTGGTGGATTTTCGAATTATCTCAAAAAAAGGTAGAAACTATTTTGATTAAAAAAATTGTGCTAAACCATGGTATTTCGGTCTACAAAAAAGCAATGCCACCATCTTTCCCGCGACTTATAACCTTCAGCTGTTTAAGACCCGTATCCACAGATACCTTCGATCCCCGCCCAGCCCATTAAATTCTTTCTTCTTCTTCTTTTCAAGATGGCGGGGCCAACCCAGGCCTTTAGGGGATACAACTTTTTGGCGTAACTCCTTCTCTCATCATTTTGATAAAAAAATATGGAAGGCAGCAGTATAGAAGATAATTAAGAAAAAGAAGAAAAAAAATTGTTTTTCTATGTTTCTGCTAAGGAAGAAGAAAGTTTTAAACACTGCTGTGGAGAGAGAAAGGAAGCATTTTATTAGTTTCCTTCATTGACCCTTTAAAACCCTGAAGAAGGAGGGAAGAATCCTCTGAAAAGTCGGTTTGAAAGGAAAGAAGGAAGGAATCTGGATATGTTGGATATGTGTTAATATTTTCTTTCCTCACTACCCATGGGGTGCCTTCCATTACTTTCAATTAAAATTATAATTCATATTATAATTATTATATACGAGCCCCGTCCCATCTCAATTGGCCCAACAATATTTTTTCTTTTTAAATAAAATTATGCTAAGTCATGGTAAATTTAATTTAAATATTTATTTTTATTATCATTTGGATCAACATTTTAAACAATTTAAAACATTTTATTGTAACATTTAACTTAAAATTATTTTGTAATTGTTAAAAACAAGTAAAACATACAAAATCCAAAACCTTTACCACTGTGTGACGTCGCGTCGCCTTTATTTTTAATTACGGCTTGAATTCTTTTGTTGGAAAAAGGCAGAGCCTACTTGATTATTTCACATATTCAAAGATTCTTAAAAAAAAATTCGTGAAAAGCAAAGAACTATCTATCTATCTATCTATCTATCTATCTATCTATCTATCTATCTATATCTATCTATCTATCTATCTATCTATCTATCTATCTATCTATATATATAAAATAGAAAAGTATGTGGATATGTATGTGGAAACGATCTGATTGGCCAGTGCATAGCCAATGCCAAAGCGTTAAATTATTAGAACGATTCTGATTGGTCAGATAGTGATCGTGCTTAGGCAATGTGTTAAATAAATCTTTCCTTATTCTTCCTTATTTTTGAATCAATTTCATTCAGCACATTCTTTCGATACTTACAGTAAGATTTTAAATTTCAATTATTAAATTGGTATGAACGAGACGCTCCCCGCCAGGGACTAGTGAATGCCGGGCCGAAGGCCCGGTCGTCAGCTAGTTTTTATATAAAAATATGTTTTCAACAATCTATATATATAAAATAGAAAAGTATGTGGATAGCCGAAGGCCCGGTCGTCAGCTAGTTTTTATATAAAAATATGTTTTCAACAATTAAAAAATAATTTTAAGTTATATGTTACAATAAAATATTTTAAATTGTTTAAAATGTTGTTCCAAATGATAATAAAAATAAATATTTAAATTAAATTTACCTTGAATTAGCATAATTTTATTTAAAAAGAAAAAATATTGGTGGGCCAATTGAGATGGGACGGGGCTCGTAATTAAAACTAAAATACCTATAATAACGAAAATATTTTTTTTTCTGGGGCCAAATTTTGTATACATAATCAATGCCCCCCCATAAGACTAAAAATGCAAAAACTAACCGCCCAAAATAGGATAAAAAATGAAAATCTAATTTATTTTGTATTAATATTAATATTACAATTTCATTTACTCGTGTATATTTTACAAAGCTTTATTTCAATAGGCAGAGAAATCTATCGTACATAAAATATTTATTAAAAGGGAATTTTTTAATCTATCTATATTTTAGTTCGAGCTTACATTTATTAAGATAGATTTAGTTTAATTAGCAAGAGGAATCGACAACAAGCTTAGACTAGTTTGATCAAATTGGATTAGATTTTTCTATCGGATACTTATAAGAGTTCTCTTTTAACTATTAAGTCTTTCTACAATAACTATATATTACAATTATTTATTTCAGGGTCCAAGGTTCACATCCTATCCTTCCTTGGGCCTGTGCCACTGCAGGTGAGAGTCCCGTCAACCCAAAAGTGACACTCTCCAGCAAGGATTCGCTCCAGTCAGCACGTTCCAGAGATAGTGCTTTTTTTCTACAAACCTACGTTTACATCTACAAGTAAGATGAAAACAATGTAAATAGTAATAGTTATATTCTAGAAAATTATTTTCTTATTATTTTAATTTCACTCCCCAAGGTTAAGTCCCTTTTAACATCAAACATCCTCAGTTCTTCATCTCTTACAGCTGGGACTTTAAGGCCTCAGAATTGTGACAAAGAGATTTCAAAATTTTATCAGGGAATGAATGATATGATTTAAAGAGTTAAAATTGGCACAAAAGTGTAACTTTTTCATATCTATTTGACTGCAGAATTTCAGCTTTTTAACTACAACCGTTCGTGAACTAGGCGGTAGAATTGACTACTCAGATGAAAATGTGGACTGGGACGGATTTGCAAAGGGGAGACGAAGATGTTCTTAACGAGAGGCGGAGGCTCACGAAGCACCGAGATGAAGCCACGATAGGCCAGGTGATGTCTTTGTAAAACAAAAACAAAGTAATTATGTAAATCAGAAAGAAGGGGAGATTCGTTGAAAAAATCGATCGCAATTTATTTGAAATAGCGTTTTCTGCTTACATCGTTTTGAACTCCCGAAATGTGGCTACTAATCGAAATTATGATTGGTTCCTTTTTAAAGTAACCAATTTGACAAATCACAATTTTGAGAAATATATTTTAACAATATAAAAATGTATAATTCATACTTTTGCTGCTTGACATGACTTGAGAGTTTCTTTCGAATTGAATCATCGATAGTAAAATTAAAAATTAAATTAAAGGGGTTTCACTTCGTTTCGGCTTATATGTTAAATCTGTTTAATTAAAGATTTAACCTTTTAATACATCTTCCAATTGCCGATGATAGCAGTCTTAAAATGTATATAGAAATCACTAGTGGTTTTCTACTAAATATGAAATGATATGGATCATTGTTATGACATGTCAGAAGAGTTGAATTTAGATTTTCGGGAATTGATTCCGAGTACCAAAAAGCATTAGGTGGATACTTGCTTATTTTGGCCAGCACCAATGTTGTTTTGAGTAAATAAATTTACAAGAATATATAATATGAATTATATTTTACCATTAAAATATTCTCGATTTTTAAAATATTTATTCACTAAATCGCACATTCTCACAAACAATCAATGTACTATCAGAAATAAAAAACAAAACACACATACAGATTCAATCATTTATAATTTTTATTGTCTAATTTTAATTTTAATTAACTGAGGATGGGTTCGATTAGACCCGAAACATGTATTAACTACAATAAAAATTATAAATGATTGAATCTGTATGTGTGTTTTGTTTTTTATTTCTGATAGTACGATTGATTTTTTGTGAGAATAGGTGATTTAGTGAATAATTATATTTTGGTTAATACAGAGCTTATAAGAAACAATATGAAATGAAAATCCAAACAAATTCCAAATTTGTTATGTTCTCAGAAAGAAGTGACGTACCCAGATTAATTTCCATCCTACGTGTCATCTGGATTTCTAATTATCACGTAGAAAAGGTAAAGGGATCGGATTGTGCGTATTTCTTGGTATTTTCAAAGAGGAATTTGTATTGTATCAGACGAGCCTTGAAAACAGTTCAAGAATGAGAAGAGTATCCATCGCAAAAGTGGGAGCAAAATATCATATGAAATCTTCATTTCAAGAGGGGATGTCATTTCTTTTCTAAATCATCGACATCATAGACAGGGGTGGCCATCCTCCCCTAGCCTCATGAGTCACACCCCCCCCCAATTTTAATGAAAAGTAACCCCTCCTCCCTTGTACACTATATTTTATTCACTTCTAAAGAATTAGGAGAGGTTTTTATTACTTTTTGTTGAAGTTATTAAATTCACCGTTTTTATTTTTAGAATAATAATGCTAAATTAGCAACAATTTTCAACCCTTTTCCCAGAAATATTAAAACTGCACTCTGAGTATTAACCCCCACATGTATAATAATAAATACAATAATAAATAATTTTTGAATTAAATTTTTTGAGTTTTATTGAAAACTCTATATACGAGTATATTTCGGGTTTTTAGACCATCATTAGGAGTTTGTACAAAAGAAATGATTGGGTAAAAATCTGAAATATATATAGAGTATTCAATAAAACTCAAAAATATAATTCAAATTTTTATTTTTTTATTTTTTTGTGAAACACCACAAAATCATTATATGAGAAGTTTTTTAGTTAATAAGTTAAAATGTAGTAGAAAAGTTTCTATTGCACTTTTGAACACGTTTGACACATATTATACAAATAAAGCAAAATAAGTGCGAAAATACTTTCCTAAATACTTGAGATATCAAATACGTTCTTATTTATCATTGATAAAAATAAAATAATATAACTCCTGGAATTTTTTTCATAATTATTATAAGATAGACAGGTACAAAAACAGCATAAAAATAGCCACTTAATTTTAAAGTGAATAAAAAGTATTTGTACAAAAAAAAGGTCCTCTGAAGAAGGAATATTGTACAAAAATTTCCAAAATATTTGAACAAATTAAAAAAACACCATTTAAAATTAAAAAAACTTCTGAAAAATAAGCCTTTCATTTAATACTAAAAAGAAAAAAAATAGCCTAAATTTATTTAAATGGATCTTTACAGGGATATCTCATATGCTATGATTAAAAATATTTTATTTTTATTTTTGACCCTACAAAAATTCAACCCCACCCCCCCCCCCCAAAAAAAAAATAAAAAATAATAATCATTTAATCAAGATTTTAAAGCAATTTTTGATTTCAGAAAAAAATACATAAGGTATAGCTGTGTTATTTTTATTAGTGGGTTCTTCAATTATGAAAAATTGTATCTTTTTAATAAATTCGAGTCAATAACGAATCTAGTAAAACTATTACGCCCATAAAGTAATTGAATGCTTTAACTTTTAGCTTGTTTATATATATATATATATATTCGGTCCATCATCACAATGAGACAAGGTTCAGACAAACAGAAAGATTATAAAAAATAATAATTCTCAAAAAGTAACGGTTTGTATTCAGAGAAGAGGCGATAGAAAATGTGAAGGTGAGGTTGCGGATCGATTGAAAATATAATTGGGAATCAAATCCTAGTCGGATAATAAAAGGCCAAAAGAACAGCATAGAGAGAAAGAGAGAAGAGGAGGTTTTCTTTGAAAACTAAGATGTTCTTGAAATGGCATTCTCTGCGTTTATTCGATTAAACCAAAACAGATTAGTGCAAAAGAAGCGCCTCTAAGAAATGTTTTTGAGAAAAAATAAAAAAGTGGATCCTCCTAAGGGTGAGTTTGCGTTGAAGCAACGTTAAATGATAAGAGTGATGACACTAGCAGTGCAAAATCTCTCTTTTGTGTGGCGTTTACGTTGGAATTGTGATAATCGATAAGAGCCAAGCCATATTTCTCTACCATATCTCTTCTAAAATATTGAAATATTTTTTATTTTCCGTTGTTAAGGAGAGAACGAGGGTATTTTTTTGAATTTTAAGTTAATCTACTTATGAATGCTGACGAGTACAAAAATATTTTGTTCTATATTTTGGGCACTCTCTCACACTGTCATTTTAAAGTTAATCATCAAATTAAAAACAATAGCCTAATTCTATATAAGTTTAGTTAAGGATTTATAATAGGAATACTTCGTACCACATGATGACATGATAGAATTAGTATTTTTTATTTTTGAATCCAGAAAGATTTGACCCTCTGCTGTTAGTTTACAAGCTGAAATGCTCTTATAGACAACAGGCGATCAGATTGACAAACAGATATAGATGCGTTTTATTTTTGAACGGAATGCTAAAAAAACATGCTTCTAAAAAGTACAAAATAATGTAATACTTAATCAAAAAGTGTGAGACTCAAAAACTTTTAATTAATTTCGACATAATGCCCCACGATTTTTGATTAAGTATTTCATTATTTTGTACTTTTTAGAAGCATGTTTTTTAGTTTTTTTAAAAAATATTTTTTTTTTTACTTTTTAGTCTTAATTATTTTTATAGAGAAAAGTTTGCGGTATTTGTTTCGCGACAATACTAGCAAAAAGTTAATGCTAGAGTATATAGAACAGACATAAGGATTCACAATTCATAAGCTCAAAACTTTTTGCTGTTTATGTACCACTACTAGCCAATCCCGTGCTCGTTTGACAAATCTGCCAACATTGTCCGAGCTTGAATATTTTTTATCATAGAAATGACAGATAAAATACATTATAAAGGGAGATTTATTAAACAAAAAGTTCTTAATAAACGATTAAAAGCTGTTGTGACAATGGCTGAAGCGAAAACGTCAAAAAAGTACTAAAGTTAATCCACTTTTTAGGTTAAATATATGCGTTGTTGCCAGCTTGTTTTTAGTGTAAATTTTCATTATACATTTTTCATTATTTATTCATTATTATCTCAGAAATTGTGTTGTAATTATGAATTAAAATTTTCTTAAAAAATGTATTAGTTATTGTTTAATGTTGGTTTAGTTTTTTATAACACTGGTAAGAAGAGTTTCTTAATTATAATTAAAAATATATGTAAACTTTCGGATATCCCGTATAGTGCAATGTATAAGAGTCTGACAAAACTATATCTTTGGAATTTAATATCTCCGTAACTATAGTGTTCATCAATTTCATTTTGCCACCAATCGTTTCAGAAGTATGTAAATAATAACCTTTCTAAATTTCAAAAAAATCCTAAGAAAACCCATATGGTGAAACTGAATTTATTTTTATTATTTTTATATCATTTCATTTAAATTGAGTAGGTAAACAATTATTTTTATAGAGAAATGTTTGAGGAATTTAACAGAACAAAAGTCACATTGAAAGATACATAACATAGATAGATAGATACATACAGGTGAAGGTAATATAAAGCATGTAAAAATTAGAGATTTTGGATAAGAGTGCCATAACATATTGAAATGCTAAAAGAGCACAAAAACTGCCCAAATTTTCTTTAGACCATCTAACATATACATATACTCCACTTTGGAGAGTTTCATCTTTTGGATGAATTAAAGTCAATAAAATTTGTGTAATATATAAGATTAAAGATGGAAACTTAAGAGCTAAGAAAATCTATAATAGTCTCGCTTGTTAAAAAAATAAATAATGTCATTGAACAAGGAAGAATTTCTACTGAAACGCTTAGAGATTTAAATAAACGATTTTTGATTGTTTTTTTATAAAGAACTGTAATTATATTATAAAATTAATCTTTGATTGTCTCCCTTTGGCTAGTGTTGTCAGTTTTGTCGCTTATCATGGCTCCAGCGCAAACACACCTAACATAGGTATGATGAGAACTTTTTTAGAAGAAATTTTTCAATTAATTAAGTAAGAAAGTAAGCTAATGAATTTTTAAAATTTATTTATCACATAATTAAATTACTATCAAAAATTTAATTTAAATTAATTTAATTCACAATGATAATGAGTATAACTGATAAGTGTTACAAGATAATCTATATATATAAAATTCTTTGCCCGATACACTAACTCATCATCAAAACAGCCAGAGCCACTGGACATAGAAACATGAAATTTGGAGAGGATATTACATCTATGACATAGGGGTTCACTAAGAAAGGATTTTTCGAAATTCGACCCCTAAGGGGGTCAAAGGGGGCAAAGTGTGTTTTAACTGATTATGCGATATCTCTTAAGGACGATAAAATATCTACTTGCTTTTTACTTATAAAAATACTAAATTAAAAATATCTAAAAATTAATTTAAGGATTTTTTGAAATTCGACCGCTAAAGAGGTCAAAATGGGCAAAATATCTTTGCAATGTGTTTACACTAATTATGCATTTTCAATTAAAAACGATAAGATATCTACTTGATTTTTACTTAATAAAATTCTAAATATAAATATCTAAAAAGTAATTTCAGGATTTTTTGAAATTCGACTACCAACTATCCAAAATGTGGGTGGGGGCAAAAATTAAAACTCCCTCCGATCTTGATCAAATTTTGTAGAGTTATTCTTTATAACGTTAAGAAACTATTCCTGTAAAAATCAACTATCAAAATTGACTGTATGAGGGCGAAGAGGGGGGGGGGGGCAAAATCTAGAAATTTTTAGCTTTTTTCTACATTTACACTTTAGAAAACTGAGAGTTATTTATTTGCAAATATCTAAAAAATAATTTCAACCTCCCAAAATGTGAGTGAGGGCAAAGAATTAATACTCTCTCCGATATAGATCAAATTTTGTAATGTTAGTTTTTAAGACTATATAAAATGTATGCTGTAAAAATCAATAGCCAAAATGAGTGCGTGGGGGCGAAAGAGGGAGCAAAATATTACAAATATATATTACAGACCTAATAATCACATGCCGAGACGCTGCCCGCCAGGGTCACCTGCCCGGAGGGCCGAGCTGAAGAGGGCGTGCCGAAGGCACGCCTGGAGCAGCCCGTCATATATAAACACTTAATGGATTCAAAAAGTGATTCTTTAAGAACGATTTTACGTTGTTCAGGGTCTCAATAAAAAAATCATAAGAATCACAGAGTAAATTAGCACTCAGTTGAAAGCGTTTGAAATGACTTAATGACATAATTTGTACCGTGGAATGGAAGATGTTTGACATTATCTTTTTTAATGTTGATTTCTCATTAAAGCGTGGTCAGGGAAGTCAGGTGGAATGAACAAGTTAAACCAGATTATTATCTTTGCATAGTTAATTCTTTCAAGTCCCTACTGCGCTGGATTAAAGTGAAAATAAAATTAGAAAATATACAATCATTTTCAAAACTCGGTATGCTCTTCGCAAATTTTGAATTATCATCCAGAAAAAAATTATGAAAGGCTAATACAAAAAACAAAAAAGGTGACGAATATTTTGGCTAATGGCTAATAGTATGGAGTTATAGATCCTATAATAGGACGAAGAGGGTATCGCCATTGGGGAAGGACAAAGAACTGAAACTTTAGCTATAGCACCTGAAGCTTGTTACTTACTTATACAGAGTGGTCAGCAAATTATGACTGCTATTAGAACTCATAATCTCATAAAGAAAAGCGAAGAATTTAAAGGGGTTTAAAAAATTCGAGTGTTTACCGAAACTTCGCGTTTTAAGGCCCCCTGAATGCAACATCCAATAATCGTCTGTCTATTATTTAACTCGAACAAATATTGGTGTGTCTGCCTAACAACCTTCACTTATTACTTATTATAAATTCTTTTACGTTTTAATCATTCAATTTTTTCTTTCAAATTGGTCCGCTGAAAGTAATTTTTTAAATTAAATATAAATATCTTTATCACATCACCCAAATTTCGAAAAAAAAATTTCATAAAGTCATAGGACGTATTAACAACGAGGTTTTTTCCAAAGACAATTTATAAATTAAATTAAATTAGAGAATAAAGAAAGACATGTTTTACGGACAAAAGGATCTACAGGGATTCGAATTCGGATAATGAAATTACATCTTCATACGGACATTACGCATGGGTATTAATCTGGGATCTGTAGATCAGTGAATTAGAACAAAACATCGCGTCGGTCAAGCAGAGGTCGTTTTTGGGTTTTTTCTCAAAAATAACTAGCTAATCAATTAGATGACGCCATGTCATGTCATAAAACAAGAAAAGACTAGATATCGGTTTGAATGTGTATAGATCTAGAACAATGTAATGAGGAAATTAAGTTAGGTATCGAATATAAAATATATAGTAACCTCAGGATTGGATGGAATGCAGTGCAGAAATAAATAAGAGTCTACTTAAAAGAATATTTATTGGAAATGTTTTCCTTTTACTGACGTTTCGTAGGATCTTCCCTCCTTCTTCACGGTACAAAAGGGTCAATAAAGGAAGCATATCGTCGCCTTAGAGTATAAACCTGCTAACTCATAACAATGAAATTTTACAGGGCAGATAAAATACAAACAAAATGTAATATTGTTGTTATGGAAAGAAACTACTTTTCACATTTATTTCTAGAACTTACGATCGTAATTTTAAGTAGCAGTTTTACTTGGACGATGCTGCATCTCTTTTTCTTTCGAACTGTAGTAATATGTCATATATGATAAAAAAATGGATTTAGCAGGTTTACACTCTAAGGCGACGATATGGGATTCCTCTTTCCTGCTACCTCTTTCAGCGATTCTTTGTGTATAGAGAATATTTTTACACTTTCCATCATCAATAGAACATTCCATCCAATCCTGAGTTATAAATCTGAGTCCGTCTCCAAAGAAAAACTTTTAACATTATCAAGATTTCTTATTTCAAATTAGTCATCCGAAAGTATCAATTTACTTCAGGTTTTTTTGGTTTTCGGTGGCTTAATTTAAAGGGTGAAGATGATTTCAAAGAAAGTCAGATTGAAAGTGAATTTGTATAGACCATACTATGTGTATATTTTAACTTCATTCCTTGTCTATATTATCGGTACGGTTTGATCCATGTGTGGTATGTGTGACTGGAAACAAGGGTCTTTTTCGAATGGTGTGGTGTGACCCGTTCTCGATTGAACCCCCCGTCTTCTAATTAGCGCTCTGGTTGCTTTGTGCTGCTGCTTCTTCAAACGGATGGGATCGAACTGTCTGCAAGTGCGAGATGTTTTTACTAATGAAGCCCAAGCTGAAAGAAAGCGTAGACAGGTGCAAACACAGCCATTTGCCTTGTCTGCTGTCGCCGAGAGCTTTTTACGAGCGCCATTGCGCCTTGGAGCATTTTTTTATTTCTTGCGATTAATTAATCTTCTTAAGAGATAAAACCTTTTAATTAAAGAGCGAATAATTAAGTAGATTTTTACCTTTTTCAAATAAACTTTATTTTTTACGTAATATCGTGTGTTATTGTCCGTCGCGTATTCGTCTAGTAGTCTATAAAAATGTCCCTGAAAATGTCCAGGTTTTCTAATCGTCCCGATATAAAATCATGTTTTGTTTTCTGGTATTTCTATGAAAACATCACGTGATGGATTACTTTTAAAAATCAACTCTGTATAAAAATATTAATCAAAAAAATGTAATACAATAAGTTCAAATTAGCAAATGTTGTTTTTATTATTTTCTTTATTTGTTATTATTTATGACTGATAATTTATTAAAATAATTTGATATTATTATAAATTGTTCAATTAAAAATGGAAAATATTTTTTCTAACCAATTAAAATGATTTTGTATTTTTACTATTTTTTAAATTGAAAAAGTTATTTTAAAAAATCAGCCCCGGTTTTCGGAATCTGATTAAAAGGACCAAAAGTGATCACTATAGGTATTATAAGTGTTCAGAAAAAATTTAGTCCATTTGGTCAGCTTTCTCGAAATAACTCAAAAACGGTTAAAATTATCTTGTAGAGTTTGGTATTTTAAGTATTCAGATTCTGACAAAGACAAACATATAGGAAGATATAAATACAGCCGACTCTCGATAATTCGAATTTTTCGATAAATCGAACTCTTCAGCTGTTAACTTCGGTAAATCGAAAAATGCTTTTTATTTTGATAGTGTTCGGCAAAGTGTGTGCCGCGGCACACTGGTGTTCCGTGGTCATTAGTTGGTATGCCGCGGAAAATGTCAAGTTTTATGAAGATAATGCACCTACACATAGCTGAGAGTTATGCGAGCAGCCTTATCAACGATCGCTCCAAATTTTGATCGCCTGGGCTCAGTTAAGCAGGCTTACATTTCTTATTAAACATCTTTTCATATTATACTGATTTTAATAATAAATAAATATTAAATAAACATTGGTTTTTTCTTTGGTGTCCCTTTAAAATTTCTTCATTTGGTAGGTGTGCCTCGAACACAAAAAGTTTGCGGAATACTGGGCTAGATAAATCGAAATCTTTTTCGTAACAAAAGCGGGAGAGAACGTTCTATAATTCCAACTAGGACTCTTCTTCTCTTTATAATTCGAAATTTTCCTAGCAAAATTTACAATATTTTGCCCATGTTTCGCATTGGATAAAGTAAAGACTATTCTTAATTTTTTTAATTAGGTATGTTATTATCTATTGTAATGTTAATACATTGGTAATTTTTTATTCTTTTTTGTCGTTTTTATTATTTTTACTTTTTTACTTGAGGCTAATATATAAAATCTATATAATTTCATATATATTTTAAAAAATATAATAAAAACTTAATAATTCGAATTTTTTTTTTCCTCTTGATAATTCAAACTTATTGATAATTCGAATTTTTCTTGTAGTCCCACGGATTATATCGAGAGTCGACTGTATCTGACATTATTTAGCAGATTCTTTCGAGTTGAAATATCAATTTCAGTTTTTCACGACGTTTTGGCTTTTACTGAATCCTTTTTCAAGTGATCTACTGTAATTGTATATTAATTTTTTACTTTACCATATAGGTAGAGTATGGTCAAGAGGTTATCGTGCATAAAAAAATGTTTTTTTTTTGCTTCGTTTTTTCGAAATATTTCAAAAACGGTTGATAATATTTTGGTAAAAAAATTGAGCCAAGCCATAGCGTTTTGGTCTATAAAAAAGTCCTAAAGAGTAAACATGGATAAGATTATATTAGAACGGATATTAATTATTTTCTAAGATTCTTCCAAAACTTAATTATTTTGCCAAAATGTCTGTTAGTTGGTACATTAGAGAGTATCTACGGTAGTTATTTAGCACCGAGGGGTGAACCGCGACCTAGTATACTGTACACCTACTTCCACTTGTACTTTCAAATATTTCCAAGTACTTATAAATATTTCCAAGTATTTCCAAGTACTTCCAACTCAATCTCCGAAGACTCTTCTTTTTTATCACGATGCATGTGTCTACACCGGTCTACAGAACTTTTTGCTACAACTTTTTTGTATCTGTATCATTATAAGAAAAAATATGTCAGTAAATCAATATTTCTGTCTTAAATGTCAGAAAGTCAGGTGGTCGCGCGCGCTAGAGCACCGAAAGTTGCTGCATCGTTATCTTAATAGCGAAACCAGTAGAAACTAGTAACCCATAATAAAAAGAATAAAAAGGCTAAACGGACTTAATATTAAAAGTCAATCAAATAATAAAAATTAAAAAAAATTAAACATATTTAATACTCTTATGAAAACAAACTTTCTTTTTCCTCTTATTCTGTTTAATTGATTTTTAATTTAATTTAATTTAATTTTCTATAATTTTGCGTTTTCGCACCATTCAGTATGGCCGCCTCTCACTTTGCGATGCGATTGCACATATTACTGGCACGACTTTGTATGTTGATACATTGATAGTGTTTTTTTTTAAGAGAAATTTCAATTATCACCACTCACACACGCTATAGCTCATGACATGCTGAGAGCTCATCATCCCAATATGCCGAGTGAAAGAATCTTCAAATTGTACTAAATTTTTTTTCTCACTTTCTCTCGATTTTAAAACTTTCATACTTAAAAAAATGTTCATATACTAAATTAAATGATTTACCCTATATTTATCAACTTTTTATAGTACTCAAAATACAAAATCGAAAATTATAGCTATTAAATTTCTATGACCATAGATAATCTAATCCAAAAGATTTTAGAAATCCAATAAAAAGCAGTTTACTAGTAATCGACGAATTACTATCGGAACGCCCGGGAGACAAGTCTACCTGCGGCCCTAGTATATTTAGAATTCATTCGAAATTTTGTATTTTTTTTGTTCATATTGAATTATTTTCAACTATTATTAGGTATACTGTCTATGCCATTCAGATATCCACGATAAAGGTATGAAAAGCTCGTTCTGGTGCTAAAATATTTGTATTTTTTATGGGAAAAACTGATTTGGTTTTAGGTTCTCTAGCTACAGAACTTTCAGTTCAAAAATGCAATAAATTAATTTATTCTGGCGCCCACTATTAGATTATCACAAAAAATTATTATTTAGGTATATTATTCAAATTTACTAGTTTAAATAATAACACGTTAACTTCTTAACAACATATATTTGTCATGTTTAATGAACAGCGTAGTTATGGGGTTGACAAAGTTGGTTCTTGTAAATAAACACACAGCGAGCCAAAGCCTTTGAGAACTTGACTTGACGTACCTACTGAATTTCCATTATTTATCTATTTTTTAATAATGCGAGAAGGCTAAAGAGGAATTTAGAAATTATTTTTAGGTTTTGGGTGGGGGGTTGAAGTCGTGGGTACCTGGGTGTGCAGGTTTTGAACAAATGAAGGTGTAGGTCAGAGAAAGATAAATACGGGAGACGAGCTCCATTATCTAGAACAGGGCTGTCCAACCAGTATCCCGCGGACAGCATGCGGCCCAGCACTGCAATAAGTATGCCCCAACATAAAATCATAAACTTTCTTAAAACATTGAGATTTATAGGTAGAAATATATTTATTCGCTTTTTCGAAATATGAATGTACATTTGTACAATACGTGAAGCTTTTTTCAAGAATAAAATTCACTAAAAGCAAAATTATAAGTTCAACTACTTTATAAGATAAAAATATCATGAAGTTTCGAATATTTAAAAATTCTTCTTTTTCTCATATTTTCATTTTCTAAAATATTTATTATTTCCGTAATTTATATGCTAAGACACTAACAGCGTCTATTAGTTATCATTCTAATACAAGGAGACAAGGAATTATGTTTTTCTAGAACAATCACAATTAATTGATAATTCTCTCTCTTGGACTAAAACTTGTCAGGACTTGTCTTTTTGATCTTTGCTCGTTCTTACTTGTCAATAGATAATGAATAGTCAGGGATTATTATATCCTTAACCCTTTAAAAAATAAATTATCATTCCTCATATCCTTCTTTAATCTCATTAGATTTAAACCCGTGACCCAATATAAAGTCATAAAATTCCTTTCGACATTGAGATTGACTATATATGTTATACTGGAAAACACACAACATTTTTTTTAAATGATAATTATGAGAGAAGGAGTTACACCAAAAAGGTGCAACCCCTAAAGGCCTGGGTTGGCCCCTCCATCGTGAAAAGAAGAAGAAAGAATTTTATGGGCTGGGGGAGGGTCGAAGGTATCTGTAGACACGGGTCTTAAATAGCTGAAGGTTATAAGTCGCGGGAAAGATGGTGGCAGGGAGTGAGTTCCAGTCTCTGGATGTCATAGGGATAAAAGAGTTGGCGAAAGCGCTTGTTCGACTTTTAACCAATTTGACAGCGAAGGGGTGTTGAGCGTTTGAAAACCGCATGTTTCTCGTAAAGAGGGTATTAGGGGGGATAATTGATTTCAGCTCGAATGAACAGACACCGTAATAGTATCTGTAGTACAGGTTAAGGGCAGAAACGGTTCTTCGGTGAGCCAGGGAGTCGAGTGAGTTGGTTAGAGCCGGGTCTCCTATTAGTTGGCCTGATAATTTTTTTCTCTAAAATAAGAAATCTGAAAATCTACTGTGAAGTTTTCAAAAAAATAAAAGTGCTCATTTTAAATTTTGAATCTGGAACTAGATTTCAAGATTTCCGAAAAAATAGTCTATTTTCGACTCCATTTTCACTAGAAATAAATTTTCTACTTGCAAACCTTCTGAAGGAATCTTCTAGAACAACAATTATATACCGATCTGAAAGAAAAATTGAATATTGTGTCTTTATTAGAATTTTATATTAATTATCTAGCCAGGAAAAATATAAACAAATAGTATAAGATAATATCACTTTTTGTAGGTATGTAGGTACGTAATTACATATACAAGAAGCGATTTTCAAATATAAAGTTTAGGAAAAGTAAAATTAGAAGCTCACTATGATCAAAAAAATAATAAAGTTCTTATTTCTACATTATTAACTATCTTTTTTGAATAACAATAGAATTATAATATTTTATCCGTGGTCCGACACAATTTTTTTTTCTTCAAATGTGGCCCGAGTAAGCCAAAAGGTTGGACACCCCTGACCTAGAACTTATAGGGGCATAAATAGTCCGGGAGCCCGGCCACATATTGCTACCTCATAAGGTACAAAAGATTTGAAGGTAAATTTAATATGAAATCAAGTAGTTATGTGAAAAAAGTCATTTCTTACAAATGAGACCAGGGGCTTTTGCCCGTGGGGGGCGATCAAAAATTGAAAAAAAGTCAAAATTTACCTCATAAGGTACATGAAAAATTTCGATTGGAATATGTCCCCATTGTATTATATAAATAAATTCCGGCTCATAAGAAACGAAATTAGGGGGCTTTTTTGCTTTAAGAAGAGATTTAATTTTCAAAAATTACTCGAAATTTACCTCATAAGGTACATGAAATTTTTTTTCATGGCTATTTACTTTACAATGCACAGTTCCAAAAAACAATGCGTAAGAAACCATATGTGGGGGCAAAAGTAGCTTAAGAAACCATTTTTCGAAAAGGGGACCAAAATTTACCTCATAAGGTACATGAAAAATTTCGACTGGAATATGTCCCCATTGTATTATATAAATAAATTCCGGCTCATAAGAAACGAAATTAGGGGGCTTTGTTGCTTTAAGAAGCGATTTAATTTTTAAAAATTAGTCGAAATTTACCTCATAAGGTACATGAAAATTTTCGACTGGAATAACTTCGAAATTGTATTATATAAATAAATTCCGGCTCATAAGAAATGAAATTCGAAGGCTTTTTTTGAATATAACGCTCTCTTTATTTAGTTTAAATTAGAATCCTGATCTGGGGGATTTAGCTTTGTAGGTTGGTTTCATGAAGAGAAAGGCGTCATGAAGCTTATGTGGAGCCGGAAGTCAGTTAGTTAGTTTCTTATAGGTTAGAGTGAATAAAGTCAAGTTTATAAAAAGTTCTGCGTTATATTTATAAAACTCGTCCAGACTACACAGCTCCTCTGAAATTCTGAAGACAACAATTCTTATTTTTCTTTTTATTTGTGCCGTATACGTGAAGTTTTCCAGCTAAGTAAATCGAGATCTCTACAGGTACAACTTAATTTCAAACATTCAAACTTGACCCAATTCGGGTGTTTGCTATTTGATATTCCCAGTAACTTTACTAATCCAAGTACTTCTATCTCACCAGGGTGAAACATTTCAGAATGGACCAACCTGCCTCTCCATCGTACTCTCCACTTCACAATGAGGGTAATCTATTTTGTATTATTCATAATAATGATATTCCAATGAGCACGACAACAAAAATAAAGAAATTCAACGACGAAACTTTCAAAAAAGCATTAAATGCAAAAAATCTAAGATCACAAAACGTATCATCGAAATATAAATACATAGTTGAAAATTTTCCCAACAATCTAGACAATAGTTTTTATGGATATCATAGTTTGTGCTATAAAAACTTTACAGCGGTGCGTAGAACCGAAGCGATGTTCTTGTTCGATTGCTAGGGATCCATTTAAAGTGAAACGGGACCCTATTAGTGTGAAACCTACCAAGTATTATATATTTTAAAAAAAATTTGAAAAAGTTCCAAAAAAACATTTTTCAAAAATTTTATTTACTTTATTAAATTTTTTGACTCCACAGTCCCTGAGATGGAAAATCAACCATCTTCCACAATGAATGACCCTGTCATATAAGAAAATCTTAAATTCTAATTCTATTCTAGATGAAGGAGGAGGTATCAGCCAAAGATGGAATCACTGGGTTCAATAAAATCACCTTTAATGAGACGTTTCGGCCTAAATTTTTAGCCTAATTGACTGAAGATGGCCAAATAAAATTTAGGCCGAAACGTCTCATTAAAGGTGTTTTATTGAACCCAGTGATTCCATCTTTGGCTGATACCTCCTCCTTCATCTAGTATAGTTTCATCACAGCCACGAACTCTTACAATATTCTAATTCTATTGATATAAGCAAACTTTGACTTGTCTATAGCACTCTTGGTTATTTCTGATTTTATATATTAAGAGTTCTTAGAAATAGATTAGTCCAAAAATTCTCGAAACATCTTTATTTATTCCATTTTTCTATTATTACTATTTTAATAGTTCTTCAACGAGGACAATTTTTATTCGAGTAAAACTTGTCTGGACTCTTCTTTGACATGCTTGAACTGGAAGATACCATATACCATTTCTAGCAGGAAGGGACTTCAAACCTTCTATCAGCGCTCTTTACGGAAAAAGCATTCATTTTAATTTGCCCCCTTGAAACTATGCAACAATTTTATTTCATTTTGAGAACCAATAACTCTATACTTTTCAAAACATACGGATAATAATTATATTGAGAATTTATATAGGACTATTATATCAAAGATCTTAGTATATTATATGTCAGGAGGTTTCGCCCCTCATCGAACCCGATACTAATAATTTGAAAATCTAAAGATCCTCCTGAAATTTTGAAGTCGATATTTATGAAAATACTCCAAATGTTTGAAATTTTAGTGATGCGCCGCATCTACAGCAACTAATATATATAGGTATATAATATATATATATATATATATAGGTATATATTAGTTTCGAAACTATCAGTGTGCGAGTCAGTCTTGTCCGGCATATTATCTAATTTGACAGTTAACAACTCATGTATTTTTTGCAAATGAGAATTTTGTAAAGTTTAGTGACTTTAACTCGTCAGAACAAACATTTATTATTGTTGGGTCACAGAAATAAAAAGTAAAAGAAATTAATCAGAAATAACAAAAAATACATATATTTTGAATAAATATGTCTAACTTACTCTGTTGCTTGTAATTCGGACCTGTAGCAAATAAAGCCAATTTAGTAGTCCTTTCCAAGGCTAACGCTATGCAGGTAACATTCAATATTCCTCTCTATCTCTCTCGCTTGTTAGGAGAACAATGCATGAATGAATCCATCACCAGAGAGAAAGGCTTAAAAAAGCACAAAGTGCTTCTACTTGTGTATTCCCAGAAGCCAGAACGTCACGAAAAACACGAAAAGAGATATTCAGCAAATACAGAAAATTATTAGTATTATCATTAGTTTTCCTTAAAAGTGATTTAAAATTAGAGCCAAAAGATGCCAAAAATTGAATCAGGAGTTTTCTTATTCTGTATGCTGTGCTTCTCTTTAGATCCAAGGACAATATAGCATGAGAAAATATACTTTTTGCTTTCACTTTTATTGAATAAGTGAAGTATGGAATGGCCTCACCGGAAATACACTTTTCACTGTCTTCAAATTTTAATAAAATACCGTACATAGTTCTAAGTGTTGAATTAACTCAATTTTTTTTTACTTGTGTCTAAAAATGTCTGATATGTAAAAATAAACAAGTTTTTTCTTTCTATCTGAGTGTCAGTCTGGATTCTAATGATGGACAAAGAACGAAGCTCTTAGAAAGTTTGTTTAAAAATCAAAATATGTGTTTTACCAATACAAAAAATCGTTTTAATTTTTTTTTTTTTTTATAAAGATACTGATACAAGAAGAAGTTGCACCAAGAAAGTACAACCTCTGTAGTCCGTGGTGGACCCTTGTAACGTGAAGATAAGGGGAGATTTAGTGATTGGGTAGAAGTCGAAGGTATCTGTGGATGCTGGTCTTGAAAGATTGAAGATCATAAGTTGCTGGAAAGACGGTCGGGGGAAGAGAGTTCCAATCTCTAGATGTCATGGGGATAAATGAATTGGCGAATGCGTTTGTTCGATTAGTATCCAGTTTAAGCGTGTAGGGGTGTTGAGTTTTAGAAAATCGTGTATTTCGCGCAAATGAGGCCCTTGGTGGGATTATCGATTTAATTTCGTCAGAACAAAAGCCATGGTAGTATCTATAAAAAAGGGAAAGGGCGGAGACAGATCTACGATGGGCTAGGGAGTCGAGAGTGTCAGTTAATGTAGGATCGCCTATCAGTCTGATAGCTCGTCTCTGAATTGCGTCCAGGGTTTCAAGAGAATTCTTGGGGGACCCTCTCCACAAATGCGAGCAATATTCAAGATTAATTATATGGTTTCTAGTTTCAAAAGAAATAGGAATGACATACATACGATATATCTATATATTTATATCTTCAATGGTTTGAGTTTTTTGTCCCGAAATTTTATATTATAAAGCTACATCTAAGCTAAGATTCAGATTTCTATTCGATGACAAAAAATTTGATAAGCTATAATTTACATTAAACTTGTATGGAGTTGTGAAATAAATTTTACTTTTACCTTGATAGCTTTACTCATATAAAATGCTAACTTCAAATCAAGCGAATAGTTGACTATGCCTTATAATTAGAGACCGGATTTTTATGGAGTAATAACTGCCAAAATATGCCATAAAATAAGCAGTTAAAACTTTTAAAATATGCAAGTAACATGCAGAATAAGTTGAAATATGCAAATATATGCAGCAAAAGATGGCAAAATAAATTTTGTATGCACTAAAAAATTAAAATTGAAGACAAAAAGACTATATATTTGAAGGAGTGCTATGAAAGGAATAAAACGATAAAGTATAGCTATAGACACCAAGAGTAAAATTTGTACTTTTATTGCGTAAAACATTGGACAAAATTCCCATTTGATTTAATATATTAGAATATCTTTAAACTCAAAGAAATATTAGGTGCACTTGAATAAAATCAATATAATAATTATAATAATGTTTCAAAAATGTGGTCGAAAAATTACTGGGTGGGGGGGGGGGGTGGGCTATTTCACAGTCACGATTGTTTTATATTGCTTTTATTTTTTTATATTAAGAAGTTTTTCTTAATGACGTACAAATAATAAACTAATAAAATAATGCAAATATTTGACCGGCTATAATCTGATTCCTACAATAATTTAAATTTACACACACTTCCACACACACACACACACACGAACACTCAATGACCAAAATGGGCTATAGTTCCCGAAGGCCATTAAAAAAAATAATTAAAAAATTAACAAAGGATGTCAAAAATAAATAAAATTTGATTGTAATTGTGAATCATTTATGTTTACAATTATATTCAGGTTATTATGTCTACGGTCACTTAAAATTGATTTATAAGATGAAAAAGAGCCCTGTACGTCCATAGACGTACTGGGGGCAAATTTAAAGAAACTTAATCCCCCCACTTTTAGTTTGGAAGAAAAATATTGCAAACTTTTCGTGATTTTCGTGTAGAATGTAGTATTCTAGTACAACTGAATAATAAGAAAAATGGGTGGGTTGTAATTTTGTAGCTTGTTTACATCTCATGTAATACAACTTTCTATACTTCGTAGTCCAACACTACACTTCGTGTCGTTGAGGCCTATTTTAATTTTCTTTGAATTTAAATTAGTGTCGTCCTGTTTTACCATATTTAATCTTTTATTTTTATTCTTTCTCAAAAATTACTTTTAAAACCTCTGTATTTAGCGCGAAATATGCAATTTTATGCAATATCTTTCAAATATGCAATTTTATGCAATATTACTCTTATATGCAAAAATATGCAGTATAAAATTTAACCCACAGTATCCTAGATGCATGAATCGGATAGATAATTGATCTCTTGGGTCGTACGTGGCGGCAAACAAAATATGCAATTGTATAGGAATCCGATCTCTATTTATAATCTGATCCTGATAATATCGCATGAAATTGCCTTCCCGCTTTCGTCTTTCCATTTCACTAGAATCTTCATTCCTTCAAGAGCCATGTTCACAAGTACCACTAACTCCAACATATAATATTCCTTGATTTGTTATTATCTACTTTCTGGGACACTTGAATAAATTTTAAAATATAAGTAGATGTTGCAAATTCAAATATAACAATTAAACATAATTCAATTTTCCATAGAACCTAATTCAATTCAACATATATCTACAAATATATATTTAAAATTGAATTCATTTAATTTTCATAATTTACATAGGATATTCATTTTTTATTTCATTTGAATTTTTAATTGTTCTTCCTCGGTGGATAAAAGTTTTTTCTTTTTTCCCTAAAATAATCGCATTCAAAACGAATTTAGATCTTAGTTAAAAAAAAATCAATTCTTCAAAATAAAAATCTCTATTCACGGTGACGTGGCTCTTATTTCTTATGGTAAAAAAACACCTTATTATAAAAAGTGAAGAGGAGAGAGAAACTATCTTCCTTTTCATCACCTCTTGCCTCCTAGATCAACAAACAAAAATAGATCTCATTGGGCAACAGGCGTCTTGAAGAATACAAAAAGAAAAAAATTCAATTCTTGTCTTCTCTCGTTCGTTTTCAAAACAGCACAATAGAATCTGTCAAAATGTAACTAGAAGAGGAGGATCCTGTTGAAAGCAAAAGAAACCAATCGAAATGCCCAATGCTTATAACATAATCAAAATGTGTGGTTATTGATTATTCTGACACCCTTCTCAGTGATTGACTCTTCTTTGGATCTTAAAGTAAAAAAAAAATGGGGGATTGATTAGATGGCCTGCATAGCCATCAATTTATATGAAATAATAACAAACCAAGAATTGAATTAATCAGTGGATGTTTTGATAATCCCTTGAAGAGGAAACTTCTTAAAATATATGACAATTTTAGGAATCTGTATGTATACCTAAAAAGAGAAGTTTGGGTAGAAACATTCTGGATTTCATATTTTTGATTAAATATTTTCATCAGAATGCACAGTGTTTTAACAACTAATTCTGGAAACTTTTTCAAGCGATTGTGAAGCCACTAGACCAGAGGGGTTTTCAAGGGTGGAATTCCCCTCAGGGGGGAATTTTAGTATTTCGTGGGGGGGGAATTAATCTGTGTACAAATTTCAATAATTTTAAAGAACGAATTAAAGAACTGGCAAAAAACCGGACTGAGAACGTATGGTAACGTTGTTTCGTTTATAAGATCAGAAGAATTATAGATGAGCTAACATGAAATCAAAATTGATAAAGTCCCATTATATATTCCCTTCAAAATTCCAAAAGAGTTTAATAATGGCAAGAATTAATTAAAAATAGATAAATTTCTCAAAAAAAGTGTTAATATAAATAAACAAACTTAAAGGTAAAACATGTAAAAACTTGATTAGAAATTTATAAATACCATGTTGATCCTATTATTAAACTTTTATGAACTTTTGAAGTATGTAAATAAATTTCAAAAATTGACACGTCTGTGTTTCTTTTAGGCATCTAGGCTGAACAAAGAACTCCCTCAGTATACACCAGGAATAATTTCATAAGCACTTAAAAACGAGTCCGGGATCAGGTGCCGAAATGTTACGCATTCTGATGAGATCTCATAAAAAATGTCTTGGCGGTCCCAGTTGAAAATTATTTTTTGATAAACAACTTAACCCCAAAAGTATGAAATCCACAATTTCATGTACTTAGTTTTACAATTTCTGAAACCCTCCTTAGCTTTAATCCTAAAAAGTCCGATGGGAAGGTATGAGCGAATTTCTTGTCTGATTTCCTTGAAATAAATGCTGTATCTAGAATAAAAACGCTTCAGAATTTGCCATTGTGCTTAGTGAAATAATCGAGATCAGTTTGTAATGTGTTGTTCCAATTCAATTAGTCAATGAAGAAAGGGATGCAAATCTTGATTAGATAAGTAAATAAGCGGTGCATGTACGTATACGTGTGCGTATACGAATAATACACGAATTTCACTTACAACTTAATTACTTCTTACATACTTGAAATCACTCTTCCAATTATCTGCCTTCGAATTGGTCTACATGTAACACAAAACACCAGATGTTAAAAAATAATTCTGGTGGAGAATTTTGGAATAAAAACGTATGCCCATTAAAGACACATTGCAGCAATCCCAATCGGAACACCCATCCTTGATTGTCGATCAGAGAAAGATGCATAACCTTTAAAGAACATATATGGTATGATAGTTTTAATTAACAAATAATTAAATTTATAATAAACAAATAAAGAATTTGGCACTGGCGAACCAAGAAGAATAGGCAGTTTGAATTACTCTTGGAAATCTAAATGGTTTGCGGCAGTGTAGTGCCAATAGCATAGTAGAATTCACAAGAAACGTCCCCCAAATAAAGTTTCTAATAATATTAACAATTTCAGTAATTTTATTTTTATTTTATTGTGATAATCTTTATTTTGATTTTTATTGAGAGCTTCCTGATCTTCTACTAAATCAATATTTTAAAATTATAAAATATTATAATAGTATATTATAAATATTTTAAAATTATAAAAAATTCACAAAGAGAAACAAAGAGGTGAGATATATGTGTGTATGTTTATTTGCATCAAGCAGAGGACAACCTCTTTGTTTCTCTTTGTGAATCAACAACTCTGCTACTCTCGGCAAAACAAAAACTTTTCAGTGAAAACAAAGATTTAAGTATCTTTTTGGGTGTCTTTTTTGAAAAAAGATGGAAATTATTTCATTTAAAAACTTTTCAATTATATAAAAAAATTCCTTTGTTAATGGAAGATTTTTTCAAAATGTAAAAGCAGCCCCACCATTGTACCTAAAAAATAAATAAATAAATAAATAATGAATAAGTCACGGATTCCCTGTCTTAGTATTTTTCTATCGTACTCCCTGGTTGGGATCGTTTGCTTTCTTTACAAATTTTTGAACGTATCCTGTTTAGCATGCAAGACCCGATCCCGCTGTCTAATTGGCTATAAATTCCCAATTAGTCAGCCTATCATCATCATCATCACGGCTAACAAAATGAATTTCTCAAAGAGACGAAACCATTAATGCAAATCCAAATGGAAATTCAAGAATTTTCAAAGTTTTTTTTTCTCACAGAAATTAATTGAAAGTTAGAATTCGAGTAATCTCGAAGATGGGATGAAAACACTAAAACAACACGTTTCTTGATAATTATTCTGAAAAAATAAACCGAAATGTCGAGTAGCTGATAAAATTAAATAGAATCTGATGGATTGGCAGTCCAGATAAATAAAACAATATTTCAAAATAAAAATTTTTATTGGAATGAAGTTTCTATGTTTTTTTAACTAAGATTTAGGACGATCCTCTTTCCTTTTTCAGGGTTTTAAGATTAGCAGGAGTTGGACATCAACAATAATCTTTTATACAATTATTTATAGAAATAAGTTAATATTAAAATAATTCGTTCAAAATAATGAGTTTTCAAATGATATTAATTTTAAATATATCATTGTGTGTGCACATAAAATACATATCCCCCAAAAAGTTGTAAGTGTTCCCTACGGTCCTGCAGAATTTCAAATTTCCTCTAAAATTTAAGTTTTTTTTTTGCTTATTCGTGAGTTTCGTGCTTTTCTGAAATGTAGTGAAAAATAATTTACAGGCTGTTTGTCTGGATCCAAGAATGAAATATGGTGTAAAAATGTTGATATTTCCAAAACAAAGAGCTGAAAAAGTCAAATATTGTAGAGCTGTTCACAGACTAAAGAGAGACTAACTTCGATTTTTGAATTTTTTTTAAATTTTATTGACAAAGTACCTGATTGATGCTTAACTTTTTATATTAAAAATACGTAAATATTTTTAATAATTAAGCTGATCAGCAATAAATTACAAAAAAAAAATATTTCAGAAACCATTGAGAATCAATAAAAGCTACGCGCCTTTTGACGAAACTCACAAGACACCTCTTCCAGCTATTTACGATTATTATAGAATTAATGATTACATGCAATATAATATTAACGAATTCATTCCTCCTGACATCTAGGGGGCCCATAAGAATAATACATTTTATTAATAAAGTAAAGGGAGTGTAGTTTCACAGTGAATGAAATAAAACTCAAAGAGGTTTATACAAACTCAATATATTTCGGATTATTAGTCCATCATCAGGAGTTTACAGATTACAAACTCCTGATGATGGACTAATAATCCGAAATATATTGAGTTTGTATAAACCTCTTTGAGTTTTATTTCATTCACTGTGAAACTAGACTCCCTTTACTTTATTAATTAATATCATGTTTCACCTAAATCCTACACCACTTTCTCTAAGCAAAATAATACATTTAGTTTCACGTTAACTAGCGTCTTTGATTTTCGCCAATAATAAAATTCTTCATTGATTTGTTTATTTGAAAGGAAGATTAAAAACGATGTACATTATTGTAAATAGATTATTTTGTCAATTTTCTAAACTTTTTGTTTTTTGGAATAATCAATCGATTTGACTTATAATGCCAAAGACTACCGTGCCAAATCTTGAAACATTTTACACTTTTTCCTCCAATTCTTTGATAATAAAAGAATTATTCTTTAGATATTTCAGAGGGGAATCCTAAATATATCAAGAAGGTCGATTAAACTAGAAAGATGTTTGGTGGAATCGGCATTCAAGATCACGCAGATTATATTTTGTAATGAAAAAACGAAAAACATCCATTAAGCTTTTCTAAAAATTTCGTTATAACCAACTCATTCAGATTCTGAGTAAAAATGGGAAACGATACCACGTCGCAATGTCATTATGGGCCATGCCAACCAGAGCTAAGAGGATTTTTTGTTCAGGGCCTGAAATCAATTTAAACGAGACCACCAACGATTTTCATGTAAAAAAAGGCGAGTAAATGGAATAAAAATCGACAATCGTTAGATAAGAGGGTTTCTTTAAAATGAAATTCGAGTTTAAGAAAAAGTTTTAGGAATGAGTGCACACTATTTGAGTATATCTATCAATTATCAGTTTTTATATAAAATCAAAGAAATGACAACATTTTTAAAATAACTCGAAAAAAATGAAATTATTTTCAAAAAATTTTCATGACTTAGTACGCTCTTTGCATATTTCGGTTATTCTGTGAACTGTTTGAGCTAAAAAGCTTATACCTACACAAAGATGTTAATATAGTAATATCGATCAAGGTTTAGAGGGGCAATTGTTTATTTTTTGAGTAATAAATGATAAATGAAATCGAATTATTACCTTTGATTTTGATTTGATGTTTGTATAATATTTTTAATTAATTGTTGAATTCAATGTTAAAGTACCTACTAAATCAGTTGAATAGAATAAAAATATAAAAATTTTGGTTTTGAGATTTTGAAGCTTTTGAAAACAGTTCTAAAAAGAATTTAAGGGAACAACTATCTAGTAATTTTGTTTAAAAGTTTATCACCATATTAAAATAAAAATAAAATAAAATTAATGCAACGATTATTAATCCTTGAAATTGTTATGACAAGAAGGTGCAATTCTCGAGATGCAATATTTTTATTTTTCCTAAAGTAAGTAATTCCGATATTTTATTTTTATTATATCTGAGAATCACCAATATCTAAATGCATGGCAAATTTCAAGCTGCTAGCTTAGAATCTACATGACTGTGAACAGAAAGATAGACAATGAAGTCTCTACCATGTTGTTCGATTTTTATTATATTTAATATCCAACTCTAAAAATCAATTGAAAAATTAACAACCTAAAATAGCTCAATGGAAGTTTAAATTTTAGCTTAAACTTGAGAAATGTGACATCTCAAGCTAAAATTCACTAAAATTTTAAATTTTCATTTCTCCGAGATTTACTATTTTTAATATATCGCTTTTACAGAGAGACAGTCAGATTGGAAATAATGATAATATTATTTTGATTTAAAGAGCCTGAAAACTTGATTTTACGATAAAAACTTGAATTAGATTTTGAGAATCTATTCCAATATTTCTACTTACAATATAAATTAAAATTTGCATTATTATTATTATTTTTATTATATTAAGTGATGCTAAAAAATGCCACATCAAGAAGGGACAGAACGTCTAACTTAGAGTTAACTCTCGAATCGTGAAAAGAAAAGGAAAAATTCCAGAGAATGGGTCGGAGTTGAAACGAGTCTTCAATGTTTAAAAATTTTAGGACGGAAAATATGTAGGAGGGAACGAATTGGCAAATGTTGCTTTCGACGTGAATATTTAAAAATGGTGTGTTTTGTACAAACGAGATTGATTGACATCAACTCGACAATATAATCGCCATGTAAACCTATTTATAAGAAAAAGAAAGGGTGGAGACAATCCTTTCTATGATGAGAATCGAGTGATCCAGATAACGTTGAATCTTAATTACTTTTATAGCTTACTTACTGCCAAGGTAGCAAGAGAATGCTTGGGAGCAATCTATTAAATAGTTTGCAAGGTACAGAATCATTTTTCATCATTCGTCCGCCTCTTATCCACATAAGAAGCAACAAATGCGACTGGAATCAATTCCCTAGCAACACGCACAGTGCTGGAATGTTGGATGACAATTACACTTGACTAATTACTTAATCCTTTATTGCTTGTGAACTAGACTGGATGTTTGGTGTCCATTTTGATTCCCATCGGAATGGAGACCACCTGCTACGTGATACCCATTTCCAGATATTCAGTCAATTTGTTAGGATTTGTTTTTGTGGATGATTGGCTTTTTGTTGTCTTCGATATAATACGCGATATCATATGACATTCCCAGGCATCTAATAAAACTTAATTCCTAAAGACATTTCTTTAGATAAACAGCCATTTATGGTCCACTAACAAAAAACAACAATTTTTCAAAGAATTATTATACAAGCATATCTTACTAATATGGCGGGTTAGGTTCCAAAGCCATTGTCATAAAGGGATTTTACCCAACACATTTCCATATCGTAATACATTGAATGGGAGAAGAGGTGCCCGGAGTAGAATTTCTGACATCGAATGTTTTTCTTTTCCCTTGATTCAAATATAAGAAATAAAGGAACAAATTAACAATTCAAATCAAATTTTAAAATTAAATAATGTGATTTGATATAAAAATTAATTTTAAGGGAAGTCATACATATCTATTTACCATTCGGTGACTTATTCCCATAATCATTAAGACCTTTTTAACCGACTTCAAAAAAGGAGGACGTTCTCTATTCGACTGAATTTTTTTTTTTTTTGTGCCTATTTTACCTCATATCTCCGCCAATTGTCAACCGATTTTGAAAAATTTTTTTGCATTGGGTCCAGTCTAGCTTCCGATTAGTCCCATTTTTTTTTCGTTTTTTTTTCATAGGTATTAGACCTTTTTTATTAGGTTTGTTTAGACCTAACCTTTGTTTATGAACCGATTTCGATGGTTCTTTTTTTATCCGAAAGGGGGTGTCTTAGGGATGGTGTCATATTAATTTGCTCAAGTTCTGATGATATGATCACTATTAATAACATCACTAAAAAGAGAAAAATAAAAATAATTTTTAAGAAAAAAATAAAAACCGACTTCAAAAAATTAAATGCAACAAATAAAATACACTAAAAGGTATAAAATAATTATTATCTTATTTAGTTACAACTAAACGACGAAATATTAACATGAAATTACTTTTTGAAGTTGGTGCCAAACATATACCTTTTATGAATCGCACTCGACGGATCTTACTTAGTACGTTTGGAGGGTATGCTCGCTTATAGGTATAGTTTGTTTGGCACCTACTTCAAAAAGTAATTTCATGTTAATATTTCGTCGTTTAGTTGTAACTAAATAAGATAATAATTATTTTATACCTTTTAGTGTATTTTATTTGTTGCATTTAATTTTTTGAAGTCGGTTTTTATTTTTTCTTAAAAATTATTTTATGTTCTACTGTGTACTTATAATATTAAATTTTTGATTTTCAATTTGAAAAGTTCATAAAAAAACAACTGTTTTTTAAAATAAAGATGAGAAGGAAAATAAAAGTTGTATTCTGTGCTCACCAATTCATTTTTAAATGTATTTAAAATACTGCACTCCAACCGTTTAAAGAACTAGAGAAATATTCAGTCATTGACTTGGAGGCGAAAATATTGGTGTACATAAATAAATAAAAGGATTAATATAATATATTAAAATTAAAATATAGAGTGGTTTAGAATACATGCTATTAATGGAGAAAGTAAGTGAAAGTGCTAATTACCTGTAAAACGCCGCGGCGTGGCGACCCATACACTCGTACTCACTTAACGATAACGATTGAGGCCAAGCGAGGCTCGGCCGGCCGCCCGGGCGATTATCAATTTCCGCGAAATGTTTTTCACTCGGTTTAATACATTTTTTTAATTTATCATAAGGAATTAGAAAAAAGATGCCCGTTTGTTTTCCATCTCGGGATAGAAAATATAGAAGATTTTTAGGGGTCGAAGACCTCTTTAAGGGTAGTTTATTAAAATTTAATACAGAACAAATTTATATCATATATTATTTAGACACGTGAATACATTTTTCGGCTAGGTCGAAATTTATATATGAGGCATTCCACGCCAAATCGGAAGGTTTGAAAATTTTTAATTTTTTAACCGACTTCAAAAAAAGGAGGTGGTTCTCTATTCGACTGAATTTTTTTTTTGTGCCTATGTTACTTCATATCTCCTCCAATTGTGAACCGATTTTGAAAAAAAAATTGCCTTGGGTTACCCTCCGATTGGTCCCATTTTTTTTTCATAGGTATTAGACCTTTTTTGTTAGGTTTGTTAGGGCCTAACTTCTTTCTTTATGAACCGATTTTGATGATTCTTTTTTTATTGGAAAGGGGTATCTTAAGGATGGTGTCCTATTAATTTGGTCACAATAACATCACTAAATAGAGAAAAAATAAAAATAATTTTAAGAAAAAAATAAAAACAGACTTCAAAAAATTAAATGCAACAAATAAAATACACTAAAAGGTATAAAATAATTATTAACCTATTTAGTTACAACTAAACTACGAAATATTAACATGGAATTACTTTTTGTAGTCGGTGCCAAACAAACTATACCTATAAGCGAGCATACCCACCAAACGTACTAAATAAAATCCGTCGAGTGCGATTCATAAAAGATATATGTTTGGCACCGACTTCAAAAAGTGATTTCATGTTAATATTTCGTAGTTTAGTTGTAAATAAATAAGTTACTAATTATTTTATAGCTTTTAGTGTATTTTATTTGTTGCATTTAATTTTTGAAGTCGGTTTTTATTTTTTCTTAAAAATTATTTTTTTAAGCAACTGCGTTAACACCACCCGACTTTCACTTTGGCTACATGACTAATCTCAAATCCCCTCGCATTTTCAAATTGAGATAATATATATATATATATATCAGAAAACTTATGATACTTGTTAAGTAGAGAGTTTTTTTTAGAAATTCACATGAACCGTTTTAGAGAAAAAATAAAAACCATCAATCTTCAATTAAGGGGTATGTCGTTCAAATGCTTAGGATACCGTTGCTGATGGATTCATAGATTCAATTTTCTGTGACTTAATTATGCTAAGATACTACTATACTATACACTTTAGTGCATATATACACACACATACATACAAACGTAAAAACACATACACCAACTGTAAATTTTCTGGTGAATTTTGGATCTGGCGCCTATAAAATCCATTTTATTTTTTTCAACTAAGTTTCTATATATTAACAGCATCGAATACTCTACGTTGTGCGAGTGTAATTAACTTTTATAGTTTTGAAGAAAGAAGTCTTCGGAAATTGAAGTTCCCGATAGTGATTGCAACACTTTAACTTTCCTGCTTAGCTATATAAGTGAAAGTAAAATTCCAGATGAAATTATACCATATATAGTGCCGTAGCTAACATTTGAAGGACCTTATGCTAGGTGTTAACTTGTGCTCCTATACTTTTTATTAATAAAACAGATATAATATAATTAAGTAATGGAGAGGGATTCAGCCAATGGGTAGCACTAAAAAACTCCCAATTATGGAAAACGTTTCGGCTTTAATTAAATAATGCCATCATCAGATATATGCGTTTTTTGTAAAAAATGTATTTTATTATAGGATTCAGTAATTTAATTTTTTGCCATCTTTAATGTTTGGGTTTTGTGCGGGTGCCCCTGTTGTACTTGCCTAGTTACGTTTCTCAAAAATTATTAGCCTCACTTCCGTGAGATTTTCAATATTAATTAGGCAAACACTAGAATCTGAAAATATATAAACTGTTTTTTTTTTGTCTTTTTATTTTAATTTACTCTTGTGTTTAGTATATTTTGTTCTATTTTTTAGTATGGACTTTTAAATGAGACAAAATATATAAGGGGTAAAAAATATTAAATAAATATTTTTGTAATTTAGACAGTGATTCGTTGTAGAAAGATAATAAATAATAAGAATTGAAATTGTAATCCATAAAAGTGTATTATAAAATTAAGTTAAGTAGATTCTATTAATTCAAGGAATCAAAAAATGGGACTCGAAAAACCGCATCTAAGAAACCATCCAATATTTTGCTTAGAGAAAAAGTAAATTAAATGTACCTATCGCAATTGCTCCTTATGAGAGTGAAGGGATTTTTTCGTTTCTTAGCAGTGCTGTTTTTTTTTGGAATGTCAAAAAATCATCAAATGAAAAAAGTCCTAATTAAATGGTAGATATATTCAATATCTCTAGAAAAAATGGTGGCAGAAAGTTCTTTGATGTCAATTTATTTTACCTCTTAACACAAGAGATTTGCTCTGAGAAGACGAAAACATTTTCTTTTTTGAGTAATCTTGTGGATGGATAATTACCCCTCTCATGGTTGAAGGAATGATTGCAAAAAACATGTTATATCAGAGTTTATTGCATAAAGCGATTGCGTTAAGTATTGGATGAGAGAAATACCAATAATTTTGCGACCACTCTCCTCTTTGAATAGTAATTTGTAACTAATACAAACTAATTTAGCTTAGTCAAAAATAATTCTATAATATTTTTTCAAAATTTAATTAAGTAAATTAAAAAAATAATTAAAGAAAAGTTATTTTATATTACGTAATTAAATATATCAAGCCAGGAAACATTGTTTTCATAGAGTACTAATCATCATTTCAATTAGTAAAAAATTTATTAAATGAATAATTTATAGAGTGACCAATTTTGTGTCAGCCTTATTTGGTATTAGAAATTAAAAATAAATAAATAACAAGGTAAAAAGTAAATAAGCATATTAAAATTAATGACCATAAAGCTCTATCATTTGAAGAATACTTTAGAAGTAGTATAATCAAAAGTAAAAAAAAGTTTCGCATTATGAGTTAATTGTGAAAACGAAAATGAAAATATTATTAATTTTATATCAGGCTAGAAAGTACTTTGAAAGAATCATTTTAGTAAAAAATAATGAATTTAAAAACTGACAAGTGTATCTCTTTGCAGACCATATTATTTTAAAATACAATAATGAAGAATTATAATAATCATTGTGATGAAAAATTATGTACTAGCGAATGGAAATCCAAGAAGAGCTCTCCTTTCCTAGGCAATCATCTATCTTAAATCATTCTATTTTATAAAAGATAAACTAAGATCGATCTTTAAGAAAAACGCAATACTTCATTCCATAGAATATAAATGTGAAAGTAAAAATCAATTATGGTGTTCTCTGATTAATAAGAGAATTAATTAGAGATTATAAATACTTTTGCTTACATTCGAAAGGGTTGTCTTCCCCTCGAGATTCAAACCCAAGTGGCAAAAAAGTTATCCAGACCATTTATATTTCAAATTAAATTGAAATGTTTCTTTTTGGCGAGAGTAGCAGAATTTTTATAAATTAAAGGAGACAATAAAAGAGTGTGTCTTAATGTTGGAAAAAATAAATTTTTTAATTTATTTATACGAGACTATAGTTTCGAGGTCACCTGTGAATCAATTGTAATAGACTGATGAAGAGGGAAAAGACCTCGAAACTATTGTCTCGTTATAAATAAATGTATTTTCCAGCAGAATACACTTTCATTTATTGTCTTCTTTAATTCATTTGTATTTCTTTGACTCTACCTGGTTTCTCCATTTTACCTTTCTTAAACAAATTGTTTCAGTAATTTCACTCAAAACAACCTAAATTTACATACAAAAATGTAATGTTTCTATTTTCATTTTTAGCCAATGTAAATTCCTAATGATAGGCCAATCACCCAAAATATATTAAGATATTTAACTATATGTTGAAGCTCTAATTATTATTTATTTTTTAATACTGTGAAACACTACCAACAACAAACACATTATAATTTAACAACATTTTTCATTATCAACCAATACCGCGTTGCCTATAAGTTTTAATTTCCTCTTTAGACTGTTGCTTTCATGCATTTGAGATAAGTGACAAACCATTAAATTAGTTAACTGGTCTCTGCGACTTCTAGGAACTATAACTCTTTCCCTGCCTCTCTCTTTCCCGAGTCTTACAATTTAAGTCTTTCAAGACCCCAGTGCAAGGACATCTTCATCTCCATCCCCCTTTCCAGAACACTTATTTCTTTTAGCTAATGGAATTGTCTAACATAATTGTTGCACCTTTATAATGCGTTCTGTGCCGAATGGTTTGCATTAAAAAAATGCCATTGTATAAAAAATGGGGGATTGGCCGAGAGTGTAACGTCTTTGCTCTCTCTAAAACTTTTTCCCATTATAATCAAAACGCTTCACCAATTTTCACTGTAGCTACTCTACTCACACATATTAAAAAACATTTGGTGTGGTCACCACACAACTTTCATATTTTCATTTATTTGAAGTCATCGCGACACTACTAATTTACACTCCCTTCCTTTATTTCGTTTTTTTTTGATTTTCTCAAAAACGGCTCCAACGATTTTTTTAAAAATTAGTGTATTTACCAAGTGTCTTGAACTTGATAAATACACTAATTTTTAAAAAAAATCGTTGGAGCCGTTTTTGAGAAAATCAAAAAAAAACTAAAAATCTTTCATGTAAATGTCCACTTCTGGCCTTCCGATTTCAACCAAAAGCTAGATGTACTCCTTCTAGCCTATATCAAGCTTAAGTTTCGAATTTCGTATCTCTGAGACTTATGGTTGCGAAACGCAGGAGGGGTAAATTCTTACGTACGTAAACATCAACTTCCTGTTTTTCTATTTTAGCCAAAATCTTGTTATACTTCTTGTAGCCTCTAGATAGCTTAACTTTCAAATTTCAAGGCTCTGCGACTTTCCGAAGACGAGATATGAACGATTAAAATATTTATTTTACGACACTCCTAATTTACAACCCCTTTCTTTTTTACAATCGGATTAAAAATTTGACACAACTATTAACTTATGAAACTTGAAAAAATCGTTAGAGCCTTTTTTTGAGAAAATCAAAAAAAAAAAACGAAAAATCTTTCATGTAAATGTCCACTTCCGGTTTTCCGATTTCAACCAAAAGCTTGTTGTAATCCTTCTAGCCTATATTGAGCTTAAGGTTCGAATTTCGTAACTTTGAGACTTAGCGTTGCGAAAGGCGGGGGGGGGGGGAAGTACTGACCAATGAATTTTTGATCACTTTTGGGCCTCTGGGGACCACAAAATCCGGTTTTATACAGGGGTACATACGTACTGACCAATAGATTTTTGGCCCCTTTTTGGCCCCTGGGGGACTCCAATTTCTGGTTTGATGTCCTAAATCCGGTTTGCAACTATTAAGGTCATTGATTCCTTCCATCTAGAAGTTACAAAATAAAGTTAACTTTTTTCATCTCTGAGATACAAGTTTTCAAAGAGTCAGGACCCAGACAGGCCATCGCAATACTTCCACATTATATTCTATGAATAGAAATGTGAAAGTAAAAAAAATGGGGTATTGGCCGAGAGTGTAGCGTCTTTGGTCTCTCTAAAACTTTTTCCCATTATAATCAAAAACCTTCACCATTTTTAGGTACTCTACTCACACATATTAAAAAATCCTTTAAACTATAGATATATGAGCTATGTTTCGAATATTATGAAAAATAAATAAATCAATGAATTTTCTTCGATATTCTTTGACAGTTGTTAGAGAAAGATATTCTATATTGTAATTGGAGATTTATTATAATTCTTTCAATTAACTGCTAAAGTGACGAATGAAACCTATAGATGATTTCAGAATCTGCCATTGCTTGGTGTAAATTAGTGTTCCCCAGAATTTTTTTTTTCAAATACTTGTCCATTTTAGCCAATGTAGTTTTTGTCTAGTTTTAGTTATCAGAAGTTCGGAGTCGTCGGAAACCTCAAACGCTTCACCTCTTCGTACTTGGTCCTTTATAGTTTTAAGCGTATTTTGGAATAAATATTTTTTGAAACAATTTAAAAATCCGTATCCGGAAAAATCTTCTCAACTCTTATATCAATTTATATGATATAAATAAAATAGAATATTCAAGGAAAGGCGAGAAAGCCTAATTATTCTCCTTAAATGTGTTGTTGGTTGGGTTGTCGTAGTCCTTGAGCCCTCATTCTGTCCATCAGATGTGACAGACAGGCCGATAGAATGAATGATTTGCAAACCAAAGTTTTGCGTTCTACGAATCGACGAGATTGCCAGACGGAATTCGACCCTCGCATGCCGGAACGAACGACACAAATAAAAAAAATCCGTCGACATTCACTCCAAATAGAATTAACATAAGATTTGGGTCAAAGAATTTTTCCAGTTCAACTTACTTTAACAAAATGAAGCGTTGATTAGTTTTTGGTATTATATCGGACCACAAACATTGGTACTTTACCCTAGTTCTTTTTTATTTTTTTCTTGAAAATGACCTAACCAATTTTGACTAAATTTAATATTCTATTTAAGTACATTCAGGAGAAATATATGATTATTCATGGTGGTCAATTTATATATAATTATATATAAAACTAGCTGCGACGACCCCATCTGTGACCCTTTTGCTAGCCAAGAGGCTGCTCCCTCTGGACCCCCCTCCCCAAACCACCACCCCTGCACCCAAACCCTATTCTACCTCTACACCCACCATGCACCCAATTACCCACCCTTCTCACCCATTCCACCCCTACCCCGCACCCCAATCCCATTCCACTTCCGCACCCTCCCTGCACCCCACTACGCACACTTTCCACTCATTCCACCCCCACCGCGACCCCGGGCCCCCCTGCATCCCACCCCCGCATCCCACCCCGCACCACATCCCCGCACCCAGGTTTTGCATTTCTAGCTCCCTAGATGCCCACAGATTATGTATACAAAATTTGGTTGAGTTTGGTCCAAGGTCAAGAATTTTCATTTTTTTGACACCCTCCCCTCCCCATTTTGGGTGGTTAGTTTTTACATTTATAGCCTTCTAGTGGCTATGTATACAAAATTTGGTTGAGTTTGGTCCAAGGGCAAGAAAGATACGAAGCCTTTTGTATTTAAGACCACAAAATAAAAAATCCCCCATTTTTCAGTCCAGAGTTCGAATTTCAAAAAAAATAAAAAAATCTTCCCGAGATTTAGCATTACTAAACCTATGTTCCAAATTTGAATGCTAAAACTTAAAAACTCAAGGAGATAGAGATAGAGCACCTTAAAAATTTCAAAAATTTACCACAAAATGACTATATCTTTCTTTCGGGGGCAAATAGAGCAAAATATTCATATATGTTTTTTTGTATTCCAATGCTTCACCTTTCTAAACTAAACCCATATCGATATATTTTCTGGTTTAAGAGATCTTGAAAAACTCTGAAAACACATTTTGGGGCTCTTTCCCTCCTTTTCAAAAAATCCCTTTTTAACACACCCATAAATCGTTGAAAGAATATACACTCCGAATTTCATCTTTCTAGGTCAAGCGGTTTAGGCTGTGAGTTGATAGATGAAACATCACCCTCTCTTTTTATAAATATTAAGATAAAATATATTTTTAAAATTAAAATAATGATAAACTCATCTTTTAACTTTTCTTTCTGGGAAATCTGAATGAGTGGGCGATTTTTTTCCTAATTTCAAAATTGATGTTTTTATTTCGTTTTTTTTCAAAACTATAACGGAATCCTATCTGTCGAATCAATGTCTTTAATGATCTTATGACAGAGAATTGTACGTCGTAAACAAAATATAAGTTAAAAACATGGAAATTTTATAATTTCCAACTCTTGTTACTCGTATTTTGAACTAACAGTTTCTAGGCTAGTCAATTGTAAGCATTTGAAGGGTAATTTATTTCCCACTAGGTTTGTTCGTACGAGAGTACATGGACTTGATTAGTCACCTCCTGATGACAGAACAGTTTTCACTACATTTGCAAACAATCTCCTATCTTTGTAAATGAAATTCAAATAAATGGGTAATTTACAATGAAAAACGGTTGGAATTAAATTGTAGCCATTTGAGTTGTCATGTTAAGGTTTAATCCTGAAATGCCTCGTTTACTTGATTGATGAAGAAAGACTGCTGGATAATTAAAAATCTATTAATACATAGACCCATTCTGCTACTGTCGCTTGAGTGAGCTAATTCATAAAATTTTAAGAGATCAGAGTAAAATCGTAAGAAAGAGAGAAGAAAACTTGTTTTATGATTATAAATATGTAGGAGTGATTGTAAATGAGGTGAGAGGAAACGAATTGTCTTCCTTCCTCCTAAGGTGTTTCACACATTAACGTACTTTGACGAGTCTCTTGACAAATACTTCCTGGGCAGTAAAATTAACAACGAATATTATTAATATTACTTTAATAGTGCAACAGAATGGAATGCCGCTTTTATTTTTAATGATATAGCTGCAAATACGTAACACCTAGACAAGCCCAAGCCAACAAAGGCTCTCGCACCCTAGAAGTAAGAAAGAGGAGGAGATATTCCAGGTATCTTGAGTCTAAGACCTTGTAAATTTGGATTTAAAAAATTGAAGATATTAGCCCTCATGAAAGAAAGATTCAGGAAGAATGTTCCAGTTACTAAAAGTAGCCATAGAGATAAACGAAGTGATGAATGAATTTCTCAAGTAAAAGGGATCCTGTATGTTTAAAAATGAAGGTTGGTCAATTTTTTCCCACTATATGATTAGAACATGTGCTAAGGTAATATTTATAAAAATTCGATAAATGATTATTGCTAGATTTCATTCATTACTGTTTTCACACCAATAATGATTATCATTGATGGCGAGATCTTGATAAATCCAATGAAAAATGTTTCGTTTTCAACTATAAGACATGGATCAACAACTATTATAGATTTTAAGTCGATTCTTTCATGTTTTCAGCAATGGTTAATATTGATAGTCAAATCTTTGAAAATCGAATTCATACTGTTTAGTTTTCTATAATTAGACGAAAATTAATGTCTATATTAAATCTTCATGTCTTCAACAATGCTAACCATCAGTGATGAGATTTTAAATAAAAATAATGCAGTTCATAATATTACTTAAAAATTATTTTTCTATTAAATATTCGACTTTTTTAATATTTTAAGATTTTTAAGAGTTAGGTGAAAGAAAAAGTATAGGAAAAAAATTATTGTGTTTACAATGAAGAGATATTAATTTCCAAAGACTCACTAAAATTCGCCTAACTGAATTTTTATTTCTGATCGGAAAACGACGACCTTCCCACCTTGGTAAACAAATTACTATATTTGATATATTAGTGATATAAGTGAGTTGTCAACGACTTTATGGTGGGAGTACTCGAACCAATTATATCTCAAAAGTTAAACAACTGTAAAAAAGGTAGTTTTTAGAAAGATCACCTCCTCATTTCGGCTTCTATTACTAAAGAGCTGATACGAAGAAACAATTAAGTTGAGTTTCTTATATCTTCTTATATATGTATAAAATATTCATGCCGGCTACTCTATATGAAATTAGTTGAATTTATCAATTGACCGCTAAAACATTAACGAGACAAGTTTAATAAGCATGTGTATAAAAAACTTTCCTCTTATTGGTTTATTAACAACTAAACATTGCAAGAATCCTGTGGAAATAATAAATAGAACGGGTTAATCAACTGGGGAGTAGATTAGTCAAATAATTGAAGAAAAAAACATTGGCTGAAAATCGATAAATTAGTCGAGCAACTGCAAATAAATTTCACCAAAGAGAATATTAAAATATTTACTAACCATGATAATGATAATTGAATTCATAAAAAATATAAGAGTGTAGACTAAGACTAATATATATGTAAAAAAATCCAATCTGTTTTTTTTTTTGGAATTCTTCTTATCTAAATGAAAATGGAAATCAAATCAATTAAATAAATTCTAAAAAGCATAAGTTCATTAACCTTGAACTCATTATAAAAAAAGTGAACGACAGAAAAAGAGCCTGAGAGAGGATGAAAGATGTTTTCGCTTAACAGACAATGGAAGGATAAAACAAATCCCAATAGAATAAAGACGATATATTGTTGGTTAGCCTGAGGGCAATGCTGATGCACTGAAAAAATAAAGATAAAACGAAATTAAAAAAATATATTTGGAAAAATTTGAGACAAATGTAGTGTGTGGGGGCTTTTTTTGAATAATAAAGATGCAAATAGGTGCACTTAAGGCTGGTTTGCTATCTCTGGTCGAACCTGCGGAGATTTCTGTCTCTTAGCTAATTTAGGTATCCATCATTTATGAGTGTAGTCACCAAAAATCGAAGATAGGAAAACTGCCCTGACAAGTGTTTAGACTCTAAGAACACATTAGCAGAAGTAGGCAAAAATACCCTTAAAAGCCAAAATTGGGCTACATAACTAAGAGGAGGTGATACTTTCGAACCATTCGGTATTACGGGTCGTAGTTTGAGAAATTTAGTCAAGTCTTTTAGAAAGTAAGATTAGAAAAAGATAAAGAAGAATAGAGATACAATCTCAAAAATAACCGAATCCATCATTGCGATAGCTAGATTTTTTTGCATTTTAAAAATCGGATATTTTGTATATTTTGTAAGCGAGGCTTTAGTAAAACATAGGAACTTCTCTCCTCAAGCCTCTCATACTAATGGAGGGTTTCTCAACCTTTTTTGGTAGACGTCATACTAAAAATATCTGGAATCATTTGCTGCACACCTAAATATAAA
The DNA here is from genome assembly GCA_024734495.1 of Forficula auricularia. Classification (NCBI taxonomy): domain Eukaryota; kingdom Metazoa; phylum Arthropoda; class Insecta; order Dermaptera; family Forficulidae; genus Forficula; species Forficula auricularia. The sequence goes on along the minus strand of JALMQS010000085.1, from coordinate 26,241,907 downwards.
AAAAAAAAAATAAAAAAATAAAAGATGTAGGTATGATACAAAAAAAAAATGAAGTAATTACAAAGATTATTTCAAAGTTAGAAAACCCATGCAATTGTAATTATTTGTCAAAAAGCCTTACGGCACATTTGAAAATCTCTCGCGGCACACAGGTTGAGAAACACTGGCTTAGAGACCCCAAAATCTAAACAGTTCTCCGCATTGAAAATATAAAAATTTTGCTACAGGGCAAACTTTCTAAAACGATTTCTTTTTATGAATTTAATTTTTCTATTTAATGATAAAAATGAAGAAAAAAGTAAAACTTTTTCACTGCCTAGTACGTTCGCCAGTTAGAACAAGTATTTTTTTCACATTATTGTTTGAATTTTATTGAAGTTCACTTGAATATTTGCTCACTCTATAACGAGTATAATTTTGATCCAAGAGCAAAAGGCCATTCCTAGAATAATAGACATTCAAAATTGAATCTTTAATAGTCTGAACTTGCATTTCCTTTGCTATAAAGGAAGTTACATAATTCTTCTATCTACACTCTTTTTAGTTATTTTCCTCGATTGGATTCTAATGAAAGAATCTCCCCCCGCACATTTATTAATTAGGAAAAGAAGTGAAAAATTTTCCAAGACACGGGTCGCTAGATATACCGTAGTAATTAATAATAAACTTAAATATAAATTGTTTTTTTAAGCCTATAATATGACTTCGCATTAAAATCTCAATTTAATTTTTTCTTTTTGCATTTTTGAACCGGAACTTTTAAAGCTAGAGCAGTTTCTCAACCTTTTTTGTTTGAAGGCACACCAAAAATATCTGGAATCATTTATGGCGCACCTGAATATAAAAAATGTTAAAGTTGTATGATACAAAAAAAAAAAAAATTGAAGTGATTACAAATACTATTTCAAAGTTACAAAACCCATGCAATTTTAATTATTTGTCAAAAAGCTTTACGGCACATTTGACAATCTCTCGCGGCACACAGATTGAGAAACACTGTACTAACGCAAAGGGGAATAATAAAGGTTTCGTTGGGGTAGGTCGGTGAGGTATCCTATAGGGCTGATCTAGAAAGAATTCAACGTTTTGAATTTTGACCAGCTCTGCGATATGAGCCTCATAAACTTTGCGCATGTGAGACCCTGGGGAATTCCCGGAGGGGCCGGGATACGTCCATGGGACCCGCAAACAATCTGGGAGGCACCTTACATTATATACTTTATATTATTTTTAATTATTTATAATATATGCTGTAAATATCTATAGAAGATTTTAATTAAGAAAACAGCAAATCTTATTTTTAAAACAACATAATAGTACATAGCTCAGAAATTATTTCCATCCAAGTGCAATTTCGTTTTGTGATCTGTCAGAGAATTTTCATGTGGATGCGTCTTAAAACGAAAATGGAAGTCATTTAGACGATACTTATTATGAAAGCGGGATGTCATTTAAAAAAACAAAAAAAAGTTATCAAGATTTTTTTTAATTAAATACCTAAGAAATTTTTTTATGATTTTAAAGAATGTTAATGATTTTCTTTAAAAATAAAAAAAGTGAATTAACTATATTTATATATAGATATATATCGTATATAGATATAAGTATATGATAAAAAGTAATGTGATGGAAGGAATTTATGCTGTCGGCAAATATTTTGCGAAAGTCAAGCCGATCATCTCAACAAGTTCACTTTCTCTTGTTGAAGAAATACATAGGGACGAAAGAGCTACAGCAGAACTGTTCAACCCGTGGGCCGCGGGCCGCATACGGCCCAGCACTGCAATGAATGTGGTCCAACATAAAATCATAAACTTCCTTAAAACATGGAGATTTATATGTAGAGATATATTTATTCGCTTTTTCGAAATATGAATGTACATTTGTACAATACGTGAAGCTTTTTTCAAGAATAAAATTCATTAAAAGCAAAATTATAAGATCAACTATGTAAGATAAAAAAATAATGAAGTTTCGAATATTTAAAAATTCTTCTTCTTTTCATTTTCTAAAATATTAATTATTTCAGTAATTTAAATGCTACGACACTAACCAAGTCTATAGTTATCATTCTACTACCCAAGGAGAAAATGACTTGGAATTTTCTTGAACAATCACAATTAATTGATAATTTCTCTCCTGGGCTAAAACTTGTCGGGACCTTGTCTTTTAGATCTTTGCACGTTCTTACATGTCAATAGATCATGGATAGCCAGGGATTATTATATCCGTGACCCTTTTAAAAAATAAATTATGATTCCTCATATCCTTCTTTAATCCCATTCGATGAAAAGTAAAATTAGAAGCCCACTATGAGCTAAAAAAAATAATTAAGTTCTTATTTCTACATTATTAACTATCTATTTTGAATAACAAATATCAATAAAATTATAATATTTTAACCGCGGTCCGAGACAATTTTTTTCTTCAAATGTGGCCCGTGTAACCCAAAATGTTGGACACCCCTGAGCATCGATGACAACACATTTAATTATCGCCCGTTGAAAATTTGTTTTTTAATCTATTTTATATATAAATTGAGTTTTCGTGCTTGTGTATGCACAGGAAAGAATAACTTGATTGGCTAGGCAAAAAAATCGTACTATATTGAAATACTAATATTAAGTCATGAATATCTATCAAAAGTCTAGGATAAATAGTACTACATTTATATTTAATACATAGTATAAATATCTTAAATATGAATATAGGTATATATATTTAATATTTTAGTTTTATTTTATTTATTTTTTGAAGGAAAAATCAGGACATCGGCCTCTCAAACACAAAATAGTTATGTTTACTAACTATTTATGCCTTCGAAAATTGTTAGTGAGCCGAAATAAAGAATAATTAAACAATAATAATTGGATAAACGAATTGAAATTCGTTTATCATTTGCCTTTCTCTTCTAAAAAAGCTAACATCAAAATTTAATAGTTGTATATTAATATCTCATCACGTCATCACCTAATATCATCAGAATTTTATAAATATTTTAAGCCAAACTTGCCAAAACAAAATGAATATGAAATTTTTATTTAATACTGAGCATTAGAGAAAAAATCTTTCTTTTTGGATAATTATCTGGTAAAAAATAAAAACAACATATAATTGTCTTGTCTATGAAAATGCAATACTATGGCATCAAAATATTAAGACATAAATTATTAAACAAATTCAATCACTAAATCTTCACGAAAAAATCAAATTAAAATTTCAATCATTTTCAGGAGGTAAGCAAATTGCAATCATTTCGACAATTCGTGTTCAAGTCATTAAGTCGTAAGCTTTAATGTTCGGTTTTAAAACCCTCCGAGACCATTCACAATCATTATCGGGCTTCTATCAGGGACACAATACAACACCAATTAACGCCTTTTTATGAGTTTACAACATTTCAGAAGTGTTTAGTGAGCTGCAGTCGGAGAAACCCACAATTGTTTACGGAAGTAAAAGAAGCTCCCTAACAAGGGACAATTTTCATTACTTAATGGATTTTGAGACGATTTGTCGTTATTTATTTTAATGAAATATAATATAACCAACTGCGAAGCCCGCCTTCGGCGGGTATCTTGCTAACCACGATCTACGTCCCCTAGACTCCGGTGCCCCCCCCTGATATAATAAAATATTTTATAATCACCCACCCCCTCCCCACCACCTCGCAATAAAATAATTTATTATCACTCAAATAGTTTTAATTATAAGATATTTCGAAAATACAAAGCAAAAATTAAATAAATAAATAGAAAAAATAAAAAACACTTGTTTCAAATGATTTACAATATAATTCACTATAATCCGTTTGGTAAAGTAAAAAAGTACTGGACCAATAAATTACCTACTTACGAAAAAATCGCAATATCAATTTCTTATTATTTTCATTTAAATCTAAATCTATATCATTAAATCATACAAGTACTGGATTACTCTTCACTAGTCATGATACTTTGACATCATCAAGGTTTTAAAATGTTATTTTTTTAGACGAAACTAAAAAATTTTAAATTTAATAATTATCAATTCAAGAAACAATTCCAAAATCTGTTGGTTACTCAGCATAAATATATCGACGAATTTTCTAAAAACCAATTTTTGATATCAGAATATTTTGAAATATAAAGATCATCTGTGAAAATCTCAAAATTGAATTTTTTTAAAAATAAAATTTTCATTATTTCATAATAAAAACTCTATCTCTATTTGTTATCAAATGGAAATGAAATTTATAAGGTACTCATTTATAGTCAATATAACAAAAGAATAGAAAACAATTTAAGACAAAACAAACCGCAGTTAATGATAATCATCTTGTACCTTAGTGGAATTTATTATTCGATCTCACCACTCCAATTTCAAGTTAAAAAAAAATAACTCGTATAATATGAAAAAGAACATTTTTTTATGTTTAATGATTAATTTCAACGGACTTGATGCATATCTTTTATATGAGTGAATAAATCATAAATAATGAATAATCAGAATAAAAATCTTATTTTCACGACATAAATAATTTAAGAGGAAATATCATTTGGAATAAAAAATAATTTATTGAATATATTACACATCCTGAAAAAACTATAGTTCATTTTTTTTCTTTTTTTAAAAAGAAACAGGGCATTAATTTTTTTCGTAGTGAGCCCTATAGGGAGAATGGTTATTGGACGTAGAGTCCCAGAGATTAAAAAGTTAACTATCTAATTTGCTGTGTCTATCTAACAGTAACCGGCAAATACATAAACAAAATGAGAATATTACTAATGGAATAATCCTTCGCTAGATTGGCCGCCTAGAAGGTAGGCAAGCAGAAGAACAATGATTAAACTCTTACAAAATATTTGAGATATCAAATTCATTTTATTTTGACGCATGACGTTCGTGAGAAAAATCAACTATTTTAATAATTTTTGTAAGGGTTTTTATTTAAGAATTGATTGAAAGTGAAGTGATAATAAAATTGTGAACAAATGGGCTAGCCTTCATCTACGAGCGGCGAGGCGCCGAAACTCTCGAATCCGATCCAACTTACAAATTTCAGAAGGAAATTATGACCCATTTGAACAGAATGCCAAATAATCTCCTTAAAAATGACAATATTTTCTTTCTCAAATCTCTGAATCTTCAAACTCCCATTTTATATGGCCTCCTTAAACTTCATAAAATCAATACTCCTATTAGACCTGTTGTTTCTTATGTCAATGCGCCTGCTTTCAAAATTTGCAAATACCTAAATAATTTAAATTTAATTATATATCAGAAAGGTTGTTTCCACCCTCTGGGGAATCGAACTCGAGTGGCAAATTTTGTGCCACCCTGTGAGAAGAACCGCTATGAATGTAATGAAAATAGATTATCGATTCAAATGATTCTCACATAAAGACTACGGAAACTATAAAACAAAAGTTACAAATTGTAATATTCATTCAGGTTAAATTTTATGAATTGACGGTTTTGCCAAAAATTACTTGGGGTCTCGCCCAGACGCCAAAAAATGCGATTTTTTCTTTTAGTCTGTGATGAAGCTGCGGATGTATATATCGATGGATTCCTTTTTTTATTGACGATTTTTTTCCACACCGTTCAACTGATTAAAATGAAATTGAAAACCTAGCATTACTTTAATAAACTGAAGCGCTGATTAGTTTTTGGTACATATCAGCCCATAAACATTAGTACTTTTTTAATTTCTCAATATTTTGAAAATGGCTCATCAAATTTTGATCAAATGTAATATTCTAGTTAATGAATGTCCATTATATTTAATTAAATAAAAGATTAACAGGTGTTGGACAAATCAATGATACTGTTATTTGAGGTGTGTATTATCTGTCAAACATGACCTGACTTTTAATGTATTTTGTGATTGTTTTTTTATAAATTTGTTATGTTGATTTGTTGTAAAATAGTTATTGAGGGTTTATTGTTTCAAGTCTCGATTGTTTTATTGTTATTTCAGCGATTAATGTTTTGAATAATTGAGTACTTGATAAAGTTGTACAAAAATTAAAAATCAAACATAAGAAAAGATCTGTCTAACACCTGTTATCTTTTATTTAATTTAATATTCTATTTAAGTATCTTGAGGATCCAAAAAAGGTTATATAAAGTTTTTAGGAAAATTACATTTTAAAGTACTTTACTCTACAGTAAGATAGTACTTTTTTAATTCTTTGAAATTTGTTTATTTGGTCGGTTTATATAATTAATAATAAATTGTTCTAAACCTGTATTGCCTGATACTGTTTGTATTGTTTCTTAAAGTGTATTTGATTATTGTTTATGTAAGTGTGCCGAATTTTTTGAATTTCTGATAGTCGTTGGTAAGAGATATAAAAATCATGTATTTTAGACGAATTTGTGAGGTAACTATTTGAAACCCTGAAGAAGTTGGCAAAGTCGACGAAACGTTGGTGGAAAAATAAAAAATCACACAAAAACGTGTCCTTAATTCCATTAATCCGCCCCTGTCTCGAATACAGCTCACATCTATGGAGAGGAGCCTCTAAATATTCTCTTGCTACCCTGGATGCAATTCAGAAACCAACCGTCAGGCTAATTGACGATTCTACCCTCACCGACTCTCTCCACTCGCTAGCTCATCGAAGAAATGTCTCTGCCCTTTCCCTTTTCTATAGATACTATCACGGCAGGTGCTCTGATGAGATAAAATCAATAATTCCCCCCAAAGCATGGTTTTTGCCGACTCCCAACACTTTCGCGATCAAATTAGAAAAGTGCCGGACCACTTCATTCGCCAATATACATATCCCCATGACTTCAAGGAACTGGAACTCTCTTCCAGCCTCCATCTTTCCCACCACTTATAATCTTCAAGCCTTCAAAACCAGAGTGCATAAACACCTACGTCTCCAGCCTCTCACTTAATCAACTTTCCCTTCTCTTCGGTAATGCAAGGGTCTTTCGAGATCCATAGGGGCTGCTTCTTTACTGGTGCGCCCCTTCTTGCATTCGATTGCATTAAAAAAAAAAAAATATTATAAACTCTTATTAAAGGAATAAATATTAATATTTCAAGCGACTGAAGTCTAGCAATAATACGTGGCAGTTTATTTTCAAGTGAATTCACTTCCTACTTCGGCCTACCAGAAGTCGAGCGAACCAAGTAATATTTATATAAGATGGGAGGGAGGCTGGGAAAGGGTTAATTTAACCCTTGATTTCTTGATAGGCTCTCAGACGTCGTGCTGATAAAACTAGAAATGTTTACGCGTGCGTGGGATGGTTGGAATGAGGATTTGATTTCGAGCTTTGTTTTTTCTAAAAAGCTAAAATTTAAGGAGAGCTGTATTGTGGTGGGCAGCACCTGCTGACCAGGGTCGCCGGTTCCCACACGTCTTGAGCACATGGCCAGCCGTGACCCCTGGGTCACGACTCGGACGCCGCGGTCACGCGATCCTCCGACGTGTAGACTCACCCAACGCACTCCCTACAAATAGACTAATCATCGGCATCGCAAGATAAAGACCCATTCAGCTCATCTTTAACTTAAAACTTGCGATTTATTTTCGAGAACAAAATTAAATTGAAATTCCTTTTGAATGACAAAGCTTTTAAAAAAGATCAAGATTTTTTTTTAACTAAAATAATAATATGTTGTGAAACATAGTTAGTCGTAATATAAATAATTATGGTTTAGTATTTTTTTTTTTTTTTTTTTTATCAGCAATTCATTATAGTTAAAAATATATAGTGTGAAATTTTATTCTATATCTCAAAAAATTTCGAGGCATTGTCATCTACTAAATTCAAGCTGTCATAGATAATCTATATTACATATCAGAAAGGTTGTGTTCACCCCTTTGAGAATCGAACCCTATGTAAAAAATCACAATTAGGGCCATTCGGCTACGATGTGAGGTGAAACCATATCCCAAAATGCACTTATATTTCTCAGAATCATTTGTAAAATTTCACAGTCTAGTTATTCAAAATCTAAACATACAATCAAATCATATATTTTAATTTTGAGGATTTCAAATTATGTAACACTCGAAAAATTAAATGGCGATGTAATGACTATTCTTAAATTGAATAGGTACCTATAAGAGTTCAAATTGTCGATAATACCAATTTTTTGAATTTCACCTACTCGGAAATGAATTGAATAGAATGGATGCGAAAATTTTGCCTTTATTTTTCCGCAAGAAATTATTAATTTTTTATAATAATTAAATATTTTCTAAATTAAATTTTGACAGGTATTTTCGATTCTAATTATAAATAAATAAAAATAAAATTTTTTTGTTTTCAATCTCCGTCTATTCCTTTTCTGGGTCAAAATTTTAATTCCTTTTATTTATTATCTTTCTACGACTCAATCTTGGAAATTGAAAATTTCCGATTTTTTGTTTTCCATATCCGCCCATAATTAGCAAACATAGAACGAAATTCGGTTAAATATATTATCTATAATATATAAATAAAATAAGGTTAGTATTTATATGTACCGTCGAAGCCAGTAGAAGTTATGTTCAATGTGTTCAATATATAGAAAATACCATATATAGAAAATTCCAAAAATATCAAGTAAAGTTTTTTTATTTAAAATATGACAAAAAGTATTATTTTATTAAAAAAGAGTACAATTTGCCTAAATCTATCATCTAAATAGGAAATGTTTTAGCCACGGCTGTATTTATAATCATGTATACATATATAAAATTAAGGTTTTGTGTGTACATAGTAAATCTTCAAATTCAAAAATGAATAAATCTAGCCACAAGTTTTGAGATATTGATGCAGAAACTTAAGAGAAAAATTAAAACTTTTTTGACTCGGAACGCTCTTCTTCAAATTTTGGTGATTTGGCAATTTTTTGCCAGCAATAGGTTCTAGCTAGAAAGATGAAATTTGATAAAAAGGTGTAGCTCATTAATTTATAAACTTTTATGCCAAACCTCAACTCATTAATTACAACCGTTAATAATTCTTAATATTATATATGATTCGGTTTTTTTCTGATTTTCTGCATTTTTCAAGCGGAAGTTATGATCTTTCGTTTTTAGTGATTATCGGAACCCAAACAGTTACATAGACAGATAAAAAAATGTTGCTTGTAAAATGATCTTAATTCAAGTTTCAGACATTTTTTTAGTAATAAGCAAATAATAAAATTAATTAAAACAAGGTCGGAAATTTTTGTTGAATCCAATACCCTCCTGACGGGCTACTGTAGTTGAGTAAAACTGGTAAAATTAATGACGATCCTTTTGATTTTTCTAAATTTTTTTGGTTTTCATGGCCATATACATACACAATTGATCTTTTGACCTTTTCAACTTTACAAAAGTGGGTTAAAAATGAATGGAAAGTTTAGCAAAAATCTCTTTTTGTGAATCATCCATTCGTTTTATGAGGAAGAGGAGGAATCTTTTGATGTGAGACACAAACCCATTTTTCATAGAAGACCTATTAAAACAACAAGTGATTTCAGTAAAAATAATCGTATACCTATAGGGGAAAGTTTGCAAAATCGTACCACTTAACAAATTATGCATAATGTAAAATTCTGGTAAGTCTGTGTGAGAATTTAGCATAGCAATTTTATAGAATAGCATTTAAATAACCTGTAAACAACATTAATTAGTTAGATTTCTAGAAAAATATACCTATTGCGCTCACTTTCATGGTGGGACTTCCGGAAAATGTCATCATAGTTTTTCTGATCATGGCCCATAGACCCAAAAACCACCCTCCATTCAAAAGTTTATATATATGTGTGTTTGTGGGTATGTGGGGGGGGGGGGGGTATGTATCGCAATTTTGTGGGTGCGCTGCAGGCCGCAACGTTCAACCGATTGCAATAAAATTTGCCACAAAATTTAGTCTTGATGTAAGCAAGAACTAATTAGTTTTGGTGACTTCAGCCAAGGGGTGAAAATGTTTGGGGGTTGAAATCTTAAAAAATTCATAACAACGTTAATATAAATGATACAGTTTGGTTGCAAATGGCTAATATTCTTGAAGGAGACAATAAAAGAGTGTGTCTTCTGCTGGAATTATAAGTTTTATTTATTTATAACGAGACTATAGTTTCGAGGGCTTTGCCCTCTTCATCAGTCTATTACAATGTATTCACAGGAATTAATTTATGAATGAAAGGTTAACATCTTTCATTCATAAATTAATTCCTGTGAATCCATTGTAATAGACAGATGAGAGGGCTAGTCGAAACTAAGTCTCGTTATAAATAAATAAAATTTATAATTCCAGCAGAGACACACTCTTATTGTCTCCTTCAATATATAAAAATTCTGCTACTCTCGGCAAAAACTTTCAATTTAAGGCTAATATTCTACTAATTAACCTCTACAACTTGTGTCTGAAAAGTTTTTGGTAGGAGCAGTCTAAAGGGGTAGAGCCCCTTCGAAATCTACCTCTTCCTACGGCCTGCCGCAGGGATTTTTTATTCTGAAAACAGTTGTTCTAATTTTAAAAATATTTTTTTTTAAAGAAGACAAAGGTACGATTTTGACAACCGGTATCCTAAATCATACAGGTTGGTTTTCAAAATTCTCCTAAAAGTCATAAATAATAAACTAATTTTATTTAACATTGAGGACAATAATAACATTTGCTGGTTTTTGTGACACGTGCACAGGCCTCATATACCAAAATAGTACATCTCGAACATTGTACCTTATCTTCAAGTCGAACTTTCGAACTTCCTCACATAAAATTAATCAGTTGGTTAAATAGTACTGATACGATTTTTAAAACTACGCAGCAGTACGATTTCGGATACTCAGCAGAAACGTTGAAATGTTGTTATATTTAATTTCAAAGTAAATTTTAAGGTGATTGAAGAATTGATACATGTAAGAAACACATAAGAGTAGGATTATGTTAATGTAAAAATAAATAAAAATTATCTCATATTAGAAGAGCCTACAATAAGATCAAAATTTTATAGTAGACTTACCTATTTTTTCAATTCGTTCAAAGAGCTTCTGTATATTACTTTTTTATACTATTTTAGATTAATTTGAAATAAATATGGATTAGGTGGTAAAATTTGGGAACAATTGATCCTAAGCAAAATTTGAATGTGGTACGATTTTACTGACAGGTACGATTTTGCCAACTTCCCCCTATGTTTTTATACATATACAACTCTCCATGAAATTTATGTGTTTTGATTTAGCTGAGACTTCACGGGAGGTCCTTTTCAATTCACGCTCGCCAGTTAATTATAGTATATTAACTATGGAATTTATATTTAATATTGGCCATAGTGTACTAAACTGGAAAAAAGCTGAATCCAACGAGGGTGAATCTTTAAGAGAATAAGAGGGTGGTTGCGCCTGGCAGGTAGACTTCGCCTACCTCCCGGGGGTATCGAGTAATATAGGAGTAAATCTTAAAGTTTGTTTAACTTCGGTTAGATGTACATGGTCATCGAGATTGTACCAATTGAGGCGTAGAATAAGAATTATATATTTATATACACACTATACATACACACTATACTATGACTTATAAAAATAAAAATTTTACGAAACTCAAAGATTGAGAGACATCTCAATTTTCTTTTTAACTAAAAAAATAAATTAAATTTTAACAAAAGTTGTGCTAAAATGGAGTATGATTTATTTACCAAAATAGTAAAGGGGCCGCCCATAAATTACGCCTCAAGGATTTCAAGATTTTTAGACCCCCTTCCCCCTGTATCACATTCTGTCACATTTTCATTGAGTCCCCCCTATATTGTGACGTCACACTATCACTTTTATACCCTATAATTTAATAATTATATAACATATCAGGAAACAAATATCTTCAGGGAATGAATCCTTAATTAAAAGAAAAAGCGTTTATTTATTTGAACAAGAAAAATTTAATTGTTTTTGCTAAAAAATGCTTGCTTACAATTTTTTGTCTAGATTTATTTTACCAAGATTTTCAAGTTGAAATAATAATAAAAAATATATTTCAAAATTTTACAAATTTTTTAATTAGATTTTTGTGACCTCACAATTTTTAGATCACAGGCTCCTTGTCACAAATCTGAGATGCCCCTTCACCCCCTTACTTTGTGACGTAATTTATGGACGGCCCCAAATGGGGAAGGGATGAAATTAAAAAAATCTCAAAATTGAAAAATTAAATGTTCTATATAATTAATTATAATTATTTATTGATCATAAACAACAAATAATATAACTACGACGTATCAATCGGCTAATTCTGCGATTCGCTCCTATTTGAGAACCCTGCGCGGAGGGTCGAGATTAATATAAAGGGCAACTGCGGAATTATTTGTAGAAGATTTAGGGGGGGGGGATTGGCGGCAAATTCAAGCTGCCCCCCCCCCTGACAAAAGACCTAGATCCGCCTCTGGGAGAGTGCATCCAAAAAAGAAAGTAATGAAAATCAATTTTTCCAAATATTTGTTGTTGTTTTACTGACACGTATCATATTATTGCTATATACATATACAAAGATTTTAAATTCGATCATAGGTATCAATATCATATCGCCATTCCTTTTGATATTCCACAACATTTAATTTTAAGCAATTCACGTATCGTAATAGTAATGAATTTGAAATTCAATTGGAGATTATCATTTAATTTTATATTAATAATTGATGCCTTTTCACTCATGACATTAAATGAAATTGTCAGGAATTAATCGAATATTGCTTGTACTTATATCCTCTGCATCAATATGATTGATTTATACAGCAAACAGCAATCAATGGCCCATTCATTCATTGAATTTCATTATAGATTTATTAATGTCTGTAAATGTACTTACACGTGTGTATTGAGTTTGAAAAAACCTTTGTTAACTTGGCAAATTTAAAACGTGAGAAAATTTTTAATTTTACATTAATTTTCAAATATTTTATCTATAATTAGTTAGAATAAAAAGAAATGATCGTGTGGCCATATTCTTTAAATTTTTATTTCCATTCAATAAAAGAGCCATAATTTAGGTATTATCAATTTCACTGAAATTTTAATGAAATTCAATTTTGACTTAATAAAAGTATCGTAAAAGTCTACAATGATTTATTTATTATCTATAAAAATGAACTGGAGCATTTATATCATCGAATTGACTTGGTGAATTTTTTAAACGTTGTAATATTTAAATCTGATGTGGTTTATATGTAAATTCTGTTTGCTTTGTTGTTGTTGATGTTGTATGAGTAGCTAAACAAACGTATTTGGATGTTTCACGCCAACAGGTCTGTTAAAGTATCCCGCTGTTTTACATTCATCCAACATCACTACTACATTATTAATTATATTGCCCAGCAGACAACATTTCAGCAGCACAGTGGCTTTTTATTCACGTATTAATCTAAAATAGAAATAGAAGAGGGACGGGAATAATAATTTAAATTTTTGAAAAAAGCCCATTAATAATTTCCATGCGGATTGGCGCATAGAGGGAGAATTCTTTAATCGGAAATTCTTGAAATTTCGATCTTTGATTTGATTTCCTTATTTGTGTTTGGCACTTACTAAATGGATCTGGCGGTTTAAGAGGGCGAGGATTTTATTATTAACTATGTTTCAGTGGTATTCAAGCGAATGTTCGTCAATAAATCATAGGAGGTACTTTTAATTAAATTAAACTATTATAGTAAATGTTTAGACATAAGGAGAAATCAATTAAGCTGTCTTTTGCTTGATACAAATATATATATATATATATATATATATATATATATATATATATATATACTCGGCCCTACGGGCAGCGTCTCGAACCAAAAAGTTTATTCCCTTTAAAAAATCACATTTTTGATTAGATATTTGAATTTTCATTTGGGATAGAATAATTGCGAGGGTTAAAGTGGAAGAAATGCCCTATTTTTGTCTGTTTAAAAATTATAAAAATTTAAACGGCTTTAACTCAAAACTGCGTAAACTTGTAAATATTCAAAAATTAATATACGAGTCAATTTTTGAAATTTCTGGGCGGGACAAAAAGCGTTTTGTTCAGGTGTTTCTCTAGATCAATTATTTATTTATCGGGTTTTGAATCACTATTTTAATCAATTAGAAATAGAAAATTTTATTTCAGACATACCTACCATGAATGTTTTTGTCTTTTACTGATCTTGAACATTAATTAAATAATCTAGAAAACTGGAGCACGAATTAGAGAGGCACTTTAAATGAAAATAATAAATATCTGTGGCGTCATAATTGGGGTGTAGGGGTGCGGACTACATCGGATTACACAATTAATCAGGGGGTAACAGTGATATCAAAATAAATAATGCCTAGTTTTTACATTTACGTTTTTATTTTATTTGGATCTTCTGCCTATCTAGGTAGAATAATATTGTAATTGTAATTTGAACAGCTTCATCTAAGCTTGAGCTCAAGCTTTCTTGAAATTTTTTACTCACATGTGCACAATAATAGCTCGATTTCGACCAGGTGAAAATAAGGATCCCTTTTCCTGACACCAATGGTGTCATCTCCTGGAAAATTTTGGCAATATATGTTCCCAAAACCAGCGCCGTTTTCATGATATCATATATTAAATTTATTTGTTAGAGAATATAGTTTCGAAGGTATGAGACTTTCACGATCAGTCTTTTTAATTTGAAATATTCTATCTTTTATTTCTCATGGGTTCAAACTAGGGATGTTAGGGAGGTGGGTTTACCGAACCGAGATTTTAAATTTGATTTATCGGAGTCGGATTAGAAGAGATATGTATTTAACTAACTATTAAGGGCATGAAATAATAGAAATATAATTATAATTCTTTAAACAGTCAAATATAAATAATAATACACATACCTAAGTAACATGCAACAATAGAAAAATATGCTGGTAAGAGAGGATTCCCCGGGCGACAAGTCAAAACTTGTATGTGCCCGTTCTGACTGGCTGCGTTCGAATCTTTCGATCTTCGTTATAACTTCCGATTCAAAATTATCGCAGCCGAAGTCGGAGCCGGAGATGTAAAATCAATAGTAAGTTCCGACCTTTCGGAGTCGGAGTCGAAGCTCCGTAACATCCCTATAGTTCAAACCTCCGATTGAATGTCGAAATATTCGTTTTGTTTTAATAGCTGCTCGCCCAAAAAACGATCTCAATTAAATGATTAGAAATGTAATCAGAGATTACATTATATTTTTTAAAGTTGAATTATACTTTTCATGAATTATTGTTTTGTCTAATAAACACGCACTTGTGAGTAAAAAATTTCAAGAAAGCTTGAGCTCAAGGTAGATGAAGTTGGTCAAATTACAATTACATTATTCTACCCAGATAGGCAGAAGATCCAAATAAAATACAAAGATTAAGGTAAAAACTACGTATTATTTATTTTGATATCAATGTCACCCCTGATTGATAGTGTAATCTGATGTAGTCCGCACCCCTACATCCCAATTATGACGCCACACTATATTTGTTATTTTCCTTTAAATTGCCTCGCTGATTCGTGCTCCAGTTTTCTAGACTAATTAATTGATGTTCAAGCTCAATAAAAGACAAAACATTCATGGTATGTCTGAAATAAAATTTTCTATTTCTAATTGATTAAAATAGTGATTCAAAACCCGATCAATAAAATACCGTATCGATCGCCGCCGCTTAAGATTAATTAGCGGTAAATTTTATCTTCTTATTTGATTTACGGAGTACCTAGCGACTTTCTGGGTTAATGTATTGTGAGAGAAAAATATTAACTCACATTCATTTTCTTCTATTATCAACTATCAGAGAAATTGTTATTTTTTGCTTTAGTTTTTTATAAATCAAACTTGTTGTGGTTTGATTATTACCCCTTTTTGGAAATACAATTGTTTGAATCTTCTTCTTCTGGGAGAAACAATCTTTTCCGAGAGAGCTTATATATTATCTAGCATCGTCATTAATTAATTATTTTTTATATAGCATCAATTGTATATAGAAATCATTTTTAATTGTACTTCGAATGAGAGTCGATGTTAATGGGGGATTATTTTTTTGCCCATTGATATATTTTTTCTAATATACGGTTTCAAACCTGAAGGGTTATTTTTAATTGCTCTCTATGATAAATAAAGATTTTAAAAGTGGAGACTATGGTACTTTTATTGATGATCTAGAATGTTCTCTTTACTAATTATATTAAAACTATGAAATTCCTTGACTTTT
>JALMQS010000085.1:26136383-26215660 GCA_024734495.1 Forficula auricularia | reverse complement strand
CTTTGATTACGTTTATGGTAAACTAATTTGAAAGTGTTAAATTAGATTAGTATGATGATTAATTAAATTGTCCGTCAAAGTAAACGAGTTTTAAAAAACATAAGAAATTATTATTATTATTAATAAACTAGGAAAATCCAGTATGTACAGTTTAATTATTGACACTATGAATGATTTGGCTCGATCACAAGTAAGATGAGTAGTAGTCCTGAGGAATCAAAGTGGATTTAGGCAAGACAATGAGAAAGGATCTTAACTTGGTGGGCAGGATACATTTAAAAAAACTTGTTCTCGTCAAAAGGATGATATCATCTAAGCTTCTGAATCGGTCATAAGTATTGATAAGTTTGTATATCTGCGAAAATTCAATTTTTGTCAGGTGTAGGATAAAAATTATATTGATTAATTGTCACTAAAATAAGTAAATAAATTCATAATCTGAAGATAAAGATTAAATAAAAATAAATTCAGAAAGCTGTACTTTTCTGTTCTTTGTTTGTATTGTTTGTTGGATATTGTTTGGTTGCTAGGCTGTTACTCAATGAGCAGAATAGACGGCAGCCGACTTGTATCCATTTTTGTTCTGGCTGGCGTCGTGTCCTGTCCTCCTTGGACAGTGATCCTGCACAATGGCAAGAGGCAGGGAGGAAGGAACATTGCATGAATAAATTAATCACATTAATAGCATTGTGACATGGACTCGATTGGAAGTCTTGCGTTTCGTTTATACAAGTCAAAGGCGACCGAAAAATCTTACAACTAACAATTTATGACAGAGCAAAGTCACCAAGCAACAAAACATGGCATCCACTAACAATCATTAAATGCCGATTAATCCAGATTTAAGGTTTCTATCTTTCATTATTTCTGTTTTTAAAAGTAAAAAAGTAAAATAGAGGAAAATGGGAAAACTTTTCCAAGAGTGGGTATAAGCTCTTTTATATTATGACATGGTCTTGAAATACAATTAACTCAATGAAAAAAAATGATTTTTTATGCTTTTATAAGCCGGAAGTTCTGAAATTATAAAACCCAAAATATAATCAGTTCTTCGCATTAAAATAAAAACATTTTAATACAAGAACAAACTTTCTACGATTTTTTTTTCGTGAATTGTTGTGAGTGTTGTGAGTGTCGGAATCCCCCCCCCCCCCCACACACACACACAGAGAGAGAGAGAGACAGTCAGAAAACAAATCATGATTGAAAATGATTTTTTCCACGTTCCAAACATTTTTATGCATAGGAAGCAATTATTTCCAGCGTGAATTCAATATTAGGTCCAGAAAAATAAATGAAACATAAAAGATTATTTTTTCGAAATACAGTATAATTTTTTGATCTGATTTGATTTTTTCTGTGAAGACTTTTAAGTTTTTTAATGTAAAATCGATCAAGAAGCAGCAAATAACAAGAATTGAATTATCATGCTTAACACCACTTCGCTGAGAAATTGAATAGGAATCGTGCTGATATATTTGTCAACTCGTTTATCCCTTAAGAAAATGGAACTCGCTTTTCTCTTCCATCTTTCCCGCAAACATAAACGTTCATTTACTCAACACCCGAATCCACAGGTACATTCGATTCCGACCCAACCCATGAATTTCTTAATCTTCTCCTTCTTCTCACGATGCAGGTCTTTATCCTGGCTTATAGAAGTTGCAGTTTCCTGATGTGGCTCCTTCTCCCATCAATAGCAATACACGATGTGTCTTAAAAAAGAACAAAAGAATTCTATTTGGAATGTTAGTATTCCACTCATTCAATTTTAGATCATAGAAATTTTATTGTACGATATATCGTATATTTTGTAAATTCTGATTGGTTTTTTAAAAAAAATGAAAATTTCATTTCTAGGATAAGCAACCACTTACACAGCAGATCACATAGAGACATGGATATATAGAGAAAATACTCACAATAGCAATCGGCAACTTTCAAAATATATAAATATATCATTCAAAGAAGAATTATAGTCGAAACCTTCAGTATCAATACATGAACGTCTTTCGATGTGACAACAAGTTGTATGAAATGGGTTTCTTTATCTGACAACTGTCCCTCAAGTTTTCCCGAGCCTTGGCCCAAATGAAAGAATTGAAGAAAAAAAGTAAAAAAAAAATTAAAGCTCTATACATAATCTTTGGAAATTATAGGAACTGTAACGGATTAAATAATTATTGTGTCGAACTCATCAAGAGCTTGTCATATAACGATTTTTTTCTGATTAAGTTTTTCGTTTATAAGTTCTAGAACTAAAAGTTCAAAATTTAAAAAGACCTTCGTAATGAAAATACAAACAGTTTGGCACAAGAACAAACATTCTACGATTTTCTTATATAACGTTAATGGGAGTATTGATATCAGGGCACCTAGAAAAATTATGCTAGAAAATAAAGTTCAACCACGTTTCAGACATAAACTCGAATAAGAAAAAAAAATCAAATATGTTCAATAGAGATAAGAGTAAATAGATATTTTATTTAATATGGATTTACTATGAGTTATGGATACTGGGTCACTTATTTCACATTAAAATTAAAAGATATAAAATTTTTTTCTTTTTCAATATATATATTTCGGGCTATCAACCGTTCAGTTACCTTCTGTATTTCCTGAAGATGGGTTGATAGCCCGAAATATATATATTGAAAAAGAAAAAAATTTTATATCTTTTAATTTTTTAATTTTAATGTGAAATAAGTGACCCAGTATCCTTAACTCATAGTAAATCCATATTAAATAAAATATCTATTTACTCTTATCTTTATTAAAGATGTTTCACCTTGCACCAACACCACAATCTCTACTGATTTTGTTCAATAGATCAAATACTCCAGTTGTACGGACGAGCTGCCATTCATTAAAGCCAATGCTTAGTTAAGTTCATAAAACAACAATCTATGAAAATCAATGTTTTTAAATCTCATCCCCATAAGAAAATTTTCAGAAGAAATAAAAAGTGGAGTCTACTGAAGAAAAACGATTTTTTATTTATTTTTATTTAAATTGAAATTGAATGCAAGAAAGGGGGCCAAGGAAGATGCAGCCCCTATGGATCTCGAAAGAACCTTGCATTACCGAAGAGAATTTGAAATTGATCAATCGAAAGGGTAGAGAATTAAGGATTAAAGCCTGTCTACAAAAAAATATAAACCAAATTTATGGGTTAAGAATTTACAAATTTGCTTCTGAGCAAAAAATCGCAATTTTTCCTTCATAAAATGAAAACGTCTCATCCTAGAAACTTGATTCCTCTCTATTCTTGGAAATTTTATTGACTTGAACGATTACTTGGACCACTTTTTTTTATAAAAGTTTTAGATATATAGATATCCAGCATTTTCCATGACACTTTTGAGGATTCGGATCATATCATCTTGTCATGGAAAATGCTGGATATCTATAAATCTAAGAGTTTTAACAAATGTACAATTAAATCTTCAAGTCAACAAAATTTCCTAGAGAATGAGATAGGAATTAAGTTTCTAGGAATATTGGTTTTCATTTTATGAAGGAAAAATTGAAATTTTTTGCAAAAAATCGCAGTTTATCAAAACTTCAAACCTCATTGCGGCACGGTTTACCATTTATCCAATTAAGATTAAATGCAATGCAAATTTAATCTAGTTTAAAAATGTATAGAGTGGTCTTTGTCGAAAATGTGCTCCTTCATGATTAAAATGGGAAAATGTCGAAAAATATGCGAGTTTTTGGGTGATCAAGGGGGAGGGGGTGGGAGGAGGCTGCCGAGGTCGAAAACATGGATTTTGCGGTTGAGCCAGAACGGTTGATCTGAGAAAAACCTAAAAAATGAGATTTGTATGAAATTTTATCAACTTTCATTTTGAATAGGAAGGTTATTTGGGAAAAGTTGATATTTTTCGAGTTATAAGCAAAAAACCGCCAAAAAATGGAAATGTTCACCTTTTTTTGCATATTCTACAATGCTGCGTCACGAAATTTTGGTGGGAGACCACAGATTTGGACTCAGTGCCCCAAAAAATATATATATGGAAACAATCAGAGAGCTACCCCAAAACTTTCCCTATTTGAGCACAATTTAACTGGACTAATTCATATATCAGAGTGGTTCGTCTTAGGGATCGACAATGAACCATATCAGAGATTCTCAAACTGTGTGCCGCGGCCTTTTCACAGGTGCGCCGCGAAGCCGAGGCTCATAATTAATTTTAGCAAGACATTTGGCCTAACTAGACAAAAAACAGTGAGAAGTTGAAAATTTATTTATTATTCATTTTTATCTCTTTCTGACGATTAGACATACATAAACCGAAAAAATTTAACTTTGACACCCTCGTCGGACTGAATTTTTGATTATCATAGGAAAATGAGCTATTAATTTCCAATATACCATATTTCTATCGATTTTAATACAAGAGTATTTAGAGAGACCAAATAAGATATTTGTTTTGATATAAAGCGAAAAATTTAACTTTGACACCTTCGAAAAAATCTGAAATGTATACAAAGGTCTCAACTTTTGATTTTCATAGAAAAATAAACTATTAAATTCCCAATATATTTTTATCGATTCTAAAAGAAGACTAATTAGAGAGACCAAATACGGTATTTGTTTTGATATAATGCGAACAATTTAACTTTGACACACTCGAAAAAATCTGAAATGTATACAAAGGGTCCCCTCTGTGGTCTCAATTTTTGATTTTCATAGAAAAATAAACTAATAATTCCGAAGTTATTTTTATCGATTCTAATAAAAAGTATTTAGAGAGACCAAATACGGTATTTGTTTTGATATAATGCCAACAATTTAACTTTGATACCCTCGAAAATATCTGAAATGTATACAAAGGTAATTTTTAAGGAGTTAGGTGTTGGTTCTAGGTGAAACATTTTAATATAATAATTAAACTTTAGTAAGATACGAGGTAGGTTTCACAAAATTTATAATAAAAATTTATAATAAAATCAAACGTAAATTCACTATTTCACACTTACACTCATTACAATCGGGAACTGAAAAAATACATAGAAGAATACCCTTCATTTATAATCATCTGACGTCTCCATTAGCTTATACTCTTAGATCATATGGAAACACTCCTGCTTTATACAACAACAATTTAGGCTCCCAATTAATTAACGATAAAATAGACAAAATTGATAAATTAGACAAATCAGGAGTGTATAAATTAACTCTGTCAAGATTGTGATGCTTTTTATATAGGGCAGACAGGCCACTCATTCAAAATACGTTACTCTGAACATGTAAGAGCTCTTAATCGTCTCAATAAATCCGATAACATTAATTTAGATTCGACCTCAGCCTTCGCAATTCACTTACATGAATCCAACCATTCAACCTCTAATAATAACCCTATCCCCATTCATTTCGAAAGAAAAGGCCTTAAATTGGATCTCTTAGAATCCACCGAAATTAAAATAGCCCTCTCTAATAATTCAAATATTTTAAATAATCAATTAGAAGTGTATAAAAATACAATTATTGATTATATATTATAATAAATTAACTAAACAGTCCTTCCATTGTTCGCACATTGAATATATTAGGTTAATTGTACTCTCTCGGGTACCTTTCCAGTTGTACCCTTTCAGGTAATTTCCCATTCGTTATTACAATAGCAGGTATAGCTTCCCTTGAGCCGGTCAAATCTCAATAGAGAAAATATTCGCTCTCAGGTACCTTTCCAGCTGTACCCTTTCAAGTACTTGCCCATTCGTTATTATAATAGCAGGTATAATAGCTTCCCTTCAGGCGGTTCAAATCTCAATAGAAAATATTAATTCTTAGAACAACTTCTCCTCTTTCCCCTACTTTCCCCTCACCACATACATTTCATAAAATTATAAAAAAAAATTGTTACTTGTAAAACTATTTTTCCAATATATAATCAGTTTTCTTAGACTCCTGATGATGGGCTAACCCCCGAAATATATCGAATTCAAAACTTAATTTTGTTTTATTTTTTTTTTGTGAAACCTAACGTGAAACCTAACGTATCTTACTAAAGTTTAATTATTGTATACAAAGGTCTAAACTTTTGATATTCGTAGAAAAATAAACTATTAAATTCCCAATATGGTATATTTTTATCGATTTTAATATAAGAGTATTTAGAGAGACCAAATAAGGTTTTGATACAAAGCGAAAAATTTAACTTTGATACCCTCAAAAAAATCTGAAATGTATACAAAGGGTCCCCTCTGTGGTCTCAATTTTTGATTTTCATAGAAAAATAAACTAATAATTCCGAAGTTATTTTTATCGATTCTAATACAAAAGTATTTAGAGAGACCAAATATGGTATTTGTTTTGCTATATGGATGTACTGTATTTTTCCTTAGGCTAGGGCGCCAAGTAAAAATTTTATTTGAAAAAAGTTGCCGTAAGTCGGAAAATCTTGAGAACCCTTGACTCATATAACTTTTTGATATTTGAATTCGATTGCCGAGAGAACAACAGCTCTTCGTACATGTAAGAAAAATTATCCAAAACACTTCCGATTAAGTAAAAGACAATCAGTTTCATGTGATTTTATAAAGACTTTCTCATTCCCTGATTCTTTATATAAATCTATTATTATTTATATTATGTATCATCATAGTTAAAAAAAGATTTATGTTAATTTGAATATATATTTACAGGAAGCGAGAAATTTTGTTGTTTTTTAAAAAACTCGGATTATTATGCATATTTTGTTGGCTTGTGACAGCTGTCATACTAAAGTCATTTGATTAAATGTCCGTTCAGTAAGGAAATGAAAATATGAAAAATGACCATGGATTGGAATGTACCTATGTATTATCACTATTTTCTGATCTTCATATCTGTAGCTATTTTTTTTTTTTCCCTTTCAAGTTTTACCGACTGATTTTTTTTTACTTTATTCAATGCGAAGCATGGGTAATTTTAATTCTTTAAAAGGATTGATAAATAGTTATAGATGGGTAAAATCCGTAAGTTTTCATAAACTACTAATGCTTGGAGAAACCTTCAAGAAAAATTCTCATCGCGATATTTTGCAACATTACTTAATACATACCAATACCATTCGGATTATGTATAGAAAACCTTCTTTCAATATAGAAAAATATATGAACCAGAAACCTTATCTCAAAATTTTAATTGAGATAAAAAAAATATAAACCATAATTTTTGAATATTTTTCGGAAACTTTTAGAAGGTCGAAACTTCTTTCTCGGAGTTTTCCGAAAAATTTTCAAATAAAAAATCCGACTCCTAAAATAATTGCCCTATAAAAATTGAAATCCAATTTTTGATTGGGTAAAATGAATATGTACAATGTACAAATATACCTCGTAAATGTCAAGCCTACGAGCTACAATGTTGTGTCAGATGCTTGACAGAGTGAAGGACGTACTTATTATTGCAGCTAATATGATTTGATTTTACAATCGAAACCCGAATATATAAGATGAATATTAAATAAAAATTTATGTTTGGTTAGGTGTGAAGATTTCCGCTTGCCTACATCTGGTATGGTTAATTTTTTAACTCCAATTGATAGCTTATTTTTAATAACAGGCGTAGACTATTCTTATGACTTGGAGTGAAAAGTCTTTAAATTGCAATTATTTTTATAATTTTAAAAATAATTTTATATGCAAGTACTCGTACATAAACGAATATATTCTTGGATTCTGTGGATGCGGAGCATCCCTAAAATTTCAAACATTTAGAGTATTTTCATAAATATCGACTTCAAAATTTCAGGAGGATTTTTAAATTTTCAAATTATTATCCGTTATTTCAAATATTTCTATAAAAAAACATTTTTTGTTTTGAAAAGTATATTGGTTCTCGAAATGAAATAAAATTGTTGCATAGTTTCAAGGGGCAATAAAAATGAATGATTTTCCCAAAAGGGTGCCGATAGAAGGTTTGAAGAACCTGCCTGGTATATTTTCTAGTACAGGCAGTTCAAAGACAAGTCCAGACAAGTTTTAGTCGAATAAAAATTGTTCTCGCTGAGAAACTATTAAAATAGTAATAATACAAAAAAGGAATAAATAAAGATAAATCTTTTGGACTAATTCATTTTTAAGAACTCTCAATATATAAGATCGGAAATAACTAGGAGTGCTTAGACAAGTCAAAGCTTGCGTATAGCAATAGAATTAGGAGAAATTAAAGGTTTTCTTATAGGACAGGCTGATTCATTGTGGAAGATGGTCGATTTCCATCTCAGGAATTGTGAAGTTTAAGTCACAAGATTTAATTTTTGACTCCTATACTCACTCACACAAAGCAGAATCCGTTTGGAGCAAAGGTACCAAAATACATTTATAAAAAATCTATTGTTAAATTTGAAAAATAACGAAAATGATGCGGTATTCGATGAAATTCGCAAAAAAAAATCGAAGATTAAAATAATATTTCAAAAAATGAAGGGTACTTTTTTGGAAAGCTCCCCTGGTTGAAAAATCACTAACCGCCGCTGGTCAGAAGAGTTGTATTTATTAAGCCTTTATATTCACTATATTGCTTGGCTATTTGTTTGAATTTAGAATCGTTTGACCTCGAAATTTTTTAATGATTAAGATTTAATCAGATCTTTGAGTAAAATTTTCGGCGTGTTCTATACATTGGATTGGTTCTCCTCGGAGGGCAAGCCATAGGCATGGATTGCTTTTTGACACTCTGAATCAATTCCCAAGAGGGGAATACAACCCTTCTGATATATAAAAAAAATCATCCCTTACAAGTCAGAAATACAGTAGAAGCGATTTTCCCAAGAAAGTCGAATTTATTCTCTCGGGAAATAGATCTTTTACATAATTTATTTATTTATTATTTATTTATTTATTTGGCTCAGTTTACATGCATAGTTTACATATATATTAATACATATTGAACCTTAACAATATTTATCAATTAAAATTTGAATCAAAATTCAAATCATGAACACAACTATATGTATTATATTAAAAATGAAATAAAATAAAATTTAACCCTCTGTAAGATTAATCTTGAGTCGACGGGTTAAATTTTAAGATAAATTAACAGAGAAATTCAAAAACATAAATTTAATAAATTACTTTAAATTAAAGACATAAAAAAGAACAAAGACAAAAACAAAAAGTAAAACAACATAAAATAAAGTAAATCAAAACAAAATAAAATCGTCATACAAATTCACATTCCTTAGAAAGCCAGAATTAATTAAAAAACTGCTTTATATGTCTAACATTTCTAAATTGATAGTAATTTTATTGCCATTCTCGAGGCCAACAATTTGAGCATGTCTCGAGTATAATTCAGTTTTAATCCTGGGCAAAATTATATTTGTTCTGCTAGATATACGTGTGGGGGTAATAATGCAAATTGTAATTTGTACAATTTATTCTATATAAATGAATACAAGCATTCAATAGGAATAATTGTTTTAAATTCAGTACCCTAAACTCATCATATAACGCCAGCGTGGCAAATCTTGGATGCTTTTTTAGTATAATATTAATAACAATATTCTGAGCAACAGAAAGACCCCTTAAAATGAATTCACTTGTATTCCCCCAGACCAAAATCCCATACAACAGTAAAGACTGACACAAGGAGAAGTAGACCATTCTTAGAACTTCATAACTAAGAATGCCTCTCAGAATCTTAAATTTATAAAAGAGTTTTCTGATACTGCTAGTCAATTTCAAAATATGTGTCTTGAAGCTCATTTTGGAATCGAAAATAATTCCCAGATATTTACATTCATTTACAAACTTCAAGACTTGGCATGAACATTCCTGAGAGACAGTACAATTGATAGAGTGGAGAGTGATGTGAGGTGTGCTCTTGGAGGAGCACTTTCTCTCACCATTCGAGAAGGAAACCAATGAAGTTTTTTGAATGTTTATAGAAAGAAAATTGGTATTAAGATATTTCTTAACCAATCTAAAATCATCAGAAACAGTTTTTGTCAAGTTATTAAAACAGTCGCCCGAAAAGAGCTTGAGTTGTTTACCAAAAAAGAATTTAGTCTTTTTGATTTTAAGTCGATTCTTCCACGTTTTCAGTAGAGGTTTCCATTAATAGTCAAAACATCAAAAATGGAATTCAATAAGGTTATTCCTCTAGTATTAGATAAGAGTCGATCGTTATTTTTGATTTTAAGTCGATTCCTCCATGTCTTCAGCAATGGTTACCAATAATAATCGAAACGTCAAAAACCTAATGTAGAATTGTTATTCCTCAAGTATTAGATGAGAATCAATCGCTATTTTTGATTTTAAGTCGATTCCTCCATGTCTTCAGCAATGGTTACCAATAAAAACCGAAACGTCAAAAATCCAATATAGAATGATTATTCCTCAAGTACTAGTTGAGAATCAATCGCTATTTTTGGTTTAAAGTTGATTTCTCTATGTCTTCAGGAATGGTTACTAATAAAAACCGAAACGTCAAAAATCCAATATAGAATGGATATTTCTCAAGTATTAGATGAGAATCAATCGCTATTTTTTATTTTAAGTCGAATCCTCCATGTCTTCAGCAACGGCTACTAATAAAAACCGAAACGTCAAAAATCCAATATAGAATGATTATTCCTCAAGTACTAGATGAGAATCAATCGCTATTTTTGGTTTAAAGTCGATTTCTCTATGTCTTCAGCAATGGTTACTAATAAAAACCGAAACGTCAAAAATCCAATATAGAATGATTATTCCTCAAGTACTAGATGAGAATCAATCGCTATTTTTGGTTTAAAGTCGATTCCTCTATGTCTTCTGCAAAGGTAACGGATAAGAAAACAACGCAGTTGCTATGGTTACTCATAAAAATTCCTCCCAAATTTTTAGCATTTCACAGAGAGAAGCCTATCCATTCTTACTTAAGCAAGGCTAAATGAGCTATATTAAAACT
Source organism: Forficula auricularia (assembly GCA_024734495.1). Taxonomy (NCBI): domain Eukaryota; kingdom Metazoa; phylum Arthropoda; class Insecta; order Dermaptera; family Forficulidae; genus Forficula; species Forficula auricularia. Next base: position 26,204,772 of record JALMQS010000085.1, on the reverse strand, counting down.
TTCAAATGAATAAATTTTAAAGAATTTAAAAAATTAAAAAAGTACCATCTTACTCTAGAGTAAAGTACTTTTAAAATATAATTTTACTAAAAACTTTATTTAACCTTTTTTGTGGTCCCCAAGGTACTTAATTAGAATATTAAATTTCATCAAAATTGGTTAAGTCATTTTCAAGATATTTAGAAAAAACTAAAAAAGTACTGAAATAAAGTACTAATGTTTGTAGGCCGATATGTACCAAAATCTAATCAGCGCTTCATTTTGTTAAACTAATGGTAGGTTTTCAATTTCATTTCAATCGGTGCAACGGTGTGGAAAAAATCGTGGGCCAAAAAAGCGATAACATACATCCATCCATACATACATACATCCATCCATCCATACATACATACATACATCCATCCGCACGCACTAAATGAAAAAATCGCACTTTTTGGCCTCTCGGCGAGACCCCATGTAATTTTTGGCAAAACCGTCACGTGCTAATATTCAACCTAATTGAATACTACAATTTGTGACTTTAATTGAGTCCATGGGTTCCGTAGTCTTTACCTGAGGACCCTTTGAAGCCACGCTTGCCCCGAGAGCGATTACAATACTTTACCCATGCACCTTTGCATTGGATAAAGTAAAAACTAAATTCTTTTATGTTAAACAACTCAAGCTGTTTGTGGGTCGATATGTACCAAAAACTAATCAGCGCTTCATTTTGTTAAAATAATGGTAGGGTTTCAATTTCATTTCAATCGGTGAAACGGTGTGGAAAAAATTGTGGACGAAAAATACGAAAACATACATGCATACATCCATCCGCACGCACTTCCTAAAAAAATAGCACTTTTTGGCCTCTGGACGAAACCCCATGTAATTTTTGCAAAACAGTCACGCTAAAATTCAACCTAATTGAATAATACAATTGTGACTTTGGCTTCCGTAGTCTTTATCTGAGTACCATTTGAATTCGCGCTTGCTGTGAGACCGATTACAATACTTTCCCCATCCTACGCATTGGATAAAGTAAAAATAAATAAAATGGAAAAATGGTAACACTTTATTCTTTTATTTAATTTTTTAAATTGTTTCCAAAATAAACAATCCTAAAGAATAATTCTCTATTTTTCATCACATCTGAATGAATATTTAAATGATGTAGTTGAGTGTAAAGGAACAATTTCATGTGTGTGTGGTTGATGCTGGAATGAAGGGGGAGGGGAGGGGTGGGAGGAGCAGGATCAACGACGACGACCATCCCGCACGTGTGCTCGCTCGTCTGCCTCAAATACACGATCACGCATTGGAAATGTGGGAAAAAATTTTAGGTAACCATCTAATGATCTTACAAATTGATAACAAGCGAAGAGTAGAGAACTCTTCTTTTTTTCTTTAATCACAACCTGACAAGAATATTAAATGATAGAAGATGCACGATTTAAAATTTTTTTGAGCGTTATGAGGTATTTCTAAAATATTATATTTTGAAAAGTATCTAGAAAGAAAATGTGAATTCTAGTGAAAATCTTAAAATAACAAAGATTAGTTTAGTACAGTTGACGATAACACCCCAGGGGTTCTGGAGCAATATAAGGGGTGGTACTCGCTTTGAGAGAATTGGAGGGAGGGGGATGAATAAACTTTATTTTCTATTGACAGCAAAGACCCTGGTCGTCAATGTATACATTAATTAGTTATAGCGTGTATTTTATTATTCAATTAATACTTTGTCTAAAATGCACATAGTGGTATACATTGACTGGAGTTTATACTACATAAAAAATTGTCACTGAACTTTCGGTTTGTTCACTTAAAAAAAGAAAATATCCTGCTGAATATTTTTGTTTCTGAAAAGACGTTGGTATGCTAAAAGGGTTTGAAAACCTATGGTTTAGTATAATATGCTGAACTAATATCCCATTTTGAAATTTATAATTATAAATATTATAGTATGTAGTTTAAAAAAAATAATAATAATATTAACGTTGAAAAATTGTCAAAAAATATTTTTTTAACTTGATTCGGTGTTAAAAAGAATTCCAGATGGAGTAAAATTTTATATAAATTTTTTTTGTAGGGAAATAAATTTCTTATGAAGAGTCTGCTATCTACAATTAATAGGTTAGTAAGAAGCATAAAAAAGTGCTGAATATTAACTAAATAAATAAAAAAATGGGAACTTTTAGAATTTTATTAAAAAAATGATTAATTATTGCAAAATGGCTATTTTTTACTTCCGCTGTTTAGATTTTTCACCTTTACGAAAATATTTCTATTTTTTCTTATTTTTCAAGAACCACACCTTCTCTGTTGCAAATAATTTTAAAAATAATCGTAGGTCAGTAGAAAAGTAATAGTCTGTTTGAAAAAATGTAAAAAACAAAGAGCGTGTTCAGTACTAGGTCTCGATCTCTTTTTTTAATCTACGTTCCTCAAAAAAAAAAAAAAAAAATGCAAATGATTATTTTTTGAGTAACATTTAATTTTATTATTTTATTATTTTTTTCCACGATTCGGAAATTTAAAAAATAAAAAATCTGGTGAATTTGACTGCATCCCGAGAGTACAGAGTAATAGAAAATTTAAAAAATTACATCAATATAGAGGGCGTATAAGGGCTTCTCCAATACATAAATACCAAAAATAATAAACTAATACACAAAAAACATATAAACTCAAATAAGGGATAAGGTAAAATCAAGTGGTGTGCATTTACGCTCCAGAATGATTTTTTATTTTACCATACAGCGTATGGTCAAGTATTGTAATCGTGGATGAAAAAAGTGTTTTTTTTGCTTCTTTTTTTCGAAATATCTCAAAAACGGCTGAAGCTATTTTGATTAAAAAAATTGAGCGAAACCATGGAATTTCGGTCTACAAAAAGCCCTAATAAGTGAACATCGGAAAATGATATTTTTCGAGATAGTAATTGTTTTGTCAAAATGTTTGTTAGTTAGACTATTAGTCTGTTAGTCTTTTATTGTTATTCTGTTAGTCTGTGCGTTACCAAATTTTTGTGGACGAGCTAGCTCAAAAACTAGTGTGAATATCAAAACCAAATTCCACACGTAGTTTTGGTCCATTGATTTTTCGTTTATTGGGCCACGCAGGTAACTCCACTAACAAGAAATATTTACATAATCGGGTGAATTTAATTACAGGATTATTTACATAATTATAGGAATATTAACATAATATATTTACAAAAAAAAATTCTTTTTTCTTTTTTTCTTTTTTATATACAATTTCTATCGCATGGCGATTTCCCTATAAGTTCTCCTGTTGAAACTGTAAAAATTCATTAATGAACCCCTCATCGCCCTGAAGGTCATATCGTATAAAGTTCTCTGAGAAATTCCCAGGGCGACAAGGGGAGGCACCGCTTTATGCCACCACACTTCCTTCCACGAGAGTGTGACGGCTTCAACTCTCACAGAACCCGAGCCCACCCCAAACCTTGCAGCAATGTTGCTCACCAGACTGGAGTTGCCCTTATAATAATTGATTTTGTTTCTGTGGGCAACCCCCAGTCCGAGGAGCGCTGACACTATCTGAACATCCAGAACCCACACCGTCCCCGACCCGTCCTTCGCCACGATGTCTGGCTTCCTGTTCCCGGCCGAGCTCTGATATAAATATTCGAGCTCGACCCGCATTCCCTTTTTAATTAGTTCATCAGCCAGACGTCTCACCACCGAATCATGCCTCCTGAGCCTTCCATCGTGCAATTAAGTGCATTAAGTGCATTAAGCTCTGATTAGATTTTGGTGCATATCGACCAAAAATTAAGGGGGGAGTTGAGGAGGGGTTAAAAAATAAAAAATCTAGGCCATTTGAGCAATCTCAACCAAATTTTATATACATAATCAGAGGACGCCCAAAAGTCTTCAAATGCAAAAACTCCCCTCCCCCTACATGATTATAAATAATTTTATTAAATATTTAATATAAGTGGGGGCCAGGTTGTATGGTAAATTCAAGTGGATGGCTACATCAGAACGTGTCAGTTTATTTTTCTTTAGAAAATCTATTGAAAACTATTTAAACGTATACTAAGCTGATATTTGGAATAAATTTCATGTTGTCCAAAATTACTCATGTTTAAAATATAGATATATTAGTTCTATGATTGTTTATTAATTAGAGAGAGGGAATGTCGAGGACTGACCTGCGTATCGGTGTTCGGACGCTGGTGCAGTACGAGGTGCGCTCGGTCTCTTCTTCCTTGGAGGATGGCTCTTCGAGCAGCTCCCCTGTCCGAGGGCGAGTAGTACGGCGCTGTCCTGCAGACAGCACCTTATTAATTTTTAACTCCAATACTCTCCCAAGGATTGTATGCACATTTTCAATATCTCAACTGTCTATCTTTGAATTCTCTTCAAAAGCTTTTAAAATATGAAAACTGAAGATTTTAGCTGAACTACCAGTAAAATGCCTGGAAGATATTTCTGATTGAATAGAAGCTAGATTCTTATTAGGTATTTTTGATTATATATCTTTTTTATCAGAATATACAACGTTTCAAATACAATTCTGGAACTTGATTTCTGGTGTTAGTGAAGACATTTTTAATATTAAAAAAAGACATTAAGACGGTACGGTGGATATAATAGACGAAAGGCATCGGTTAACTTCAATTCAAACAAGACTCAATGTTGTCTAATTTCTAGGCGCGAAAATAGAGATTTCCCTGATATTCACTTCGATTCGAATACCCTGAAAATGTGTGACAGCCTATCCATGTTGGGCGTCTCTGTCGCATCTGACCTGTCTTGGAATGAACACATCTCCTCTGTGGCGAAATCTGCAGCAAGGAAGATTGGCTTCTTATTCAGGTCCAAGCGATTTTACAAACCCCCACAACTTCTCACCATCTACAAGGCCCAAATCCGCCCCTGTCTCGAATACGGCTCTCATCTGTGGAGAGGAGCCTCAAAATATTCTCTTGCTACCCTTGATGCAATTCAGAAACGAGCCGTCAGGCTAATTGACGATTCTACCCTCACCGACTCCCTCGACTCGCTGGCTCATCGAAGAGATGTCTCCGCCCTTTCCTTTTCTATAGATACTATCACGGCAGGTGCTCTGATGAGATAAAATCAATAATTCCCCCCAAAGCATGCTTTGCACGCAGCACACGTTTTGCCGACTCCCAACACTCTTTCGCGGTCAAATTGGAAAAGTGCCGGACCGCTTCATTCGCGAATTCATGTATCCCCATGACTTCAAGGAGCTGGAGCTCTCTCCCAGCCTCTATCTTTCCCAGCACCTATGATCTTCAAACCTTCAAAACCAGGGTAAAAGTGTGTTATGCTGAAAGAAATTTACATCAAAAAAGCACTCCAGACTTTAAAACTATAAACCCATAACTTATAACATAAAAGCTTAACGCATAGAAATATACAAAGGGCCAGAGGAATTAAAAATACAACTATTTTTTTCTCAAAAATTGTTTAGTTTAAAATATAGTTATAGTCATGCTAATTAATTATTCAAAAGTCTGACAATGGTGGGAGGGTGCTTAATTTGTGGTATATTTTTTCCCTTTTTTAAAATTTACGCCTGAACTGAAAAATGGGGGATTTTGGGGTCTTAAACACAAAAGTATCTATTGTTTTTTAAGTTACGGAGTTCATATTTAGACAAGGATCATTTTCAAATTCCCAAAAATAATGTAGAACCGTTTTTTTATTTTATCCCAGCGAGGAGGATGGGACCTGTTTTTTGGAATATTAAATTTTCAACAACATTTCATTTCAAATAGATTTTTTAAAATAGGATTTTAATTTTTGCTTAGACAGGTTAAGTATATTAGTTTGTTTTAGTTGGGGCTTCGCTGATGGCTAGATTCTGATTTAAAACCATCTAGAAGTCTTTTGGGATGTGGCGCTTCTGTTATGAATAGACAGACAGACATGACTTGTATTTATTATATCAAAAATAAATTAAATTACATCAGAAATTGAGCCCACATTTGAGGGTCGAACTTTGTAAATTTTAATGGTCATGTGCACTTGACCTTTATGCTGATATATTTTCAAGTACTCATGCTCAGTATGAGAGCAGTGCAAGTGCATTAAATCGAAATCCCATTAAGATTCTAGGATTGTTCAGCTTGTATAAGAAAGTGTTTTCATATTTTGACTCATGAGAAAGAGAAGAGAGACAAGTTGTGAGTATTGAAATTGAGTTAGAAGAGTACGAATTGGAATATGAGAATCAGCCCGATTTGGGCCCGTGCACAACTCACCCCATCGAGCGATCGTAGCGATCTCTGAAGTTCGATCTTCTCACGATATCGGCAAAAAAATTCTGGTCGAATTCGGTATCGTTCAAGGAAATCGTCATAGGCACGCATCACTTGAAGTAACTGGCGAGCATTTCGGGCACCCTGCTCGTAAGTTTCATCAGGCAACAACATCGCGTTGTTCCGTGGCGGCATTCCACTAAATGGGTCAGCTCAACTCAACAGCTTGTCAATTAAACCACGTGCGCTCAACGATTTATTTACACACCAATGTCCGTTCTACTGGCACTCTCTCCCCGATGCACTTCAATTGAATTCCACTTGCATGCAATCCAATCTGCTGTTGCCATTCATCGATTCTCGTCGTTGTCAAAAGCAAGTCAGAAATCTATTAAAATAATAATAAAAAAACATTAAAATTAATTTGAAATAATCGCTAAATTTCATACAGAAAAAAAATATTCGCTTCTTTGTGTCAACATTTTTTACTTTATTATAGTATGGTGGAGTTTTGTAATCGTGCATAATAAAGTAGGTATTCATTAGTAGAGATTGTGGTGTTGGTGCAAGTGTGAAACATCTTTATTAAAGTAGGTATTATTTATTGGTTCATTTTCGAAACAGCTCAAAAACAGCTAAAAGTACTTTTATATAAAAATTGAACGTATTCACGGCGTTTCGGTCTGCTATAAAATCTTAAATGATGAACGATCTAACTCAGAGATTCCCAAAGTTTTTTGTCTCGTAGACCCCTTGAAATGTTTTTCTCTTTTGGGTAGGCTCCCTTCTTAGAAAAAAAGTTTTACTTTTAGAGAAATTTTAATTTATTCTAATATTAAAATAATCTACAGAGCTCGAATATAATATTTATTTTTATTATATCTATCCTAAAAATTAAATTTATGAACCTCTCCAAAAATCCTAAAGTGGTAAAAAGGGTCCCCCCTTACCTCTCATTTTCGAATTTTTTTAAGAAAATAAAGTTATAGTTTTAAAGAAATTTTAATTTATTCTAATATGAATTATTATATACAGAGTTCGAATATAATATTTATTTTTATATCTCTCTTAAAAATTAAATTTATGATCCCTTCCAAAATACTGAAGTGATACAAAGGGTCCCCCTTATCTCTAATTTTCGGATTTTTTTAGAAAATTTAGTTTTCACAAAGAGAAACATAGAGGTTGTACTCTGCTTGATGCAAATAAACATACACACATATATATCGAAATTATATATCTGTTTATATATTATTTATTTGTTTGAGACTATAGTTTCGAAGACTTGGTCTTCATCATCAGTCTTTATTAATTATAAATATTATTTTTCATGTGGCTCAGCTAAGTAAAGATCGAAAATTTTCAATATCCATATGGTATTAACCCCATAAAAAATAATATTTATAATTAAAAAAGACTGATAATGAAGACCAAGTCTGAAACTATAGTCTATAAAAAATAAATAATACATATACAGATATATAATTTCGATATATATGTGTGTATGTTTATTTGCACCAAGCATAAGTCAACCTCTTTATTTCTCTTTGTGAATCAACAACTCTCGGTAAAACAAAAACTTGTCAATTAAATTTAATTTTACTTTTTAAGAAATTTTTTTAATCTAATAGTATTTTATAGAGAGCTCGAATATAATAATTATTTTTCTATCTCTCCTAAAAATTAAATATATGAACCCTTCCAAAAATACTGCTTCAATAGTCCCCCCTTACCTCTCACTTTTGGATTTTTAAAGAAAATTTAGTTTTACTTTTAAAGAAATTTTAATTTATTCTAATATTATATTATATACAAAGTTCGATTATAATATTTATTTTTATATCTATCCTAAAAATTAAATTTATCAACCCTTCCAAAAATATTAAAGTGATACAAAAGGTCCTCCTTTCTCTCATTTTCGGATTTTTTAAGAAAATAATGTTTTTGTCTTCAAAAATCTTCAAACGTCCCTATCTCCGTAAATAATGGTCTGAGAGCCTTAAAACAATCGAATTCATAAGATTTTTAATAAATTTTTCAAATTTTTTTGTCTTTAAAATCTTTAAACGTCTCTATCTCCGTAAATATTGGTCTGAGATCCTTGAAACAATCGAATTTATAAGATTTTAATAAAATTTCTGAAAATTTTTGTTTTAAAAATCTTTAAACGTCTCTATCCCCGTAAATAATGGTCTGAGAGCCTTAAAAAAATCAACGACAAACTTTCAAAATTATTTATCATTTTAGTGTGCTGTTAAAATATCAATTTATAAGTTAACTAATTCTAATTCTAGGTCCGCAGTATTATCAAATTATTTCAGGAATATCATTTTCAGTTACTAAATAAGTTCGACTTGCAAAAAAATGTTCAAATAAGGAAAAACCTAATAATGTATCTATAATTTTTAATTATAATGTAGTTAAGTGCGAAGCGGATTTTTCGTTGGGCTCGTCCCATATTGGAAGATGGTGAGCCTCGCCGGTAACGTGACTTTTTTTTACTGAAATGAAGAAGGGAGAAATGGAGCAGTATGAAGATGCCGCAAGAATAACTCTTAAGACAGACAGCATTACTGAAGAGAAGAGGGTGATAAATGGGAATACAAAGGTCTTGTATAGACAAAAAGTTAAATGTTGACTTTTTTTATTTTCAAAAGCGTTATTGGGGGTCTTGAAAGACTGAAGATTGTAGGAATAGAGTTATACAAAGTAAAGTAAAGTAAATCGAATAATATGCAGGCATGGAGAAGTTCCAGTACTTAGAAGTATAGATGATAGAAAATTATCTGGTCTTAAATTTAAGTCAAATAAAGTCGTATTAAAATCTGCTGGGGGTGCAGCCGAACACTGATCTAGAAAGGTTACAGAATAAATCAGTGCGTATTTTTATAAATAGACCTACAATAACCATAGTTATTTGTTGTACCATATACCAATTAGAAACTATTATATTTTGGCAAAATTAATTGGACAAGATATGTATAATAAGCTAGTTCCAGTCTCTAGAAGTCATAAGCCCATAAAATTTATCCATCTTATTCTTCTTCTTTTCACGATTCAGGGGTTAATCCTGGTCTATAGGAGACTCCTAATTATTTAAACAAAAATCACTCTCAACCAGAGTGCAAATACGAAAACAACTTTTGAATAACCATAGTTACATCTTTAGTAAAGAGGTGAATATAGAGAGGAGCCCCAAGCATTCTCTTGCATTTCCGAAAGAGTCATCACTCTAATTAACGACCCAACCCTTTCAATTTTCTTAACTCCCTGGATCATCGAAGACGTGTTTCTCCTCTTTCCTTAGTTTATAATACTCTTCGATGTGGTAAACAATACTTCCACCTAAAGCTTGTGATTCATCGACTACCAACACTTCTTCACGGTCAAATTGTATAAGCGCCGGACCATTTCAATGACTTATACGTCCATATTAATTCTGGAATCCTCTCTCTGTTTTCCTCTTTGCAGATTCTTTGAAATTTCAATCCTTCAGAGACCATGCTCACAGATACGTTTATTTTCATCCTTTAGCTTGAACATTCTCTTCTCTTAAGTAATGCAAAAGTCTGTAAAGACCTGTAGGGGCTGCATTTTCTTTATCTTGAATTCGAAAACATTAAAAACAAAAAATGACAGAGTTCGTTGAACAGTAACATGCCTTATAGATATGGATTTATAACCTGGGTTAGATTAATAACTGTTTACAAGGGGAAAAATAATAAATAAATAAATACTTTTAATTTCCATTTGAAGGCAACTTAATCAATATTTTTTTGGTTTTATTTTTTGTTATATATGTATAAAAAAATCGAAAAAAAAATTTCATTCAAAAAGGAAATCATAAGAAAAGCAAAAAAAAATGCAATCTATTAATGGAGAAGGTTATAAAATTAATATATACAGGAATTTTTTTGGTTTTGTTTTAAAATTCAATTAATTGATAAAAGGACATTAGTCAGCAAGTTTATTTAGAGTCATCAGCGAGTTTAACTACCAATTATGTTCAAACAGGTATGCAAATAAAATACAGGTAAAAGTAAAATAATCAGGCAATGACCCAGAAAAAGCAACGTGTTTCATTTCTTGGCTTCTTCTTCTCTCAATTCAAAATTACAACATCAATAAAGCATTTGTTATCATCCTCTGAATTTTACAAGTTTTTAAATAATAGGTACCATACAAAGAAATTCTAAGATACTACTTACTCCTAACATATAAAACAACGTTTAGACAAATTTTTATTTCCCTAATTGTTTTAGAGCAAACCTGTAGAGACCTAAATTTTTATTTCCCTAATTGTTTTAGAGCAAACCTGTAGAGACCTAAATTAAGTAGAATTAAAATCTATAATATACTTATACATTAGATAAAAATTCAATTTTTACTAATAGAGTAGAAAACTCGACGGGTGAATCGCAATTGGAATTAGGTGTACTCCGTCTTTGGAATTATTTGGAATTACTTTGGAATTCATTAGATAAATAATCTATTGTCTTCTACTATACTTGGAAATGAAAGTGGAAGTGGAAGTAGGTGTACACGATTTTAGGTCGCAGTTCACCGCTCGAGAGAACTTAACTATTTTAAAGGGAATTTTTTTTAATTTTAATTATTTGTCTTAGTTCATAAATTAGTTTAGTATTAAGTTAGAATATATTAATATATTTTAGAAAGACTGGAAAGTTTAGCACCCAATAAATATGCCTATTTATGTATATACAGTATACATCTACACCTTCACTCTTTCGCTTAATCAATTTCTCCTTCTCTTTGGTAATGCAAGGTTTTTTCGAGATCCATAGAGACTGCATCTTCTTGGTGCGCTACTTCTTGTATTTAATCGCATTAAAAAACAAAAAAAAACTAAGATATCACAAACTCTTGGGATTATCTCAGAATTAACTTACTCATTAAAGGGTACCATTACTTCAGAATTAATCAAAGGGTTATCTCTATTTTCACTCCACCCACCTTAACAAATATTCGTAAATAAACTATTAAAATAGGTTTAGTAAAAAACAAATATAGAAAAGTTACAATTTGAGACATTCAAATACCATAGTAGAAAGTAAAATTGCCTTTCCATCTTTCTCTTTAAGGAAGAGTAACAATCTAATCAAAAGCGCAGTTTATTCTTGAGCTTTTATTACAGGCAGGGCCTTATCACTATGAATTAATTTTATTCAATGAGGTATAAGTCATTTTTTGAGTTATACCTCGTTCCCTCTTTACCCTGAGTTGTCTCATTGGATTGGTTCATGAGTTGTTTGTCCATCTCTAGTACAAGACCTCCTAAGAAAGGACATTTTTCCATTTTCTCAATCAAAGCGATTCAATCCATTGACATTAAACGTGTTCAGAATTTATCAAAGATATAAAAAATAAAAGACTACTTGATGTTCATTAAAGGGTTATAAAAGATTTTATCAAATCATTCTGAATACCATAATGTATTGAAATTCAATAAAAATTCTAAATGAAATTTTTATGAAGGATATTATTTATTTTTTTAATTATATAATATCTACCTGTGAAATTTATTGCTCCTTTCAGGGTGAAGAAGTCTTGATAGAATCTACATAAAAAATTACGGAAGTAATGAAATCGCACAATTAGAGCTGAGCAACTCGAATTACGAGGCGATAACGCCCAGGACGATTATTTCCAAGATCTCGTAAAATAAAAATTTATCAGATGCTGACGGTCTACATCATGAGCTAGACATATAATTGTACTACATGCTCACTCGTTCTTTTGTAGTATTCGTTTTTTTAATCAGTCCTTCGAGTTCCTGTTCGTCATTAAACGACAGGATTCATGTTTTTGAATCACATGTCTTAGAAATATAGATTTTAAAGAACTCAAGATAAATATTAACTTGAAAGAGGACGTTTTGAGTAATTCTAGGATAAGCACGGGCTTTTTATTCTGGTGTTATTCACGTTGATAGTTACGTTGAAGAGTATTTTCTTCATAATATGTTGCCTTTCTCCAGGGCCGGGCCAAGCCATTCGGCCCTAAAATTTTCCGTCCCTTAGGGAGGCGGCAGCTTTAAAAAGGTTGAGAATCACTCCAGTTAGACTCAAGAGAGACGGTTATTCAAGCGTCAGTCTAGCTGTTTTTGCCGCCCTTTGACTTGGCCGCCCGTGTGTTTTACACACATTCGCCCTATAGTCAGTGCGGCCCTGCCTTCCTCTATATTTGATAAGCCGTTTTAATAAAAATAAAAACTTTTCAATTAAGCCGTTTTGAATTTTTCTCCGTGATGTTCATTTCTGCCCTGTGACAGAATCGATTTTGAGCGCCGGGGGGGGGGGGGGGGCAAGATTAATTATAAGCTTTAGACGAAAGGATTGTAATGAAAATAAATTGGAACTAGATTAAGCTTTTTTTATTAAGTACGAAATGAAGAACAAAACTGTTTAAAAATAAAAGAAGAGAAGAATCTTAAGAATTGTGCATCTGGAAAGAAACTAAAGCCGGAGAGAAGAAGTCAGAAATTAATTAATTCTAAGTTTACTCTAGTTGAAATGAGATTTAAGTTGACAGAAAAATTATGGTGCTTGATTAATTAGCCAAGAATATAGGAAGATGTCCGTGAAAACATAAGAAAGGAGCATTGCTCTGAATGGATGTGAAACCTGTAGGATAGTCTCGAGATAGAGAAAAGAAGGCTTGAAGAAATTGAAGAGTTCCTTCTCAGGAATCGAACACAAATTCAAAAAAAAGAAAGATTGAATGGGTTGAAAGAATTACATATAAAGAAGTTATTGATGTAATTAGAAAAATAAGAATTTGGTGAAAGAATTTGGGAAAGAAAAAAGCTCCGATGAATCAGACCTAAGATTAGTGTCATGAAATTTTCGGATGGTGAGGTAGAAAATAAAAAAAATAAGCCGGCTAAATGCGAGTAGGGGTTTCGTATCTTATACCTTTCGAAATACTTGAAATATCAAATTGGTTTTTATGAGTCATTGATAGGGAGAGAATAAATGAATTTGTAGGATTTTTTCATAGCTATAAGTTAAGCCACTTCTGAACAGCGAAAGGTACAAAAATAACCTAAAAATGCCATTTCAAAATGAATTAAATTTGAAAAAAATGCATCCTTATTCTATTTAAAGAGATCTTTACATGGATACTTCATACCTCATGATAAAAAATATTTTTATCCAAAATAAAAATTCGGCTCGGACCAAAAAATAATAAATTATATTAAAATGTTAATGTTATTTTTTATTTCGGGGAAAATGACTAGCTTGGACATTTTAAGTTTGTATCTTAATTAGTTTTCAAATTACAATGCTTTCTGAGACAGAGAGACATTGTTGCAACACTCACAGGCTTCCGTTTGACTTTTTAAATGGAACCCTAAAAAAGGTAGATAGATAATAGTTTTTCAGATAATTAAGAATGTGAAACTCTTAGAGAAAAGGAAGAATTGTCAGAATCAAATTAAGGTGAGTAGTGGGAATAAATTGGTCTTAGGATTGATTACCCTATGATGATGGAATTTATTTAAGAATTCACCTTATTTTTGAATCTCGGTAAGATATTATATTTTAGCTTTCATTCGAGAACATCAAATAACAACTGACCACGAAACTTGAATGAAAATGATGTATAATAATAGAGTAAAAATAAAATTACCTCTTTCTTCATGATGGATAATATAAAGTCGTATTTCAGAACATGAAATATTCCTTGTAAAATAAATTGAAGATGTCCCTTGTCGTTTTCAATGCTCATTTTCAAGATCCTGATAAAGATGATGGTAAGTTCCTCATTGAACGAGGAGGAAGAAAAATCGGTTTTTTGGGAGAGATTTCTTCAGTGCTTATTTTGCTTCTTCGACAAATAGATAGTAAGGCACCGAGCAAGAAGAGAGGGCGCTCCGCCCACCCGGCCAGACCGGGTCCGATTTGACCCGCACCGATAATTACCGGGTAGATGTTCCCGGGGAAAAGGTCACGGATCGTTCCCTCGCACGAACGATTAACATAGCTTTGGAAATGACCCTGGAAGAATCAAGCAAACAGAGATTAACGACTTGCCAAAAGACACTCCCCCACTACCGCCCACTTCCCAAAAATTTTGTGAGATCAACAAGAACAAGCAATATCCGGAAAAAAAATTGTTTTCAACATGCATGCAACAAGCCATTTTTACACGATACACTCAGAAGTCAAAATAAGCCTATGTGACGGGGCAGCCAAAATATTTAATTCACTCGAAATTTACTTTTTTGGCGTAGAATACCGTCATTGTGCGCGAGAGAAGGTGGAAATACGAAAAATCAATAGTTGTTGCACCTTGCTCTTTTGAGCTAGTGTAGTATTTTTTTCTGTGTTTTTGCTGGAAACGAAGTGTCATCAATTCTCGGTATGTCTGGAGGCACTTGGGTTGGCCAAAATATTGAATTCACTCGAAATTTACTTTTTTGACAGAGAATACGTCTTTGTGCGCGAAGGAATGTGAAATCGCGAAAATCGATAGTTGTCGCACCTTGCTGAGTGTGTTGAGTGCTTTTGTAGTATTTTTTCTGCGTTCCTGCTGTAAATTAATTGTCATCAATAGTCGGGTCGTTCTGAGACAAGCGAACCCTATCTGCGGGGCGATAATATGTAGTAATGTATTCAATTAAATATTTTTCTCATTATGTTTAAAAATGTCTGAAATATGGAGAAAAATAATTTTTAACCTTTATTTTTTTCTGTTTGTATGTCTGTGTCTGTCTCAATTACGGTACTCTGGAAGTTCGCAAGGGGGTACGTACTAACATGCATTATACGTACACAGAGGCAGCTTTTGGCCTCTGGGGATCATAATATCTTGTTTTATGTTCCAAATTCAATTTAAACTATTAATGGCATTGATTCCTTCCAGCTAGAAGTCACAAAAGTGAAATTAACTTTTTCATAATTAAAAAGTTTTTATTTTGCCAGAGTAGCAGAGTTGTTGATTCACAAAGAGAAACAAAGAGGTTGTCCTCTGCTTGATGCAAATAAACATACACACATATATATCGAGATGATATATCTGTATATATATTATTTATTTGTTATTATTATTATTATTATTTATTTATTTGTTAAATAATATATATACAGATATATCATCTCGATATATATGTGTGTGTAGGTTTATTTGCATCAAGCAGAGGACAACCTCTTTGTTTCTCTTTGTGAACTTTTTTCATCTCTGAAATAAAAGCTCTCAAAGTGTCAGGATTACATGAGGCGATCACACTACTTCAAATTATATCCTATATCATTACATGATATTCTGGCTTCAAAGTGTTAATAATTATTAAAATTTCGAAAGATGTTTTTGGGCTCTCTGGTTTATTTTCTCTATTTTTTAATTTTTTGAGAAGTTTAATATAATGCAAGGTGTAAATACCATATATCTCAAGAAAAATTAAATTTAAAATAAAGTTATGTTATCTACTGGCGATGAGACAGTCAAATTTTGGTTTAAATAGATTTAAATAGGTTTTCTATCTATTTATCTCTAGAAGCATATCTGAATAAAGAAGGAATTGGATGAAGAAATGTGTTCGTATCCTTTTTGCAGATTGTCATAGACACACATAAAAATTAGTTCTTAAAAACAAAAAAATTAATTTCCGAATCATTAAAAAGTTTGTTAGTAATGCACAAAGTAGTTTATAAAATTCTAAAAAATTGCATATAGCAGTGTCTTTATACTAATTAAAATTTAGGACAAACGTTTAAACGTATGGATATGCTCAATAATAAATAGAGGGGTACCTACAAATTTGCACCTTCTCTTTTATTATACATCAATTTATTATTATTGAAAGCCAAAGGAAGAAATCGATTTGCTCCATAATAGAAATTGATGAGTCACTTTTACTAGCCTGTTCAATGAGACCAATTTATTAATAATAATAATAAATCTAAAATATTGCAAATAATAATGATCTGGGAAAAAGTGAAAAAGCTTCCGGGAAAGAATAAATCTGTAAAATAGGTTAAAAAAAACGTTTGAGAAAAAACTCGAACATAATGATTTTATTATTTTGAATTACTCTATCATCATATAGGTACATAATTGTGCTTATGTACTCGTATATTTATATGTATAGGTATGTATAATAGAAATCTCTCTTTACAAATCTTGCTATGTTTTAGATTAATTGAAGTTTAAAATAATTTGACAAATTGCACAATTGAACTAGTTTCGATGATAGTCGAAATATTCCAGCAAAGAATCACATGGAAATAAAGGCTATTTGGTGAAATGCGAATACTTAGATATTTTTGGTCAATTATATTTGTGGTATTTCAGCTTAAATTGATTGTCATTATAAATATAAATTGCTTTTTACGTTCACTTACAAGTAAGTGCAAGTATTGTATTATTCTCTCAAAGTTTTGACACTTTGTGAGATCATCTTAGTACCTACAAGATTATAAAGCTTCTTTTAATTTTCTCATTTCTGAGTGAGGGTAAACAATAGCCTTAAAAAATAGAAATCAAATAAAAAAAAAACAGTTTCAAGATTCCCATTAATCAAAAATTGCCTGAAAATCCATTGGCCTATTCTTCAGAGCATGTCTGAGAAAATTCTGCCTTGATTTCAAGAGACGCAGCAGAGTAACGAAATTAGAAATATAAACTAGTAAAAACTATATAAATAAACTAGGCTCGAACGGGAACAGTAAGTTTTTTAGTTCAAATCGAGGAACTCAAAGCACCACAATTAAGTACTTTTTTGCTTCAGATGTTTTTGTTTCATTTTCCCAAAAGCGGCTCTAAAACGATACTCATTATGAGGGCGCTTAACAAGAAGGTCCATATTTATAATCTCTTTAAATGGTATATATTTCATATTGTTTTGAAAAGAAATAAGCTTATTTTTTCAAAATCGATATGCTTACCTAGATTTTATGTATCACAAAATAAGAAACAAATATGCCAAAGGAATACTGAACTTTTCGTAGTAGAGCAATAAAATTGTTTGAATGAACAGTCTTCTTTCAAAGATACAATATTCAAATCTCAGTAATACTAAGTCGTAGAGCAATAAAATTTGGAAGCAGATTTAGATTTTAGAAAATATTTGATGATAACTTTTTGACAAATTTAAAAATTGAATTAAAAATTTCAAGAAATTAAAAAATTACATTCATTTTAAAATTGAGTAATAGATTATATTCATGATTAGAGGGCTTGTTTTTTATCTGAGCTTTATTAGATCATTCAATAAGTCCGTAGGATGACACACATAGATGGCGTTACTAGAATTTTTCCATATGATTTTTATTTAGAACTAACCTTCAAACGATACGTGTATAAATTTGACAGAAATCTGACTATTGATTCGTGAGTTATAGCATTATGTGTGAAGCAACTTTTGTTATTGAAAAAAAGTGAATTTCGAGTTTTAATAAAGCATTGCTTTTTGATGAAAAAATACAGTGGAAACCAAACAATGGCTTGATAAACATTATCCGAACTCTGCTCCATCGAGACAAATGGTAAAGAAGTGGATTGGTGAATTTAAACGTGGTCGTACCAGCACAAATGATGCAGAGCGCAGTGAACGCCCAAAAGAGGCTGTTATTCCAGAAAAAATAAAAAATCCACAAATTGATTATGAACGATCGCAAATTGAAGGTGCACGAGCTAGCTGACATTGTACAGATATCAGATGGTAGTGTTTTTACCATTTTACACGAATATTTGGGTATGCGAAAGCTCTGTGCAAAGTGGGTGCCGCGTGAGCTCACAGTCGACCAAAAACAACAACGAATCGATGGTTCAGAGGAGTGTTTGGCGCTGTTAAGCAGCAATAAAATGGAATTCTATCGTCGATATGTGACAATGGATGAGACATGGCTTCACTATTACACACTAGAATCCAAAAGAAGTCCAATGATGAAGTAATCGCTGAAACTGAGGCCTATTTTGACGAGAACGAGAAATCGTACTATAAAAGTGGTATCGAAAAGTTGTAAAATCGCTATACTCGTTGTATCGCCCTCGAAGGCAATTATGTTGAATAATAAAATCGAGTTTTGTCAAAATTTTGTTTTTTCTTGCTTATCCTACGGACTTATTGAATGACCTGTTATTAGTGTGTAGTAAAGTTGTATGTATGATTGGTTGACTATCTTTTAGGTGCATAAATGGAAAGAGTAGAAGCAAAGGATTTACTAACTTTTAAGGAGTTAGGTGTTGGTTCTAGGTGAAACATTTTAATATAATAATAAAACTTGAGCAAGATGCGAGGTAGGTTTCACAAAAAAAGAAATAAAACAAAATTGAGCTTTGAATTCGATATATTTCGGGGTGAGCCCATCATCAGGAGTAAAAAAAACTGAAGGATTTACTGATTAAGTCGAATAATCTAATTATATTTTTAAATGCAAATTTATAAATTATTTAAAATTTTCAAAATGTATTTTTTTCTTCATTCATAGTCTAATTCTAATCAAAATCATGATAGGCGTGACATCTCTTCAAGATAATAGAGAATTAATAGTTTGTTTTTATATAATGATAGTGATACAAAAAGAAGTTCCACCAAAATGTACAGCCTCTATAGTCCGCGGTGGAGCCTTGTATCGTGAAAAAGACTGAAAGTTATATGTAGCTGGAAAGACAAACAGGGGAAGACAGTTCAGTCTCTAGAAGTCAAATGGATAAACGAATTGAAGAATGCGTTTGTTCAGTTAGTATCCAATTAAGCGCGTAAGGATGTTTAATATTATTTACATGTAAAATCATCCCCTAATATTTACTAGCAGGCGCTTGGGGCGTTAGCTAACGGAGAATAAAATATTAAATAAACATATCCTTGTGGGTAAACATGAATTTGTTTCTCGTTACCCGTATGGAAATAAATAGATTTTCGAAATAGGTTTTTTATATATTTTTCGAAAATATATTAAAAATATAAAATTTTTGTGTTAAATTTATATAAAATTTATACTAGAGCGACATAAAAATAGTTTATATTTTAAGAATATATAAAAAACATAAATTTTATATAAATTAAACACAAAAATTTTATATTTTTAATATATTTTCAAAAATATATAAAAAAGATATTTCGAAAATCTATTTATTTTCATACGGGTAACTAGCACCTCTGGTGTTTCCTGTTTTCTCCAATAAGTATAAGTATATATTTTTTATCAACTTTGAGAGAATAATTATTTTCGCGTTTTTATGAATTGTTGTTTCTGTTATCGGCAAATTTTATTGACATAACAATTTCATCAGAGCTTTATAAATAATTTTATTATATTAATTATAATATTTTCTGATTGTCAATATTTTGAAATTGGATGTTTTTATGTTAAAAAGCCAGAAATCTAATAGATTTTCGTTTTTGAAATACGAACATCAAATACAATTTTCTACAAATTTTCGTACTTAGTTATTGTGGGTATCGTAATCCAGACACACAGTCGGAAAAAAAGCATGGTCAGAAATTATTTTCTTCATGTTTCAGATAAGTCTAAATTCGTCAAGGAAAAAAAACTTCATTTTTAATATTTGTTAAAAACAAAAGACTATATAATTAAATAACCAAAAAAAAAATCACTCTTAACTAAAATCTAATAAAACTATTAATTCCAATATAAAACAACAAAATATGTAATTTCGTTTTGGCATTCTTAATGATTTTTAAGTTAGAGGGCACAAAAAATTTGGTAACTCAAATAGAACTGATGAAAAAGACAGACAATTTGACAACATAATTAATGTGTCTTAAAAGATCATTTTTTGATGTTCACTTATGAAAATTTATTGTTAGACTTCAGTTGTGATTTCGCTCGATTTGTTTAATCAAAAAACTTTCCAGTATTTTAGAAATATAATTTTCTAAAAATAAAACTAAATGAAAACACTAGAAGAGAAAAAATATTTTAAAAATTATCAATTTTTTCAAGCTTACTTCAATAAATAGGTATAATTATAATGCCAGATTTAAATGAGGTGATCAAAGATTAAAGATAAATATATATATATATAAAATTACCATCCGTATTTGGAACTCTTAATCGGATTTCCTCTTAATTTTATTTCAAAATGAGATATTATAGGAAAAGAATCTATAAGATGTCAAGAATGGCCTTCTAATAGGTATGACGATAAATCACTTTATATTGAGGCCAGTGGAAATATTATATTCTTTATCAAGCATGTATAGGACATATAAATATTTTCATATTATATTACAAATATGACTAATCGTTTTCTCTTAAGATTTTCAAAAACTGTTCAGACTATTTTCTCGCGAGATTTTTTACTGAAATTCAAATAAAAACTTTGTTTTTTTGAATACTTTGATTTTTTGTTTCTTGGCATCTCTCTAATCAAATGAATAATAAAGCCATTACTCTTGGTAATTGCCAATCGCATATTTTCCTACCTTCGTATTTATTATTACATTTAATTCTTTATGATTATGAGGTCAAATAAATTGTTTTCATTTTTGTTATAATTTCATATAATAATAATATTTGAATTTTTAGTTACATTACACATAATTAATGATGTGTGATTTAACTAAAAATTCAAATCTTAATAAAATTAATCACAAAAATAAAAGCTTCAACAGCTTCATTACGGGAAATAAATAATTTAAAATAAATATAAATATGTGTAGGAGTTATTAATTTTTTTAAGTAGTAATTAATATATTTTGCATTCTTTAGTGTTTGTGTTTTGATTTGAGAAATGTCTGAAACTGAGAAATGTTCATTCGTTCATGTATGTTAATTCGGATTTTTAAACCAACGGATAGCGGAAAAAAAACGAAAGGTCGTAGAAAGTTCATTCAGGTCCCATAATAATATCTAATGTCGATCTCTCTAGATTTCCATAATCCATGATAAATCAAAAAAGTCATAATTTTGTTTTTGTCGGTCCGGTTCCCCATTCTTATCACTAGTCAAGAACCCAGAATCGTTCAGTTCGTTCTAGTGCCAGAAAATTTGTATTTTATTTGATCATATACGTAAATATATAGAGAGAGATTTTCAATTTTTTTGAATTTAACCTGAAAAATTGGAAAACAAATAGAATTCGAATTTTTTTAAGAACATAAATAAATTAAATCATTTTGATTTGGAAATTTTATTATCAAATTAAACACGCCCAGTAGGCTTTAGCTTGCAAGCCTACCAAGGAAATTTTATTAGAAAAAATAAATGAATAATTTTATTAAAAACAAATTTCGTATGAATTGATTTTCTAAAATGAACATCCCATAATAAATATCTGTTAATTCTTATTTATTTGATTAAAAAATCAAACTAATAAAAAAAATTCATTGTATATCAATTATTTAATGAAAAAATGTATTCAATAAATTTTTTCTTTCCTTAAAAGCAAATGAAAAGAATCTACCGAAATTTCGAAAAAATAATTCCCTTACTTCATTGAAAATATTTTAAAAACAATTAAAGATAAAAATATTAAAAAAATAATAAATTTTCTGAAATGCAATTGGGGTAGAATGTCTCAACCTGGTATAGAAAGAAAAGGGTGAGAAATATAAGTTGGGGGGCTTTTATAGTAATCATGGATACATGTCGATACAAGTCCATATCCATTGGAGACATTGAAACAAGCTCAGACACGAAATAAAGAATTTTCCATTAATCAAGTATAGTAAGAGTTTTATCAATAGCGCCTACTTCTCTTTAACACAAGCTAACTATTTTAATACTAATAATAAAATTGCATGCAAAGTCTATTATATAGAGTTGAAATATGTTAAACAAATTGCAAAATAAAAACACATGAACAAGATACTCTCAATCTATAGTTATAGGTTAAACACGTATGAAATAATTTTTTGGGAAAAAAGTAAAATATAAGCTATATATATATGTTTGCTATAAAGTCCATCTGTCTGATTCTTTGGGGAATCGAAACAGATGAATTTTGTTCGAATATTCAATAATAAATTTTATTTGGAATGTTTAATGTTAACGTTAGATGAACGCGAAAGTTAAAACTTTTTATCAGGTCACTGCCCTATTTTGGTGCAATTGGGACCTGATTCGTTTTGATACTGAACCAAGAGTTGAAAAAGATAGGACCCAGCCGGGTATGATCCGGCATCCTCTGCGTTAAGCCCGCAAATGCCTTTTCCATTTAAGCGATGGATCCCCGAATAGGTCATATAATCAAATTTTATATATATTCAACTCCTTAGTTCAAGCGCGTTTTCAACTATTTTCCTAATAGTATGGTTCTTATAAATTTGCTATAAAGTCCATCTGTCTGATTCTTTGGGGAAAGTTTTAACTTTCGCGTTCATCTAACGTTAACATTAAACATTCCAAATAAAATTTATTATTGAATATTCGAACAAAATTCATCTGTTTCGATTCCCCAAAGAATCAGACAGATGGACTTTATAGCAAATTTATAAGAACCATACTATTAGGAAAATAGTTGAAAACGCGCTTGAACTAAGGAGTTGAATATATATAAAATTTGATTATACGACCTATTCGGGGATCCATCGCTTAAATGGAAAAGGCATTTGCGGGCTTAACGCAGAGGATGCCGGATCATACCGGCTGTGTCCTATCTTTTTCAACTCTTGGTTCAGTATCAAAACGAATCAGGTCCCAATTGTACCAAAATAGGGCAGTGACCTGATAAAAAGTTTTAACTTTCGCGTTCATCTAACGTTAACATATATATATATATATATATACTAGTATATATCTAATTACCCAGGGCCGCCCAGAGAAATTCTGGGCCTCTGGGCAAACATGAGAATGTGTCCCTTCTAATGTTTAATGCTCTATATGTTGGAATAAATGATAAATTTTTGTATGTTTATATTGGATAACTTTAAAATAAACTACAGTAATGTAATGAAAATTTAAAAACTGTTCATATCCAGGGCGAAAATTATTTTGCTATCGGTATGTTACCAATATTTTTTCATTAAAAGCTAAAAATATTTTTATTTGTAGATAGATCAATGGTCTATTTTTTCTTGTTTTTTCTAAATAGACCTCGCAGAAAACCAATACTTTAGTGTAGTGTAAGAAAAAAAATCAACCTCCCACCCGGGCCCCCCAAAAGACCACGCCCCGGTGAATTTGACCCCCTTGGCCCCTTCTCTGGTTGGCCCTGATTATGAAGCTTCGTGGCGAATCTGTAAAAAGGCCGCGGCTCCCCGGGGCGCCGCGGCGCACAGTTTGGGAACCTCTGTTCTAACTTCTTACCTTTTGTATGTCGTGTGACTTTGTAAGACTTTAATGCTCTTTAGCTCTTCCAAATTCAACAATAAAATTCATTTCTCTGATTACCTCATGGAAACTTGTGACTCTGAAGGTTTAAACTGATCTGCCAAAATTCTGACAACTACAATTTTTAATTCATAATAACTTATTTTAATTTTACGAATTTCAAAGAAACTAATTGTACAAATGATTTGAATGACTGGACAATCTCTAATTCTTACTTTGTCCCTGTAATTCCTTGCTTTCCTTTTAAAATACCTGTTGAAAACGAGAAAAAAAATCGTTCATTCATGTTTATGATTTCCAGTGATTGTAAATTTCCATTTAAGAGTGAATATGACAAAAAGGTTGAATGAAGAGCAAATTCCCATGCTTTCTGCATAGGTATATACCTAATCAAAAATACTACTAATTATAAAAATACTAACAGATTGTAAAATAATAAAATGGCAGAGGAAATTAAAAAAATCTTTAGTTTCATTTATTGTGGAGGGCAGAATGCCCAAAATACATATTATATTATAGTTTCTTAGAATGGAATTTATTTTTGTAGTGTTCTAGCAAAAGATTGATATTATTGGTTGATTGTCATGCTTGTCAAGATATTAATTAAGAAGGCGCTCTTTTAATCTTAAAAGAAAAGAAGACAGGAAATAATTATTTTTCTCTTTATATAGAAGATAGATATAATGGCCAGTCTTATACATAGATAGATATGAAACAGGTGCAATCGCACCAGGACTCATGATAAAGAAGTCTGAAATTATTTTGAAATTTTTTTTGCTCTGCTGTACCATAAAAACAACTGCCCTATTTGAATTATTATTATCGCCCCTTCCCCCAAAAAATAAAAAGTTGGTGGCCCAAAAATAAGACATGGCTCCAAGTTGACGAAAAATAAAACAGAGCACAGATTATGGTCAAGCAGATGATTTTGAAAAGTTTTTCGAGTTATACTATGGATCAACGCTATAACCAAAGAAGAGAATTTTGGTAATTTAACCCCGTTAGGTCAAAATTTATAAAAATATAAAATTATTTTAAAAAAATGTCTACCAAAATTTATAAAAATAATAAAATAACACTTTATAAAACCACGCAATTTCAATTATCTTGAGCTTCTCGTACACATAATATATTTATTTTATACGCCGTCTAACTCTCTTTTTTTTCCTCTCAATTTTTTTGAGTCGCTGGGTATTTCTGTGGATCAAAGTTTTAATTCCTGTAATTTTTTATCTTTCTACAGCGCATCATTATCGTAATATCAATATTTTATCATTTTCTCTTACTTTAGTCCTTAACATAAATTGAATTTAAGTCCATCAAACACGAATAAAGTAATAAACAGACTCCAAGAATGCTAAAGATAATAATAATGAATTGAGCTAATTTGTAAGTCTGTCTACCTTCTTTAAGGATCTGACTTCTGGAGACTTTAATGCCTTCTCGAAAACAATAAATTATCTCTTAATTTTAGGTACTAATGTTTAATTAAAAATATTATGTATTAATAAATATTTAAATATATAAATAATAAATGGAACAAATTCATTTTTTGTTTATCTGTTTACATCGTGTGAGGCGGGAATTTCTTGAGACATTCAAATTCAACTTTAATTTTTAATTTAAAAATATTACAAATGTGATGAATTTAAATAATAATAAATGTTTATAATAATAATAAATTCAAGTAATATATGACAATTTGTCCACCTCTTATGAGGCTGTGACTTCTAGAGATTTGGAGCCTAGCTAAAAATCGTTACAAAATGAAGGGCCCACAATTCAATGTATTTCTTTATAGATTTTGGGTAGTTAAAATGAGTGAGATGTATAAATATTTCCGCCTTAACCCCGTAAAAAACTTCTTGCCACATTCCAGCTAAATATAATCTAATCCGAAAATAAGTGTTAAGAAAAATACGGAAACCTTAATAAAAAGAAATTAAAAATGCACTAAAAAGAATAAGATGAATTTTTATGTCGGTACCAAAATTAATATAAAGTAAATTTTACTCAATAAAAGTTGACTTTATATGAATTTTGACACCAAATAAAACATTCATATATTTATTCTTTATTTCTTTTTAGTGCATCTTTGAAGACATTTATTTTTTCACTTTTTTAAAAAAGTTTTTTATTAAATTGAAAGTTTTTTTGCCGAGAGTAGCAGAATTTTTATATATTGAAGGAGACAATAAAAGAGTGTGTCTCGTTATAAATAAATAAAATTTATAATTCCAGCAGAAGACACACTCTTTTATTGTCTCCCAAAAGTTTTTTATTTTTTAATTTTTATAGACCAAAGGTTGCAAAAATTAACAAAATGGATTGTTTTTAATTTTCGTACTATTTCATTGCAATATTTACTATTTTTTATTAAAAATTGAAAATTAAAGGAATATGTTAGATTGTTTTCAATGATAAACGCCTCGTTTTTCGGATAACTTGATGATTTTTCATAATACAAAATTCGTTTATGTTCCGGAAAATTTCTTGATTCAGCTGTCCTTGGAGTTATCGGTGGGTAATGAAACTTATACAGAACCAATTTAATAACATCTTAAATGCCTAATGGGAAAAATCGCATTCTAATATATCCACCCTATTAAAAGTAGATACGAACCACCAAAAATCGTGAAAATCGAAACTGTAAATCGAGAATGCGTTCAATAATAAATAATATAGTACTAAAATAATCAAAATTAGAAAAATTTATCGCGTTTGTGAAACGAGTGTGTTTACTATATGTAAAACAATCCAAATAAAAAATATATAATATATATATATATATTAATTTAATAGAAAAACAGTGTTAAAAGCGAAACTGTGTAAATTGAGGGATCGAATTGATAACCTCCTGCTTTTTTAAAGACGATTAAAAAAAGTGGCTAGGCCACTTAATATTTCTTATTTCTTAAGCTTATTGTTTTCAGTCTTTACTCACCCGACGAAATCATTGCCTCCTCCAAATCATTCCAGATTCCAATAAAATTAAACAAATTCACAAAACGAAAAAAACACTCACGATTTTTAATATTCAGGCTAATTATGGTTTTCTAGCTCGTTAATGAACGTCATTCAAATTTTACGCTGTCACTGATTTAAATGACACTCGTCAGCGATGATAATGTCTGTGAGTATGTGCGGGCGGGGGTGGGGATGTTAGATGGCGAACGTCAACTTAAGCCAAGGGATTAGAAGAGTGTAAATGGTTGGTTGCCAGTCTAGTCCAGTCCTGTCCAGTCCAGTCCATTGCGTATTGTAGATAGGGAGGGATTGAATCAGATAAGAAAGAGTGAGACGGAGGATTGAATCGATCAGGCAGCGTACGGCACACTGAGCGGCAAAGCACGTGAGCTGGCCAAGGAGGCTGGTTGCTGGTGGGCAAGACGGCAGCCAATCGGGCGCCGGGACCTTCCCCACCCGCGCCACACCGCCCTCACCTATCACCTATTGACACTACACGATAATTAATTGGGCACTCCCACACATTATCTAGCAAATCAAACAATTTTGCAAAATTCAAAGAAAATCTTCATGACTTTGCCATACTGGGTAAAGTATTGTAATTGTGCATGAAATAAAAAAAATCAACTGGTGTGTTCACCACACGATTTTCACATTTTCATTTGTTTGAAGTCATCGCGACACTAATAATTTACACCCACGTCCTTTATTTTTTTTTTTTTTTTTTATTTTCTCAAAAATCATTGGACCCGTTTTTGAGAAAATCAAAAAAAACGAAAAATCTTTCATGTAAATGTCCACTTCCGGTCTTCCGATTTCAACCAAAAGCTTGATGTATTCTTTCTAGCCTATAAGTTTCGAATTTCGTATTTCTAAGACTTATGGTTGCGAAACGGAGTGGGGGGAAATCTTACGTACGTAAACATCAACTTCCGGTTTTTCTATTTTATCCAAAATCATTTTATACTTCTTGTAGCCTCTAGATAGCTTAAGTTATAAATTTCAAGGCTCTGCGACTTCCCGAAGACGAGATATGAACGATTAAAATATTTATTTTACGACACTCCTAATTTACAACCTCTTCCTTTAATTCAATCGGATTAAAAATTTCACCCAACTATTAACTCATGACACTTGATAATTATACTAATTTTTTAAAAAATCGTTAGAGCCGTTTTTGAGAATATAAAAAATAACGAAAAATTTTTCATGTAAATATCCACTTCCGGTTTTCCGATTTCAACCAAAAGCTTGATGTAGTCCTTCTACCCTATATCAAGCTTAAGTTTCGAATTTCGTAGCTCTGAGACTTATGGTTGCGAAACGCAGAGGGGTACATACATACGTACATACTTACATACGCATTGACCAATGGATTTTGGATCCCTTTTTGACCTCTGTGGACCACAATTTCCGGTTTAATGTCCTAAATCCGTTTTCCAGCTACAGCCAACGATTCCTTCCACATAGAAGTTATAAAATGAAATTAACTTTTTTTCTTCATCTCTGAGATAAAAGCTCTCAAAGAGTAAGGACCCAGAATGGCCATCGCAATACTTTCCCATTATATTCTATAGAATATAAATGTGAAAGTAAAAACCGAATTCAAAAAAATTAAATGCAACAAATAAAATAATAATAACTCAAAAATAAAATAAAATGCACTAAAAGGTTTAAAATAATTATCTAATTTAATTAAATCTAAACGGTGAAATTGTTACATGAAATCACTTTTTGAAGTCGGTGCCAAACGAAGGGTGAACCGCGACCTAATATCGTGTACACCTACTTACACTTCCACTTTTATTTCCAAGTAGAAGACAATAGATGAAGGGGCATTATCTAATGAATTCCAAAATAATTCCACATTATTCCAAAGAAGGTGTACACCTAATTCCAATCACGGCTTGCCCCACGGTGCCAAACATATACATTTTATGAATCACACTCGATGGATCTTACTTAGTACCTACGTTTGGCGTGTAATGAAGACAACATCGCATAAGCTCGCATATATAGTTTGTTTAGGACCGACTTCAAAAATTGATTTCATCTTTTGGTTATAATTAAATTAGATAATTATTTTATAGCTTTTTGTGCATTTTATTGGATTTTTTATTTTTCTCTTTTTAGTGATGTTATTAATAGTGACTTAATATAATACCTTGCATGCATTTCGTAAGAGAAAGATTTGGGCGAAGGAATCAGAAATTGATAATAAAATTCAATTCATAAATAGAGAAGTTATCTCGAAACGTTAGCGGGTTTTATTCTGAAACTTTTGGGTCCAGGCACGTTATAAATTCACATGAAGCTAAAAATTTTTTTATTTTTGACAAGGCTTGGTTCGATTACATATGTGTACCGCATTTTGTGTATAACTCCTAATTGACTGAAGATGGCCAAATAAAATTCAGGCCGAAACGTCTTATTAAAGGTGTTTTATTGAACCCAGTGATTCCATCTTTGGCTGATACCTCCTCCTTCATCTAGTACAGTTTCATCACAGCCACGAACTCTAACAATATTTTATTTATTATAATTTTGATTATTTGCACATAAGAATTGGAGATTTCCAATATTTTGTCATTGAACATATCATCAGAACTTGACCAAATTAATAGAGAACCACCATCATAAACAAAGAAGTTATGAGTGAACATACAAAACAAAAAAGTCCAATACCAACGAAATACAGGACCAATCGGAAACTAATTAAAAAAATCATCGAAATCGATCCATATGGTAGGAGAGAAATCAACGAACAAACACAAAAAAAAGACATTCAGTTGAATTGATAACCTCCTCTTTTTTTTGAATTCGGTTAAAAAGGTGTTTTTTGCTTCACTTTTTCGAAATATCTCAAAAACGGCTGGATCTATCTTTTTTTTTTTTTTTCACCCCCCCCCTTTGGCTTATCCCTCTTTTTTTTCCTTAGTCTTTTCCGATACTATTTATTTTTTTTAAATTTGTCTCTACCTCGGTGGTCAGATTTTAGCCGGATGCCTCGAGTCGGATTCGAACTCGGGTCCTCTTGGTTAGCTGACTGACATGCTACCGTCTAGCCTACCCGACCCCCCCTGGATCTATCTTGATGGAAAATATTTACCGAATCCATGGCGCTTTGGTCTACAACAGTGGTTTTCAACCCAGAGAAAATCCCTCCTTCCAAGGGGGAATTTTAGTATTTCAAGGGGTTATTAAGCTGTGTACAAATTTCAAAAATTTTAAAGAACTAGCAAAAAACAACATCAACTTTCTCAAAGCAATTGAACCTCGAAAGTTAATATAATCAATCATTTCTTATGTTAATTCTACATATTTAGAAAATTATTTTATTATTTTTTGAAAAGGAAAAATGAATTGAACACACGGCAGGGCATGAACCCGCGTTCTTTCTCCTATATTTAACAAAAAAAATTCTTGAATATTATTTTAAAGTTTTCGTCTATCATCTAAATTATTGGTCGTAGACAAATTAATTAGATAAGATTTTTGGTAATATATTTAAATACCTAAACATTGTTTCATTTAGCTTTTTTTTGTAGGTGACTTACTTTTGCTTGTATAAGAGATCAAATTTGAAATGAAACATATATTTAAACATTTTTGCCTAACCCTTTGAAATACACAACTTTATATAATGTTAAAGGAAATTCTATTATAAACAAAAATGTCCATAAGAGTCAAAGCTCTAAGATGAATAATTAAAAAGTTATTGCAATTGATAAAATTTAGTCTGAAAATTCAAGCCCAATGATTTGATCAAATTATTTTTCAAATCACAAAAAAAATGGAATTTTGTTGATGTCACGGATTTCGATAAAAATCTTTGGGATATTAAAGGAAACAACCCTTTAGCCGAAACCAAAAATATATGTAAAAAATCATTTTAATTTACTCAAAAAAAAAAATTCTTGAATATAAATTTAAAAACCTCGTCTATGCTCTAAATTCTAAATTATTGATTAAATTATTTTTTGAATTGAAAAAAGTGGAAGTCGGTCGATGTCAAGGCTTTCCCGCATGTCCTCCACAAGAAGAGATCCAAGTAGTGCTGGTGCAAAATTTCATTCTTATTTATAATTATTTTTGTCTGTTTTATCGAGAGGCTCTACAACGCAAGTCTCTCGCCATTAGAGACTGTCAGAGGGAATCTCCCACAATTTTTATGAATTTGTTTTCAGCTACAATCTTATAGGTACTAATTATATCTCATTTAACAGATTCAAATTCAATAAATTTAAATATACGATTATATAATAGGAGTATAACAATTAAAATGATTATATTATATATATTATGTCTTCTAAGGGTGGCTGGCCACATGGACTCGCGCTACGGGCGCAATCCACAAAATTACTTAAATATTTTACTGATATTCAATAAATAATTTTATTAAGAATATCATTTAGATGATATGAATAAAAGAAATATGAAAAACGATTTTGATTGTTTTATTTGAATATTCTCAGAGGAGAATTCTCGCTTTCTGTCTTCTCTTGACTCTAGTCGTGTGAGACAATGGATTGAAACTAGTTTCAGTATATAGTATTGAAATATAGTTTATTAAATTTTAATATATTTAAATATATGACCATATAATAACTTTAAAAAATAAACTAATTAAAAGTTAGAATTATTATTATTATTATTTTATTTTTTTGTTTTTGTTTTTTTATTTTATTTAATTGGCTTCGGAAACTATGTTATGCCCATTTATCCAGCCAATCATATTCGTTCATATATCTCCAAATTTTGTCAAGGGAGAATGGTGTTGGGTTCTTGGTGAAATATTTTAAATAAAGTAAAGAAAATTTTGACAAATTTAAGAAAGTTTTTCTCTTTACTTTATCTCCGAATTCAACAGCCTTCATTTGTAGATCACTAAGGCCGACTCAGTGTACTTGGATTCCTTCTTGTGGGGGACATGAGGGGACGCGACACCGACCGATTTCCACTTTTTTCGATTCAAAAAATTATTTGAACAATAATTTAGAGCTATGTTCTTCAATCCGTGTTCCGCGGAACCGTAGGGCTCCACTCAAACGATTTAGGAGTTCTCCAAGTCAATGCTAAAATTCGATGTATAATATATTGTAACTATATACTTTATATTTTATATATAAGTAATATTTATCTTTTTGATAGTTTTTAAGGAATTTGGTGTTGGTACTTGGTGAAACATTTTTTAAAATTATTGGATAAAAAATACTTGGTAGGTTTCACTTAATGTAAAGCCTACCAAGTATTTTTTTGTTTGAATAAATGTATTTTCTATTATAAAGTTTTTATAACAAAGGCTGGGATGCACCTTGTTCATATAACATTTAATTATGGAATACGACACCCCCCCCCCCCCCCACTTTAATCAAATCTGGGTTCACTACTGAACGATGGAAAAATAAATGACCAAAACGATGGAAAAATAAAAAAATTATCTTAAAAATGGGTTCCGTGGAATGACAAAGGTTGAAGATCACTGGTTTAGAGATTAGACGAGGTTTTTAAATTTACATTCAAGAATTTTTTTTGTTCAAATAAAAATTTTCAAATATATTTTCGGTTTCGGGTAAAGGGTTGTTCCCTTTAATATCCCAAAGATTTTTGACATCAACCAAATTTCACTTTTTTGGGATTCGAAAAATTACGTATTTAATCAAATCATTGGGCTTGAATTTTCACACTAAATTTTATCAACTGCAATAACTTTTTAATCGTAGAAGTTTGACTCTTATAGACATTTTTGTTTATAATAGAATTTTCTTTAACAAGAATTTCAAAGGAATAGGGAAAAATGTTTAAATATATGTTTCATTGCAAATTTGATCTCTTATACAAGCAAAAGTAAGTGACCTACAAAAAAAGTCACATGAAACAATGTTAAGGTATTTAAATGTTTTACAAAAAATTACATATAATTAATTTGTCTAGGACCAATAATTTAGAAGATGGACGAAGTTTTTAAAATTATATTCACGATTTTTTTTTTTTTGTGAAAATAAAAATAATTATTCAAAAATATTTACTTTTTCTGGTAAAGGGTTGTTTCCTTTAATATCCCAAAAAATTTTAGCCAAATCTGTGACATCAACTGAATTCCACATTTATTCCTCATGGTGAGAGACTTACGTCGCAAAGCCTCTCGATATTATGGTAGACCAAAAGAATGATAAATGAGAAAGAAAGCAATCTTATTTTATCCTTTTCATCTATCTGAAGTTTCACAATATCATTCTTATATAAGAAAATATCATTTTGATTAAGAATTTTGTAGTTTAAAAGAAAGTTTATGAAAAGATTCAATTTCTACTTTCCGGGAGCGAATCAAAAAGTTTCATTTTTTTTATTTATTAGATATTTATTCAAATCAATTTAAATTTCATATCTGTGTTTTATTTACTTTTATCTTTTATATCAAATCATTTTTATTAGGTGATTTTTATTTTAAAGGGTAGTTTATTTGAAGCCTAATTTGAAAAAACTCTAATAACTTTTTTAAAATATGAAATTAATGGGTATTATAAAACAATAAATTATTAATAATTCAATTTAATTTTGAACGAAATCGATTCAGTAGTTTTAGAGAAAATCGTCAAAAACCCCGAAAACGGTCTATGAAATGCCGTTTTAGAAACATTTTAAAATTTACCTACATGTCACAAGTCAATATTTCGTTTCATATGACTCATCATAAAGCATCTCGTGCTTTCAAAAAACATCGTTTTTTGACGATTCTGATGGTTTTTGGTTGTTTTCTCAAAAAGTACTGAATCGATTTCGTTCAAAATTAAATTAAATGATTAATAATAATTAATTGTTTTATAATATTTATTATTTTCATATTTTTTAAAAAATTTTAAACGGAGTTATTAGCGTTTTTTCAAATTGGACTTCAAATAAACTACCCTTTACAATGCAAATTACCCAATAATAATTATTTGCTATAAAAGATAAATAAAAATAACACACAGATATGAAATTTCAATAGATTTGAATAAATATCTAATGAGAAAAAAAAAATAAAACTTTTCTCCATTTCCAGTTGATTCACTCCCGGAGATAAGAAATTGAATCTTTTCATGCAATTTTTTTAAACTACAAAATTCTTAATCAAAATATAGATAGTCTACTATAATTTTATCTAAACAGATTAAATAAATTTAACTATCTACCCAAAAGCTAGAACTTTAAACTACTTAGAAAACTTTGTGTGTAGATGATGTCCTGCGCGGATCGAAAGGTTGCCAAAAACATTTAAATTAATTTCACTTTTATTTAATGATGTCTGCAAATAGATATCGAATTAAATTTAATGTTAAGAATTAATTATATTACTATACTGCTTTAGCTAACATAAAAAAAATAAAGGGTCCAATAACACGGTCATACAAACATTCACCTTGGCGGAGTCACGTTGATGCTCTATAACTCATGTCTCATGTCTCATGAAAGGTGGTGTTTTACTATCATACCGCGTTTCTTAAGTTTTAACTCATGAGGTTGTTGTGCTTGTGTTTGTGAACCCATATTTGACAATGAATTAATCAAGTGAATTAATCAAGAGTTAAGATTACTTATAATCTGGAATTAACATCATGTTTTTAGACACAAAATGCTCACATCATCTAATTATAATTTTAATTTAATAAGGAAAAGATATCTTGGGTTTTCTTATTTCTTGATACTAACAAAAAATAAAGTTAAAATAATAAGATAAACTGGTTTTTTGCTTAATTTTATTTGTTTAATGGTAATGATTTAAATCGCATTTTCCGTTATCAAGATTACAGTAGATAAGTGATGGAGATAATTTATAATTAGAACTCGGTATTATTATGAAATAGAAGCATCTTCCGTTCTTTTTTTTGAAACCATTATTTAATTAATGACAATGTTGAAGTGAGGGCGATTGAAATCTAAAACGCCGTGTTCCGTTAAAGTTAATGAATGAGAGAAAATTTTACAATAAATTACAACAGAAAATTTTCGAATCATTAATGGATTAAAAATTAAGACTCTAAGCCCTAAGAGGCTTAAATGAAGGGAGTAGCTCGCTGACTTCCACGGTGGAGACTTAAGTTACCATGGTACTAAAAATTTAACTGACTGCAATCTGGTTTATGGATATGATTACCAATTTCACCTTTACCGGGATATTTTATCTTTAGGTAATTATCGGTGAATTGGGAAATATTGTATAATAATTTTGATTGTAAGAATTGATGATTTAGTAAAGGAAAACAAATAGAGCAAAGTATCTAGCCGCCATGTCCCGTACAATTCGCAACAGATCCTCTGCACTAGAACGAAGTCCCGTTTAAGCGGCACCATATTAGACCTACAAACTTTTTCCTAGCATATTATATTAATCATACTAAATAATTCGTTTTCATTATATATTATATCTATAATTAGAAATAATCCATTTCATCTAAGATCTGGTAGATGACAACCTCTCGTGATTTCATTTGAAATTGAAGTCTGCTTCTATCGAAAATTCGAACTCTTGTGTAATTCGGGAAAAGTTATTCTATTGCTTTTTAAATTTTGAAGAAATTCAAAATTGTAAACACTCAAGCAACTTTTTAGCAACTATATAGCATGCTTATGTGTTTAAATTTAGAATTATAGACCGCTAAATGTTACATTCAAATCTTTAAGTTAAATATTTAGCTCGATACATTCAGCTCACAGGATAGTCAATTTGCCCGGATTACTAATTTTGGCACTGGGTGCAGAGAGGGTGAAACAACCCTGGCATGTAATAAAAAATAATCCATTCCATCTTGGATCTAGTAGATGAGAAGCTTGATGATATCCTTTGAAATGTTCACTTTGCTTGTATCGACAATTTGAACATTTATACTATTAATAATAATTAAGGAAATGCTCTGGTTAATTCCAGATTTTTTTTCTAAAATAAAATTTGACGATAAATAGAATTTTTACTTTTTATATTTGATTTTTCATTTTAATGGTAATTGCTGGTAATACCGGTAATGGAGGAAATAATTTATCATTTAACAGTAAATGCAATTCTGAAATTTTTTGATAACCCTATTCTATAGTTTCTACACTTATTTACACAAACACTCACATTCAAATATATGTATTTACCCTGGTAATGACTAAAAAAACCTATAACTCCAAGAGACGTGGAGCGCCCTTTCATCTCTCTCGTGTCCTAACATTGAAGTTTCCTTCAATTCCCGTTTCGGCATGTACCTTCAACTTCAACTAATCCCTGAAATTTTTTATTTTCTTCATATTATTATTTAATTATTTAAATTAGGTTCTCAGGTATTTGAATTATTAAAAGAGAAACATGCACTTGAGAACTTGGAAAAAGTCATAATAAAGACAATGAAACATTGCAATCAATAACTTTTGTTTCATTTTAATCTGATAGTCTAGATTCCCAAGAACTTAATTTAAGTAATTTAAAAAAATGAGCCCGAAAATTATCACATAAAAATAATTAACAAGATACAATATAGTCTACCAAAAATACAGCAGGGCATTGTGTGTTGTCTACTATCTAGGCGCGTTATTGGATTTCTTGAAGTTGTTTCGTTTGAATTAAATACTTTGAAGACACTGGGATTTCATTACTGGATATCATTATTGAATTAAGTAACTTTCCTTTGTGTTCAATCCTGACTCAAAGCAAGTTCTTATACATATTCAGACCCATAACAGTGATTGACGCACGCTCAGCTGTTCACATTCTACAAATTTCAATTGATTGATTCAAGTGATTGTAGATTAGAACGGCGGTTTTTGTATAATAATAATATTGTATAAAAATGCACGATCTCTTTTCCTAATCAGTAAGTACTATATGGTTGGCCACCCCTGGTTTAAAGTTTATGTAATGTTGTAAGTGTTCAAGCAAAAAAATGTTACGAGTTTAGTGTTCCCCGACTTTAAAAAGTTTGAGAAGCACTGTAATAAGGTAACAATTTTCGAATCTACAATTGAAGATACTTACATAGTACCTAAGTTTCTTGAATTTTTTTATAAAATTATTTAAGAG
The DNA here is from genome assembly GCA_024734495.1 of Forficula auricularia. NCBI lineage: Eukaryota > Metazoa > Arthropoda > Insecta > Dermaptera > Forficulidae > Forficula > Forficula auricularia. The sequence goes on along the minus strand of JALMQS010000085.1, from coordinate 26,168,264 downwards.
CTCTAAATATAGTAAATAGATACATAATTCATCGATGGAGATTCTAGGCTCAAAACTTTTTTATCTGAAAGAACTCCAGCTGAATTAAATTAGCTCTATGCTAGCATTTTGTAGCGTAGCTATTTTTTATTAATTTTTTCTCATCAGTTTCTTTATCTAGTTCCTAGAATGTAAAAATGTCGGTTAGATTTCGAAGAAGAAGATGAAAATCAAGTAGTCTTTCGGAGGATGAAAGTTGAGCTGTTTTGTAAACACATCATAGAATCGTTTTGACAAACAGGTCAACCATAGAAGCCCAGGCTGTTGTTGATCAACTCCGCTTCGACTTCCAACTTAACTCCTCTTAAAAAACGACAACAGTTCTTTTTTTAACTCCCGGCTTAAAAAGATGGGTTTTATCCCCCTCCCCCTAAATGTTTGTAGCCTTGTTACTTTTAAACAGAATTCGATGCAATTTTTCGTAAATAATTGAGTATATCAATAAAAAAAAAACTCATTTTTATAAAAAATTCCAAAAAATTAAGAATACAATTTTTTAAACAATGAACACATTTTGTACGTTTGTTTTGTTTAGTTTGTTTAGTTTACTCATTAATTTAAAAAATAGTGAAATAAAAATCAAATTCAAACTTTAAAAAAAATCTAGGCAAAACAACTAAATTATTATTGAGTGTTTTACAATTTTTATTTCACGAAAATAGAGGGAATTTTTTTTCAAAAATTGTATAACCACTGGCAGAGGCATCCTATCACTTCATTATTTTAATTTAAAAACTATGAAAGAAAGAATGGTAATTTAAATCTTAGATCTTGTTCCCTCAGGAGTCGAACCCGATCGCCAAGCCTGCATTTCATTTTTGCTTGGCGCTCGTCTTCGACTCCTGACGGAACAAACCTTTCTGACATACATAGATATCTACCAAGATCTTAGATTTAAATGACCATTTTTTCTTTCATAAATTTTTAAATTAAAGTATGAATTAAAACAAAAACAACAGGCAAAATAATCATCTGAAAAAAAATACATTACATACATACAATTTTTAGAATTAAAAATTAAGAAAGAAAACAAATTTTATAAGATGGGTCTGCCATTTGAGACTAGTTTCATATAGGACTGTTTGAGATATTATATTAGGGGTTAGTGACTAGAATTTCAGTTTACCTTTTCGAATCAGGTTTCACAACGTTGCTAGAAATAATCTGTTCTAATCAACGATCTTCTAAAATAACTTGAAATAGATATTATTAGGGTGGTACAACCACCCCTTTGTGTCTGAACTATCGTTCTGCCTTTCGTACAAAATAGTACGTACTACCAATGAAATTAAAATTGTTATGAAATTAAATTTAATCATTCTGAAATTACTATTTTACAGAATTTTTGTCAATTTATGGATTCATTTCATTTTAGAGGTGTGTACTGATCATCTTAGTATGAGATATTTTATTTCCATTCTGAAATAATCGTCAACAAATTCACTAACTCTCCGTCTCATAGATTAAACATTTACTTTCAAAACAACTTAGAACTCTTTATATTTGGCCTTATTAGCTATATAATTTCTGGTTCAAAAATTAACAACATTATTTTGAGATTTTCAGGTGTGAAATAAAAATAAGGATATACAAATAAAAGAACGTTTCATTAAATAAATACATTTTAAATAATTTATTATTTAGGATCCCTACAATGGCTCATTTTGATGAATTGACTGAACACCTCGATCTTGGGAGAACCAGTTATTTAGACAACTGAATTGGCAGATCAGTTAAGGGCATGACTGCCCTGACAAAAAAGGCGCAAGCCATTTCGACATTTTTACTTAATCCAACACTCTAGGTCTATCCATTCTTGAGTTGACGTTGATATCGGAATCCAAACACAGAGAAAAAACATGAATGCATATGATTTTTCTCTACGTTTCAGCATAAATGCACGAATAAGCCAAGAAAATCAAAATTTTCGAATAAATTTATTGGAATGGCCACCTGACAAGAGGATATTTTTATTAAAGTCCCCTTGCTAATATTGAGCATTTTTAGCAATTAATGAAAAAATATCCATTTTAAAAGAGAATTAATCTTCTTTACCTACGAACGTCCTTTACAAAAAGAGCCATGTCGCCTTAGTAATTGAGGGAAAACGTCTACTAGAAAAAAGATTCAATTAAAAAACAATTTATTACTTTCAATGACATAAGTTTCATTTCTTCATCAGTGAGAGTCGATTTGAGAATGGAAGTCTCTGCTTCTCGATATGTTAAATAAAAAACTCTTTATCATAATTCATTAACCAAACACGGTTCTTTTTAAAATATAATTCATTAATTTTTTTCAGGAATATTCAACTCGATAAAAATTGCATTTAAGAATGTGTGTGTTTACTATAAGATAATATTTTATAGAAAACATGAATGAATGATCCAGTAATGTTCAAATCTTACCGGATTCCGAAAATCTTGGATCTGTTCCTCAAACCAAGCGAACTCTACAGATTCACTTTCATCTCTGTTCCAGATGTCGAAAGTGGTTTGGTCAAGCAAGAGCGTCTTTAGGAAAATATTCTATTGGTCACGAAGGAAATTTGTAATAAATATTTCGAAAAATTCTTCCGGATCGTTAATAAATCCGGAAATGGCAGGAAGCAATCAATAAGGTTCCAAGCGAAAGTGGCAGAGGCGACGCTCGTCATCAACGATGTGTATAAAAAGCGGGTGGCTGGGTGTCCAGATTGACGAAGTCGCTGGAATCGACAACAACCACAATGGATCAAAGGGTGAGTTTCTCGTGCGGTGCTGGCTGTTCAAAGGGGTGGAATTATTATTAAGAAAACAGAGAGATAGGACAAGTACCTGAGGAACTGAAGGTGAAAAATATCGTCATTATGGATCTCCATTTTGCAAATCTTGAACGTTACTGAGACTACTATGGACCGGTTTGGCCATCTCAGTTACGCATTGATTGAGATCAACTTAGTTTTAGAGTCAAATCAGCTATGCTTGACTCTATCCTTTGTTGGTTGCATACATATGACGGTTAGCTTAACGTAGATAGCGGAATCCAGACACACAAAAAAAACTGAGAGTCAATATTCAACAATTTTACAAAAGACTCGCAAACAAGCCTTTAGCCCTTATTAAGTAGATGAGTATGATCGTTTCTGGGTCACCACGCTCGTTACTAATCCTCCTTAAAATACATTTAGGTCCTAAAATTTTAGTAGAATATGTCCATTATCATTTAATTTTTGGTTAGTCAATAGTTTTTCTCTAAGAAAGTAACTGTCTTCCAGATCTTCATAAAATGTTGTACTTCTAATTACATGAAGAAATTTACACTTTCTTCCCTTAATTTTTTTACCAATATCACCACAGAGTCCTCACTTTTTCCAGATTTTGTTTTTCTGAATTCTTATTGAATATAGAAGCATACGTTTTTATGATTTATGTTTTTACAAAACTCTTGGGTATTTTTCTACCCATGAACAGTTTTTACAGAAAACTCACTCGTTAGAATGCATAGTAATTTAAACTTCTAAAATCGAGAATTAGGCAAGAAGAAGACCAAAATGTACCTTCAATATATGTTAATAAACGTTCCTCAGCCTCTAGGGCTCTAATTATCTATTTTCGGCTAAGCAAATAATTTATATTCTTAAATAGTTTATTTTTTGGATGATTTTTAAATTACTTTAATGTTTTAAAGTTGTAAGCCGTCTAAAAGACCTAGCTAGAGTTAGACTAATCGCACAAAAATGACCCCCCCCCCTCCCCCCCCCCCCCCCTCCCCCGTTTCCAAAACCCAAAGGAATCAATCTACACCAGATCGCAGTCAAAAGAAAGAAATAATATCTATTAAACACTTTTATTTTAACTGGATTTTTTACATTAAGTTATTTACTTATTTGTTCTAATAATGATTGTTATTTATATACCTTTATTTCAATACGTACTTATTAGTAAATTGAAGGAAAATGTGAAAACTTTTTCAAGACCACATACCCTTCTGGAAACTTTGGTGATTGTTTATGTTTTTTTCACCAAACAATTTGAGTTAGAAAGCTGAAATTTAAACGAAAGGAGCAGCTTATTAATAGTGTTCAAATAAAGATTGTTCGATTATTTTTAAAAACAAATTAGGAATTGTTACAAAACCTTGTTCAAAAAATCTTTTCTATATATATCTTAATAACTTTATGCGATAAAATTCCGTTTTGTATTACAATTTTTAAATAATTTCAAGTAGAAATCTTTTTGGAGGCACATGAAGGAATTTAGAACCATTTTCTCTCGTGTCAGAGCAAAAAATATGGTTTTGAGAAAATTAATTATCCCCCCCCCCCCTAAAAAAACGCGTTAAATAAAATAATAAAAAAATAAGACGGATTTTAGCTTAGAACCTGAGGGACCGAGAGGAGGGCTGCAGCCCGACACTTTTTTTAGCGTGTAATAATATTTAAATAAAAAATGTATTTTAACAATTATCTATTAAGAGGGGAGAACTAAGATTCAACTTCCGAGCCCGGATAAGATCTCAGTGGCCATCCTAACAAAGGGTAACATTTTAATCAATTTTTCGTACTTAGCTTTGGTTTTATAGGCACCGGTAGATCAGTGGCCAAGACGCGGATTCGGATCGAGTTTACTCGGGATGAAATCTCGCCTTAGTCAGAACAATATTCATGTTTGTCACAAATGAAAGGCGGGGAAGGCAATTGAAAACCACCCCTGGGAAAAATTTCCTCGGGAAAATATTTGATTGATCTTCCGAAAGCTAGAAAAATATTTTTTTCAGCATTAATTGTGAATTATTCTTCTTTAAAGAAAGACAATATTTTTAATTAGATTGTTCTGTCTGGCTTATTAATTTCTCAGATCACAGAGAAAGTAATTATGAAATATATATAGTAAAAATTCAGTCAATTGGCTTTCTTTTGAATTTTATATACCTCTAAATAAATGATTTTCTGCAGACTTTGATGCTGCTACTTTGTCTGCTGTTTGTACTGGTGGCCGCCTTGGCTGGTGAGCTAGACTACGACCAGAGTGCAGCACTGCTCGGTTATAACCAGGACGAATCGTCATCGCTGGTGCTCGCGACATCTGACCACGAATACCACCATCATCAGCCAGCCACTAGTGAAACGTACTTCAAGTTGGGTCATGCGGGTGCAGCACATGACCACCTGAGCACCGGCTATGAGCACGCGGTCCATCATTACCCTCAATCCTATTAGCACCCCCTCCTCTGATCTGCAATTTTCTAATTTTATTTTTGTTATTGTTATTGTTATTGTTACAATGTTACTTTAAGCAAAAAAATTAAATAAACGCCTAAAACCAACGAAATTCGATTCTTATACGGTCCTTTCTGATTCGTCTTTAGAACTGTCTTTATGTATATAGTTTTCTAAGAAAATCACAAGAGATCCAAGATAGAATAATGGAATATTTTTTATTATATTTATTTATTTAGCTGGTTTAGCTAGTTTTACGGACAAGATGTCCAATACAGAAAAAGAAACATATACAGAATACAATATTAAAACAATATGGATATCATAAAAATCAGGTAGGTTACAAAGAAAAAAACTTATTACACTGAAGTGGTTTTTACAATGTGGCTGATGGTTTTCAGATGATTTTTTTAAGTTGGTGAGGAGTTGGGCTGGAAAGGTCAAGATTGGTCGAGTGTTTATTTGCTAGTGTTTTAATTGTGTCAATGGCGTTGGTTTTACCCAAGATGGTCGAGTGATGTGAAACTACAAACATATCTTGGGATCTCGTGCTATGTGATGGGATTCTAAAATTTAGCCTAGATAGAATTTTTGGACATTTCCCAGAAATAAGTTTAAGCAGGAAGGAAATGTCATGGTAATCACGTCGTTGTTCCAGCATGCTATTTATATGTGGGACGAAATTTAGTATCGAAGATGTTAGAAGAGTTAATAATGAGAGTGTTAAGTAAATGTACTTGTTTAAAATTACCTACATTTTTAAAAAGATGGAGATTTTTCGTTAGAAGAACGTGTTTGGCACACCTTTATTCAACTGCTATTCTTTGGTTTTGAAAAGCCTTTAACAGAAGCTGATTTGAGAAGATGGAGATTGTTTTTTTTTTTCTTTAATGATAATGATACAAGAAGATAGCACCAAAAAAGTACTTGTAGTCCGGGGCGAACCGCCATGAAAAGAAGAAGAAACAATATCAGGGATTGAGTCGGAGTTGAAGGTCCTGTGGATTTTGAAAGACTGAAGGTTATAAGTCGCCAGAAGGACGGACGAAGGAAGAGGGTTATAGTCTCTAGAAGTCACGAGGATAAACGAGTCTCGGTTAGTATCTAACATTAATTGAATTGCTAAGTGGTGTTTGTCGTCTATTTCGTGCAAATGAAGCTTTAGAGGGAGGTATTATTGATTCTAGATCTTCAGAACAAACATAGGTACATCTTCTTTCTTGAATGATAGAAAATGAAGTGGAGGTAACTTGAATCTTTAAATTTGGGACACTTGCTCCGTAATTACAAACGTTGAAATTTGTAATGAAAAATCATTTTAGTTATATGTATATTTTTTAGGTTTTTTTTCTCTATAATAAAAAAAACTTCTATTATATTTTTTACTTTCACTTATGACTTATAACAGAAGTACAAGTATTACATTTCTCGAGGTATTCACACTTTTGCGAACTTTTATCTTCAAGATTATAATATGTAACTTCATTTTGTGGATTCAAGATGAAAGTAAATGATATCCTCAAAAGATAAAAATTAAATTTAGAAAAAACGAGTCTGGTGGTAGCAAGAGGCCAAAAAATTCAATAGTCTGATTGTTTGAACAGAATAGTAGTAATAGAATGAAATTTTAAATTGCGTAAAGAAAACAAAATTATTAATTTTTTGCCATGTCTTTCATTTCTTGTTTTACCGGAAAAACTCCAATTATTTGCGATTTCTAGAATTCCTAACTATTTCAACTACTAATTGGGGACATTTATAAAGAAGGAAGGAAGTGGCAGAGCGTGTAATTTGCCAGGACGTCACATGAAATTTTATAGATATTGTAGAAATATTTGCAATCCAACAAACACAAGCTCTCCATTTTCATAGGCTTCAAAGCATTCATAAATGACAAAAGAGCCAGTGGAAATAAAAATTCAATTAATCAATGAATGCGAGATAACTAATGGCATTTTATGAAGGAAGAAAGCGGAATTTTTATAATTACTTTTATGGAATTTAGTTTAGATTTGTTTGCATTGAAAGAGAAATAAGCTGATGTGTTCTGATGTGGGCATCCACTTGACTTTACCATACAACCTAGCCCCCCACTTATATTTAATATTTAATAAAATTATTTATAATCATTAATCCTGTAGGGGAGGGGGTTAGTTTTTGCATTTTTAGACTTCTGGGGGTCCACTGATTATGCATACAAAATTTGGTTGAGTTTTCTCAAATGGGGTAGATTTTTAATTTTTAACCCCCCTCCACCCCCTTAATTTTGGGTCGATATGCACCAAAATCTAATCAGCTCTTAATCTCAACGGACCAAAACTACGTGTGAAATTTGGTTTCGATATTCAAATTAATTTTTGAGCTAGCTCGTCCACAAAAATTTGGTAACGCACAGACTAACGGACATCCAACCTGACAACCGAACAACCAGACAACCAGACAGACTAACAGACATTTTGACAAAACAATTATTATCTCGAAATATAATTTTTTCGATGTTCACTTATTAGGGCTTTTTTGTAGAGCGAAATGCCATGGTTTTGCTCAATTTTTTTAATCAAAATAGTTTCAGCCGTTTTTGAGATATTTCGAAAAAAAGAAGGAAAAAAACACTTTTTTCATGCACGATTACAATACTTGACCATACCCTGTATGGTAAAGTAAAAATCATTCGGACACAAGCGATCCATAAAAGAAGGAAAATGATGATACAAATAATATGTATATAAGTTTTCATATAATTTGAAAAAATTGGGTATTACTTTAATTGAAAAGTTTTTGTTTTGCCGAGAGTAGCAGAGTTGTTGATTCACAAAGAGAAACAAAGAGGTTGTCCTCTGCTTGATGCAAATAAACATATACACATATATCTCAAGATGATATATCTGTATATATATTATTACTTTAATTGCCTTGAATAACTCAGTGACTAGGGGCCAGTTGTATGTCGGTTGGTAAACTCTCTTTAAACGCTGACAAAGGGTAAATCCTTAGAATTCACCTTCGGGCACAAAGTGAATTCTAAGGATTTACCCTTTGTCAACGTTTAAAGAGAGTTTACCAACCGACATACAACTGGCCCTAGATCGTTTATCTATCTTCGTCCTTTCCTTTTTGCCTTCAATATTCTCTTGTTAAAATGAGAACATATTATAGTCCAAGAGCCCACGACCCATTTTTCATGAAGTGTTTGATTCAAGTAGATATTTCACCTAGAGTTCTTAATAGCATAGATGAGTAGGGAATCGGCTGTTTTTTTGATCTACCTGGGTACTGCTGTTACTGCGCATAGGAGAAAGTTGTAAAAAAATGTAATTAACACCAAGGATCGGGGCCGGCGCAAAGCAGGTTTAGCGCGTTCGCCGGAACCCGGCCCCGCGTTTTGAGAGGCCCCGCGGTCTACAAAAATTACCCAATTAAAAAACACCGATTTTGATTAACTTTTTACAGAATGATGATACCATTAGAATCCAGTTCGATATGCAGCCGTTGCACAAAATCATAAAGTGCTAGAGTTACTCTTTTATTAATTTACTCCAATAATAATTAATAGAAAATCAATGGAGATTTATTGGTTTCTTAATAAATTCATCCAAATTAGAACTTTTTGAAATAATCATATTTTTCTAAACATAATAAATGAATAATTTTTCAATTTTATTTCCAAATAGACCAACTAATAAATTTGTTTAAAAGTTTTTATTTTGCCGAGAGTAACAGAGGTGTTGAATCATAAAGAGAAACAAGGTGGTTGTCCTCTGCTTGATCAAATAGATGACAACCTCTTTGTTTCTGAAAGATATTAATTTGCCGATGGTAATAGATTCAAATTTACTAGAAAATCATAAGATGGTGTCATCTATTAAATCCGATGGAATGGAATATTTTTAATTATATGTCAGACGGGTTGTTTTTCACGCCCTAGGGAATCGAACCCGAGTGCCAGTAACAGCAATCCGGGCCATCTGGCTCACCTGCAGGATACAAACCTCTCTGACATATGCAAACGCGTAAAATATTTTACTCAAAGATTGTTATCTTAATTTGTAAAATTTCGCGATATAGTGATTCTAAATTTAAACATATAGCCATGCCATATAATTTAAATAAAGGTGGTTGAGTGTTTCGAATTTTGAAGAAATTCAAAATTCGAAGGGCAATGGAATGACTTTTCCTAATTTAATATGAAAGATATTAATTTGCCGATGGTAATAGATTCCCGAGGGGGTGAAAAACAACCCCTCTGACATATAATTAAAAATATTCCATTCCATCGGATTTAATAGATGACACCATCTTATGATTTTCTAGTAAATTTGAATCTATTACCATCGGCAAATTAATATCTTTCATATTAAATTAGGTAAAGTCATTCCATTGCCCTTCGAATTTTGAATTTCTTCAACATTCGAAACACTCAACCACCTTTATTTAACAAAGAGAAACAAAGAGGTTGTCCTCTGCTTGATGCAAATGAACATACACACATATATATCGAGATGATATATCTGTATATATATTATTTATTTGTTTGAGACTATAGTTTCGAAGACTTGGTCTTCATCATCAGTCTTTCTTCAATTATAAATTAGTTCCTAGCCCTCCAGCAGTGACGAAAGAACACCAAGTTTTCAATATCCATATGATATTGACTCCATGAAAAACATTTATAATTGAAGAAAGACTGATGATGAAGACCAAGTCTTCAAAACTATAGTCTCAAACAAATAAATAATATATATACAGATATATCATCTCGATATATATGTGTGTATGTTTATTTGCATCAAGCAGAGGACAACCTCTTTGTTTCTCTTTGTGAATCAACAACTCTGCTACTCTCGGCAAAACAAAAACTTTTCAACCTTTATTTAAATTATATGGCATGGCTATATGTTTAAATTTAGAAACACTATATCGCGAAATTTTACAAATTAAGATAACAATCTTTGAGTAAAATATTTTACGCGTTTACATATGTCAGAGAGTTTCGTATCCCGCAGGTGAGCCAGATGGCCCGGATTGCTGTTACTGGGTTACTCGGGTTCGATTCCCGAGGGGGTGAAAAACAACCCCTCTGACATATAATTAAAAATATTCCATTCTATCGGATTTAATAGATGATACCATCTTATGACTCTGTTTCTCTTTATGAATAAATTTGTGTTTATCAAATGAATTTATTTCATCGGTCCATTTTGTAATCATATCTTTTTTTACTGTTCAATCAAATATAAAAAATTCACATATTCTTGGGAAAGGTTTTCAGATATATAGCTAAAATTCGGTGCATTGTAACATAGTTGCGTACCAATTTTCAGCTCATTAACTAAAACCATTCAAGATTGGCATTTTGTATTTTCAAGAAACATTCTCAAGTATAAGATAAAAATTTGGTCCATTGTAATGTGAAAATACATATTTACGTACTAATTTTCAGCTCATTCGGTATAACTAAAACCATTTATACCAAATTAAAATAATTTGTATCTTACCATATAGGTATCAATAATTTTTGACCAAATTGACTTTATTTATTTATTTATATTATTATAAAACAAAAATATCCCTCGATGGCTTCTTTTAATTATGACGCGTGTCAAAATTTTTGTATTTACAATGCGGGGAACTGTTTAGATTTTGGGCTCTCTAAGCCAGTGTTTCTCAACCTGTGTGCTGCGAGAGATTGTCAAATGTGCTGCGAGCGTTTTTGACAAATAATTAAAATTGCATAGGTTTTCCAACTTTGAAATAATATTTGTAATTACTTTATTTTATTTATTTATTTATTTTTTTTTTTTTTGTATCATACAACTTTAACTTTTTTTTATATTTAGGTGTTCCGCAAATGATTCCAGATATTTTTAGTCTGCCGTCAACCAAAAAAGGATCAGAGAATCACTGTTCTAGATATTAGATTCAAAAATTCAGAAAATATCATTTTTCATAGATTTTTTTTGAAATTTTAAAGCCATAATATATCATAGGTATAATAGTCAACTTTTCCTCCAAATTAATCATGAGTTTCCTACATTTGAATCACTCGCGAATCGAATGCAGGTAATTTTTGTCAGATATTAAGTAATAATAATAATATCTGAATTTATATATTTCTGTGTAAGAAATAATGAATTTTTAAATATTTTTCTAATTAATATATTAAGTGAATATTTATCAGAGTTATTTTTGACCACGACATGTTTAAACAAGATAGATATATCGCCATCAAAAATAACTCTCTTTGATATATATTCACTTAATATATTACTTAGAAAAATATTTAAAACTTTTCCTCCAATTAGGAATTATTTTGTATATATGGTTATAATGTATAGCCTCACTCTACTTATGTATTACTCCCTCTGTCCGGAAATATGGTAACTATATATTTGAAAGAATATCTTAGATAATCTAGACCAGTGATTCTCAACCTTTTTTTCGTCACGGCACACTTTTAATAATTTAAAAATTTGACGGCACACTAATAATAAAATTAATTAATAGAATTTTATTTGGTTTATTGATTGATGTACCTAAAAAATTATCATATGTAAAATGTTACTACCTTTTCAGTTCAAATGATTAAATGAATATTTGGATTAAATGTACTGTCAATTGATAAAGAAATGTAAAATAAATAATAATTTTCAATTAGGGAGGAACCACTGTCTAGCAGTGGCGGAACATTTCAAGAATCTCGCTGCACACTAAAGTTCCGCGGTATAGTGTTTGAGAATCACTGATCTAGACTCTAGAGTTTCGAAACCAACTGGCCATAATCATTAAGTATATTATTGTTATTGTGTCATATTGATAGCTAAATATCCTAAGATAATGACAGGAATTGCATATGAATTAAGTTGGAATTTGAAGACCAAAAATTAGATTTTTTAAGAAAAATAAAATAGTCACCGCTATAATATCAAAAAGGAAAATCGAATCAATTGACTAATGAACAACGTCATGGTATCTTACAACAGCTATTACAGTATATGAAGAACAAAGAAAAATTAGAACACGGCGCTATGAATAAATTGATTGAATGTGTTCAAAATGAATTTAATAAACTAGAGAGAAATACTCTTGATAACGTTTTTATAACATTACAAAAGTGTAAGGAATCAATTATGTTCAAAGGAGGGGGAAATTCCTATAAAATTCCTCATATAGGTAAATAAAATAAAACTTCGTCGTGAGTGTCGATTAGCTGAAAAGTATATATGTACAGAAGAATCGTTCAAAAAGGCTAAATCTCACTTTAATTAAATTTGGATTACACTAAAATTATTTGTATTTAGTTATATTGTGTTAATAAAATGAATTTAATAAAAAAAATCTAGTTTTTTTCGCAAATGTAGGTATACCTATTTTCGGAAAAAAAAATATTAAAATCTATACCATATTTTCGGACAGAGGGAGTAAGTAACATACATATAATGAAAAAAAACAAGATTTTTAAAGAAATTATCGCTTATTATTAAAATAAACGTATAGGTATAGATTTAAAAATCCATTAAATACACTCAATTTGCAAAAAGGTTATTTAGATTCAAAATATTCAAAAAAGTGAACCTACATAAAGCAAAACTTAACAATATGAATAGATAAACTGGTACTTCAGTACTTTATATCTTCCTAAATACTTGAATTTATTAAGTTATGCCACTTAGAAAACACATACAGTTACAAAAATCACCTAAAAATCGCCACACTCTCCCTCACACTGTAATTTTAAAGTAAATTGAATACAAAAAATAATTAAATACGAGCTAAATCATATTAATAAAATTAGAAAATTTGAATTCATTAACAAGGTCATCAATGCCTTAAGCGGTGTGAAAGAAGGAATGCTTTAAGCTCTTTCAGATTATCATTTTTGATAATTTATTCAATTGTGGTCTTGAAACTGCAAGCTCTTACTTACTTACTTCCTGTGGCCGAACAACATTTCCAATGTTTTAGCCTCCTCTATAATGCCTCGCCATTTTGTCCTATCCCTTGCTATAGAGTTCCAATTTCCTTGAGCACCCAACTCTTCAAGATCTCTGGTTATATTGTCCATCCATCTTTGCCGTGGTCTACCTGGTGGTCTTCTTCCTATCGGTTTTGCTTCGTAGATCCTGCTGATAGCTCGATCTTCATCAGCACGCACCACATGTCCCACCCAAGCTAGCCTTCGTGATCTTATACAGCTCGTGATGTAAGGCTGCCCTGTTAATTCTCTCACTTCCCTTGCACTTCTAAACCTCCATTCGCCGGTAACACTATCCCTAATCATTCCACTTATTCTCTTCATGATCTTGTTTTCGAAGGACATTAGATTTTTCTGATCAGATAGGGTCATGGTCCATGTCTCACACCCATAGAGCACCACCGGTCGAATAATGGCGTTGTAGATTTTAATTTTAAGTTTTCTTGAGAGGTTTTTATTTTTGAGCAGGCTATTTAAGGCTGCCGCACAACGGTTTCCTTTCATTATTCGAGTCTGAATTTCCTTGCCTACTTCATTCTTTGTTGTTATAAGAGTCCCTAAATAAGCAAAATCATCAGCATACTCGTATCTGGCATCCTCACATCTCAAGCTATTGTTGTCATTGTTGCTATGTCTTGATACTTTCATTGCTTTGGTCTTTTCAGCATTTATTTTAAGACCAACTCTTAGGCCCATGTATTTGATTTTATCATGCATGTCCACCAAACCTTCTTCTCTATTCGCTACAATCGCAATATCATCCGCATATGCAAATACTTTATGCAGACCATTCAGTGGTATTCCTTCTCTCCCTTCATCTAAAATTCTTATAACTTTTTCCAGAATAAGGTTGAAAAGCAGGGGTGATATTGCATCTCCTTGTCGTAGTCCTGTTTTGATGCTAAATGGCTCCGAATACCGAACTGCAAGCTCTACTATTTTTTAATCTTATTCACGCTGTTTCATAAACAAAGAAGTGAAGACATAAGGGAAAAATGTGAAATTCAAAAGATCGATGAATGTAGAAGAGAAAATTGGTACACACAGGTTGAAAGAATGAGCGAAGACCAAATTCTCAATAAAATTTTAACGAATAAATCAGCAGACAAGAGAAGCAGAGGTCGATCAAAAAAACGCTGGCAGGACGAGTTAGAATAAATAGACCATATGTCTATTACGAAGAAGAAGAAGAAGACCTAAAAAATTAATGATTTGAATTAGGATTTTAGCCAGATTTTTTTTTAATTTAGGCCTTCTTGTTTCTCATCATCATTGAGTATACAGTCCTAAGACTGGTTTGACCTCTCTAAATGTCTGGCATCCCATATCCCCAATTATTTGGATGAAATATTCTAATCTGGACCTTCCCCTTCCCCTTTTCTTTCCCACCTCCCCCTCCAAGATATCCGTAAGCAGTCCCCCATGTCTCAGTGTGTGCCCCATCATCTGACCTCTTCTCTTCTTCAGACTCTTCCACAAGTTTATTCTTTCTCCGATTCTTCCAAGAACTTCTTCATTTGTAATTCTATCCATCCATTTGATATTCATCATTCTTCTGTAGCACCACATTTCGAAAGCCTCTAATCTCTATTCTTCTCTAATTGGCCAGGATCAGGATTCACACCCGTACATGGCTATGCTCCATACATATGTCTTCAATAGGATCTTCCTGTTTTCTAAGCTGATTGAGGAGGAGCATAGTAGTTTTTGTTTTGAATTAAACCCCATTTTTGCTTGGGCAATACTTGATTTAATTTCGTTTTCGCTCCTCCCATCCCATGTTATTTTACTTCCTAGGTAGCGGAATTCCTTAACTCCTTCTACGTTTTCTTGGTTAATTTTGATGCATTCCTGTGTCGTTTGTTCTTTTTTTGTACATACTAGGTCCTTGGTTTTATTCTTGTTTATTTTCACTTTGATTTCTTTTATTTCTATTTCTATTATCTTGTTTCTAAATACTAAAAAATAAATCAAACAAAATGCTGAGAGTAATTTAAATTACCTGTTCGTCTGACCCTCTCTCTTTTCTCACAGGTTTGCATCTTCTAAAACCAGCATTTTTCAAAAAAAATTTGAAGTGGAAACCACTTATACTCAAAACAGTTCTGCTGACCATTTTACTCTTGTTCCCTCCGAAAGCAAATTTATCGTTTTTACTTTACCATACAGGGTATGATCAAGTATTTTAATCGTTCATGGAAAAAGTTTTTTTTGCTTAGTTTTTTCGAAATATCTCTAAACGGCACAAACTATATTTTGATAAAGAAATTAAGCGAAACCATGGCGTTTTGGACTCCAAAAATCTCGAATGAGTGAAAATTAATAATTTTTTCAAAATATTTGTTAGTTAGTACGTTAATACGTTAGATTAGGTTGGAGTTGGTGGTTTTTCACAGTGAAGAAAAATAAAATAATTAGAGCTAAGCCATTTAATTTTTAAATTCTCAATATACACATATATATATACTCGTATATATATTATTTCTCACTGTGATACACCACCAACTCCTATTGTAATTTAAAAATGTTTCACTATAAACCCACACCGCGTTCCCTAAGGTTTATCATTAATACGTTAGTTAGTATGTTACCAAATTTTATGTACGCTCTAGCTGAAAAACTAGTGTGAATTAATAAGAAATTCCAAATATAGCTTTGGTGCATTGAGATTAAGAGCTGATTAGATTTTGGTTGAAATTGAACTAAAAATTAAGGGGGGTTCTTAAAAAATTAAAATTATAAAATTTTGAAAAAATGAAATTTACTATAATAGAGACTTATAATAAAAAAGAGAGTTTATACCATATAAACTGATATAAACCCAAGATTCTTATTTATAAGGAGAAATATACTTATAAATTATAATGGGGGAGGGGGGGTTCTATCGTAAATAATTAAAATTATTTTATTATATATAAGAGATAGACAGATGAATGATAAAAAGTTGTGTGGATGGTCAGAGTTTAATAACCTAGCCAGGCGTTTTTCCTATTAAATGGTAATTAAATATGTGTGTATTTATTCTCGTTATTTGAAATTGAAATCCAACGCATTTGAGCGGAATACCTCCTCCTTATCTCCACCTCGGCCTCTATTTTCATCTGATAACTCGTTGGAAGTGCGATTCACTGACTTTATTATAACTATTAATACAGAAATGCACTTTGTTTAATGAACGGATATAGACATAGAGACTTAGAGACTTGAGGTTGGATAGAAGAAACATTATTAAAAAAGAAAAGAGGAATAGCATTAATGCAATCGCAACTATAAGAGTAAGGCATTATACTTAATAGAAAGTTGTTGTTAATTCGATTTTATTTAATCAATTTGTAAAAATATCACTAAAAGTGGAAGAGAAAAACTTATTAATTATATTATTGAAACGCTTTCATCACCAGGGCTGTCCAACACGTGGCCCGCGGGCCGCATGCATCCCAGCACTGCAATGAGTGTGGCCCAACATAAAATAATAAACTTCCTTAAAACATTGAGATTTATATGTAGAGATATATTTATTCCCTTTTTCAAAATATGAATGTACATTTGTACAATACGTGAAGCTTTTTTTCAAGAATAAAGTTCACTAAAAGCAAAATTATATGCTCGAATATTTAAAAATTCTTCTTCTTCTCATATTTTCGTTTTCTAAAATATTTATTCAGTAATTTATATGCTACGACACTAACCAAGCCTATAGTTATCATTCTAGTACCCAAGGAGACAAAGAATTGAGATTTTCTAGAACAATAACAATTAATTGATAATTTGTCTCCTGGACTATAACTTGTCAGGACTTGTCTTTTAGATCTTTGCACGTTCCTAGATGTCAATAGATAATGGATAGTCAGGGATTATTATATCCGTGACCCTTTTAAAAAATAAATCATAAAAAAATTCCTCATATCCTTCTTTAATACCATTCGATGAAAAGTAAAATTAGAAGCTCACTATGAGCTAAAAAAATAATGAAGTTCTTATTTCTACATTATTAACTATCTTTTTTGAATAATATTTTACATAATAATTGTTTTTTATATTCTGTAGGAAATGTATATCATGCAATCATTTGTAGTGGTTTTGTAGCGGATCCCACGGAGGGAGAGCCGATGAACCTGGAAGACCTAAAGACTAATTAAACAACATTCGATAATCTTAGACCCAGAAAACTACCAATTCTTATGACATTGTCTTGCTTTGTGAAGAAAAATCCACCCTCTGAAGATCCATCCTCCTTTGGTCCTATGGACCAG
Organism: Forficula auricularia; assembly: GCA_024734495.1. NCBI lineage: Eukaryota > Metazoa > Arthropoda > Insecta > Dermaptera > Forficulidae > Forficula > Forficula auricularia. Next base: position 26,150,800 of record JALMQS010000085.1, on the reverse strand, counting down.
TTCCACCCTATAACGGTTGAAGGGAATGCTGTAAATCTATCATTTGCTATCCTATCTGAATTTAATTTCTAATAAAAATCTTACTTTGAAAAATAGCCCCAAAAAATAATTAGACTGAATTCTATGCAAAAATTTAGAAAAGTTTATTAAATTAAAAATTTTAATGATAAATTGATGAAAAAGCCAAAATGAATATCAGAAATTTCGAATAATACAATTTATTAGGATGTCATTTTAATCCTTCTCAAAAATTATTAATTTACTAATTTAATCATTTTAAATTTTAATTACGATATGCATTGAAAAAAGAAAAATTGAATGATTTTTACTATGAATTATCAAATGAAAATGAAAAATTTAAGAAAAAAATTTTCAAATTCAATTGAAAAATTAAAAAAATTAAATATAATTTTATTTGCTCTTAACTAAAAATAAAAAGTAAAAGGGGAAAGCTGAAAATATGCAAAATCAAGTGACCAGAATCCCTTGTTTTTTTAAGTATTTGATCCCTATATAATAAATTAATCGCCATGTTTGTAAAAAAAGATTGTATACTTATATTGTGCAGATTCAAGTGACCAGTAGAATGAAGCAGAGAAGAGAAGAAGAAGAAGACATGAAGAAGGGACAGACGAAACACCAAGAAAAATAAAACAGAAAAAAATTTCTATTAAAAATTTGAAAATTACTTAAAATTGAAAAATTAATTTTTTAATAATTATAGTATAATATGTTTTTCTATATTAGTAAAAGAAAAATAACGATTAATTCTTTTAAATTTACCTATAAATTATAAAATATGAAATAATTAATCGTTATTTTGTGGTCATCTCATGACTTTAACATATACTTGCCCTCTCTCATCCTGGTCATTTTAGGAAGTTAATTTTTGCAATAAAGTCCCATAAGACCTTAAAGGTTGATTGTGGAAAATTTAGTCCAAATCAGACAAATGGTTCAGATATAAAAAAAAATCCCCCGCCCCCCTCCCGTCAATTTTTAGAACGATTTTTACCAAAATCTAATCACTTCTTCACATTGGAAATAAAAATATTTTAACAACAGAACTTTCTACTACTTCATTTTTAAGTTACCGTGTGTATTTGAATACAGACAGAGAGTTTAATCCGTTTCTATAGTAAAAAATAATGAAAAAATCGAAACTAAAAGTTTTGATTTCATGTATTGCGGTTCTGAATCAATATGCCTTTAATATAGGCGAAAATCGTATTTTTAAGAGATTTGATCAAATGTATTATAATTTAAAAACTAGAGCTATAATAATACTTTTTCAAAACCAGCACAAAAGCCTCAAGAAATAAGATTATTTTTTTTGGATTGTATTATTATTATTAATATTTTTAGCGAAAAATGGCAATGAGAAAATTATAGGAAGTGATCAAAAATATATTCAAAATAAACTGCAACGGATGTTGCTAAACTTTATCCAAATTCATTTGAAATATTAATATGTTCTAGAGTAAAGTACTTTAAAATATAATTTTACTAAAAACTTTATTTAACCTTTTTTGTGGGTCCAAAGGTACTTAATTAGGATATTAAATTTCATCAAAATTGGTTAAGTCATTTTCAAGATATTTAGAAAAAACTAAAAAAGTACTGAAATAAAGTACTAATGTTTGTTGACCGATATGTACCAAAAACTAACCAGCGCTTCATTTTGTTAAAATACTGGTAGGTTTTCAATTTCAATTCATTCGGTGCAACGGTGTGGAAAAATTCGTGGACGAAAAAAACGATAACACACACACACACATACATACATCCGCACGCACTTCCAAAAAAAATGGCACTTTTTGGCCTCTCGGCGAGATCCCAGGTAATTTTTGGCAAAACCGTCACGTGCTAAAATTCAATCTCATTGAATACTTCAATTTGTGACCTTAATTGAGTCCGTGGGTTCCGTAGTCTTTACCTGAGGACCCTTTGAAGTCGCGCTTGCCGCGAGAGCGATTCCAATACTTTCTCCCATGCTTCGCATTGGATAAAGCAAACATTAATCGAGGTACATCATTGAATGAATTGTGGCTTGGAATTAGGTTAGAATTTTCAATTTCTGAAATGGCCTTAAATATACTTTTGCCATTTTGTACTACATATTTATGCGAAAAATGACTCAGCAAAATAAAATAAAAATAGCAATCAAATTTGAAAAATGTTCAAGATGCTCTAATTCCCAGGGAATATTAAATATTCAACCAAGATTTGATTTTTTTCTAATAAGAAACAAGCACATTTATTTAATTAATATTTAAATTTAATATGTAGTTTTAATCTATATAAGTTAAATTTGTCGTCTTAATTAATAAGTTTTTTTTTAAAACTAAGACTACAAATTCTTATGCGGTAGAGTAAAGGATGGTGATGCTTGGATAGCTTATTGTTTATTTAATTTAGACTTTTTAGATCTAATTTTGGGTGTCGGATGTTGTAGGAGAAAAAGAGTTTATTTATTTGAATATTGTTTTAATATAAAGTTCTTCGAAAAATGTTTACAATGTTTATATTATTTATAATAATGTTTATACACGAGATTTATAGAGTTAGACACAGCACAGTTTGAATTTTAGACACAGCGCGATTTGAACTTTGAGAGAGGAGGGTTTTGTAAAGTTAAATATAAAAATATACTGGGTTAGATGGAGGGTATTACGGGTCGACCGTTTAGTGTCACATGAAATGATGTCAACCCAGGAGAACGAAGTGAAGTACGCGATGTTAAATACTACGGGTTATACCGTTCCGTTGGTCCACTTAGCGTGACCAGTACTCACTGTTGTTCAGGCATAGATTTACTAATACTGTCGTAGTGAGGAGACTTATTAGAGTCTTACCTCGGAAGTATAGTTAGTCTCCGCGCGAACCATTCTGAATTCTATGTCTGCGAACAGCCCTTATATGAATCTGCTATGCTGATACTGCACAAGCTTGTGGGCTAGCGGAGAAAGAGGAGGAGCACCGTGGGAAAGCGATTCAGCATAAAACTAGTGGCTACAGAGGGATGTGGAAGAAGTGAGAATATTTAACTTATATATATATATATAAAACGAGCTGCTCCAGGCGTGCCTTAGGCACGCCCTCTAAAGCTGGGCAGCGTCTCGACATGTGATTATTAGATCTCCAAAATTCATTAAAAAAAAAACTCCATCCCCAAAAGTATGTTTTCTATGTCCAGTGGTTCTGGCTGTTTTGATGATGAGTGAGTGAGTGAGTCAATGTATCGGGCAAAGAATTTTATATATTATATAGATAGATAAGGAAATTATTTTTTCTTTGAAATATAGAATATATAATTTCAAATAAATTTTTGTAATTTGAATAAAAATGATACAAAAGTTTACTCACAGAACTGTAGTAAATTTGTTCCAGATCGAACAGTGTTTAGAATTGTAATATTTTGCCCCCTCTTTCACCCCCACGCACTCATTTTGGCTATTGATTTTTACAGCATACATTTTATATAGTCTTAAAAACTAACATTACAAAATTTGATCTATATCGGAGAGAGTATTAATTTTTGCCCCCACTCACATTTTGGGCGGTTGAAATTATTTTTTAGATATTTGCAAATAATTAATCCACAGTTTTCTAAAGAGTAAATGTACTAAAAAGCTAAAAAATTCTATAATTTGCCCCTCCCTTCGCTCCCATACAGTCAATTTTGATAGTTGATTTTTACAGCAATAGTTTCTTAAAGTAATAAAGAATAACTCTACAAATTTTGATCAAGATCGGAGAGAGTTTTAATTAACCCACTCACATTTTGGATAGTTGAGGGGAGGGTCGGATTACAAGAAATCTTGAAATTATTTTTTAGATATTTGCAAATAAATAATCCACAGGTTCTAAGAAGTAAATGTACTAAAAAGCTAAAAATTTCTATAATTTGCCGCCCCCCCCCTTCGCCCCCATACAGTCAATTTTGATAGTTGATTTTTACAGGAATAGTTTCTTAAAGTAATAAAGAATAACTCTACAAAATTTGATCAAGATAGGAGAGAGTTTTAATTTTTGCCCCCACTCACATTTTGGATAGTTGGGAGTCGAATTTCAAAAATCCTGAAATTGCTTTTAGATATTTGTATTTAATTTTATTAAGTAAAAATCAAGTAGATTTCTTATCGTTCTTAATTAAATACATAATTAGTGTAAACACATTGCAAGATATTTTGCCCCTTTGACCCCTTTAGAGGTCGAATTTCAAAAATCCTGAAATAAGCTTTTAGATATTTTAATTTAGTACTTTTACAAGTAAAAAGCAAGTAAGATATTTTATTGTCCTTAAGAGATATCCTGGATAATAGTGAAAACACACTTTGCCCCCTTTGACCCCCTTAGAGGTCGAATTTCGAAAAATCCTTTCTTGGTGACCTCTATGTCATAGATGTAATATCCTCTTAAAATTTCATGTTTCTATGTCAGTATTTCTGGCTGTTTTGATGAGTGATTGTATCGGGCAAAGAATTTTATATATATAAAATTAAGGTTTTCTCTGTACATTGCTCCAAATCACGCCAAATTTTGGTTGCACACGTTTCAAGCAAAGTTATGAACGAAAACACCCTCAACAAAATTCATGTCTGTCTGTCTGTATGTCTGTCTGTCTGTAGGCGAAGGGGGGTAAGACGGGGTAGCGAGGCAAGATGGGGCCCCACTATTTCTCAAAAACTAAAACAGTTTTAATATAAAACTACAAAGGCCATCTTATGGTTTTATCAGTGGACCGATAGCGAAAATCTGACCGGAGAATAAGACGTTGCTATGAGTAAAAAACGATTTTTTAATGATTTGATGTTATTTTTAGAGTGTTTCGAGCGTGACTGTCAGAAATACATAGGTTTTGATGTAGACAACAAAGTTTTATCGCAATCCCTGTATTTTAAACTTGATTTTAGACTAAATATTTACACGATTACTTGTCAATTTATAACCTCAACAAAATGTTTAACTTACAAAGTCCCGTTGGGGTAAGATGGGGTACAGGGTACCGGGTACCCCATCTTACCCCGATATTTAGTGTAGGTATATGAAACTAGTTAGGTATGTTTTATTTATACTAATTACAATGTTGATTTTGTTACTGCTGAGGCTACTGAAATTGATTTAAAGCCAATACCGATGTCGGTTCCGCGAATTAACCAAAGAAGAAAAAGACAAGTGTGCAAAAGGGGAAAAACAGTCGTAATAACTTCTTCTTGCTGGGTGGGTCTCGGGGGGTGAGAGTGGAGTGTAAGCGTGGGGTTCGTGGGTTGGGGGTCCAGGGGGCGTGCCCCCTGGCTAGTAAGAGGGCCGCCGAAGGCGGCCCTCTTGCTATCTAATTATATAATCATTATAATAGGTATGTTTAACAAAGATTAGCTTTAAAATAAATTGCTTTATGATTTACTATTAAAAATGTTTGTTAATTCCATATAGATATATAATCTGGGGTCGCGAGTAAAAATGTTTAAGAAGCGCTAATTGGATCATATAGGAAAAGTTAATTAGAAAATGTAATTAGTATGTGAAATATCTAGATACATACCTCGTGGGTTGAATTAAGGAGTCTCCTCGAAGTTGATTACGTAGGGAGAAATAAATCCAGCACACGAGTCGACACTTTACTAGAAAAAAATAAAACCCAATTAATAAATACACTTGTATCTTTAGATTTAGAACATTCTACAAAAATGTTTCAATTTAACACATTTAAAATTATAGAATAAAGACGATCCGTGAGCGTTAAAAATCTAAAGCCATGATTCCTATATTTTAAAAATAAAATTTTATTTTATTTTATTTATGTAAAATCAAATAATTATACCGTTGAAATGATTTAAGATGAGTTTCGATTAGGTAATGTGTACCTATATTTAAGTTTTAATATTTTTTTTACTATGAATTTTATATTAAATCAGTTGGAAAGTTAAGATTCTAATAAAATGAATAAATAATTTGATTTTTTGGAAGAAATTAAGAATGTGTGTGTGTGTGTAAACAGCGATCTGTTCAAATTCGCTGAAATCGATAATTTTATATTTCAAGTAAAAAAGCAGAATAATTCTCTACTCTGATGAAAACATTTTCTTTCCAATATGGATAATGATTATCAAATTCTTAAGAAATTAATATTAAAAGAATAAAAAAATTCAGATTAATTTTTTGATAAAAGTTTATAATTTGAATATTTGCTTATATTAATCCAGTCATTTGGTTTTAAAAAAGTATATTACCTGAAAAGTTTTTTAGGAGTTTTGAAAATGGGTAATTTTATAGATTTCGATGTTGTCTTTCCGGATTCCAACTTTGCAGCCTCGTATCTTTGCCGTTCGCGCAGCCCTATTGAAAAAATGGCGCCTAAAAGTAGTTTTTTGACACGATAAAAACATTTATATACAAAATGAAACTAGGGAAAATTTACATTTATATACAAAATAAAACTAAGGGAAATTTACTACAATTTATATAAAAACATTTTTTTAGTAAAATTAATAGTTTTGGCGTACAAGCGCCGCAAACCATCATACATCTACACTAACCCGTGATATTTAATTTTTAACAGACAGGTTCTCAATTGGACTGAATTTTTTTTTTGTGTCCATGTTACCTGATATCTTCGCCAATTGTGAACCGATTTTGATGATTTTTTTGCATTGGGTTCAGTCTAGTTTCCGATTGGTTCCCTTTTTTTTTCATTGGTATTGGACCTTTTTTGCTATGTTTTTTCAGGCATAACTTCTTTGTTTATGAACCAATTTCGATGATTCTTTTTATATTGGAAAGAGGGTTCATTAGAGGTGGTTTCATATAAATTTGGTCAAGTTCTGATGATATTATCACTGACGAATTAACGTAAATTTCCAATTCTTATGATTAAATAATCGAAATTATAATAAATAAAATCTTTTATAAAAAAATCAATCTTAAAACCAGCAAACGTTTCTAGAGAATTTCTATATTTATGAATTTAATTTCATTATTATTTTCTGATTCATTCGACGGACGCTTTCTCTTACGAGATGCATGTAAGGTATTATATTAAGTCACTATTAATAACATCACTAAAAAGAGAAAAATAAAAATAATTTTTATAAAAAAAAAATAATACCGACTTCAAAAAAATTAAATGCAAGAAATAAAATGCACTAAAAGATATAAAATAATTATCTAATTTAGTTATAACTAAACGATGAAATATTTACCTGAAAACACTTTTTGAAGTCAGTGCTAAACAAACTATATAAGCGAGTGTACACGCCAATCGTACTAAGTAAATCCGTGGAGTTTGATTCATAAAATGTATACTAGTATGTTTGGCAGAGACTTCATGTAAATATTTCATCGTTTAGTTGTAACTAAATTAGATAATTATTTTATAGCTTTTAGTGCATTTCATTTTATTTTTGAGTTCTTATTATTTTATTTGTTGAATTTAATTTTTTTGAAGTCGGATTTATTTTATTTTTTTATAACTGATTACATTTGTGAATTATAAAAAATCGCAGTTTTTCTTTCATAAAACGAAATCCACTTATCCAAAAAACTTTATTCTTATCACATTGTCTAGGAAATTTTGTTGACTTGGACGTGTACTTTGACCACTTTTTGTCACTCCTAGATTTATACATATCCAGCATTTTCCATGACAGGAAATGATCCATTGTTTCAAAAAATCGCAGTTTTTTCTTCATAAAATGAAAACCACTCATCCTAGGAACTTTATTTCTATCTTGTTCTCTAGGAAATTTTATTTACTTGAAGGTTTACTTGAGCCACTTTTTTTTTATAAAAGTCTTAGATTTATAGATATCCTACATTTTCCGGACAGAATATGATCCGAATTCTCAAAAGCGTCATGTAAAATGCTGGATATCTATAAATCTAAGACTTTTATCAAAAAAGTAGCCAAGTATACGTTCAAGTCAACAAATTTCCTAGAGAATGAGACAGAAATCAAGTTTCTAAGATGAGTAGTTTTCAATTTATGAAGAATAAACTGCGATTTTTTATCATTCACAAATGTAATCAGTTAAAATTAAATGTCACGGGTTGCCGTAGATGTAGTTTTTTAATTTTTTCTTAAAAACGGCTTCATTGCATTTTTATAAACTAAACATATAGTATAGTTACAAAAGGGCCACCAAAAAGATTTTGATGAAAAATGGAGTAAAAAATAAATCTAGAAAACGTAGGTAAAAATCTCTATGGGTCTCCTTAAAAAAGGAAACATATTGACAAAACATAGCCCAGGTTATGGAGAAGTCCTAAATTTTTCATGAAAAATTGACTTTGTTTTAGAATAATGACATAATAAACAAATTATTGGGTTGATGCATAATTATGGAACGTTTTTTAAAAATATTTTTATTCAGCAAAAACAATAATAAAATTTAACAAAAACATGTTTAAATAATTATTCGGGAACGTATTCACCATCTACTTCAATAACTGCTTCCCATTTGCTTGGCAGTCGGTCGATTCCACGGGCGAAGAAGACACGATTCTTAGAGGCAATCCACGCTTTGACATCGGCCACCAAGTCATCCAAATCGTCGTAGATCTTAGTCTTTTGCCAGTTTTTCAAAGAGCGGTTGATGTGATAGTCCGTCGGTGCTTCGGTCTGTGAGTACCGCGGATGTGTGAGTAGATCCCAGCCCTTATTGGCGATGAATTCGACGACCCAACATGTGGGCGTGCGTTATCGTGATGGAACACGATGTGGTTCTTTTTGCGCGGTCTTTTCGCCTCGATTGCACCGTGAAGACGGTCAAGCTGTACAAGGTAGACGTCGCTGTTTATGTTGATCGTTTATGATGATTGTTGATCGTTGATTGGTCGACATTGAAGTCTGCAGCCAGCATTCGTATTGTAAGGCTTTCATCCTCCTCTACGGCTGTCAGAAGTGCCTGATCATCAAAGTCCGATGGTCGACCTCTTCCTTCTTTATCCTCCAAACTAGTGTCACCTGATTTGAAACAGGCAAACCACTTCCGTACTGCACTATCAGTAATTGTTCCTTCGCCAAAAAGTTCATTGAGATCGCGAAATGATGTGCTGCCTTCCATCCTTTCTCGTAGTGGTAGAGCATAATATGACGAATATGAATATGGTTTTAGACACACATTTTTATTAACTATAAAGAAGATTCTTTTTATAAAAAAAATAAACAAAACGCCATTTTTGGCTAAAGAAAAATGCACCAATACAAACGTTCCATAATTATGCATCACTTTTCATTCATATCACTTTTGCCATACAGAGATTAACGATTTTTAATTAAATAAATGACTTAATTTAATTTAATACGTTGTGAAAAAACAAATTCTAAAATTTGAAGAAAAAAAATTGTGTGATATTTGCTAGAGGATCGAGCTAGAGTAGTTAAAACCTCTAAATGCAAAACTTTATAAAATTATCTGTTCAAAGGTCTAGCTGGAAATTTGTTTTTCAATTTCGAATTTTCCCAAGAACAAATATTTCTATTCTTTAGTTCATTCCTATCTATCTTATATTATTATCCTTATATAATTAAACGAGCAATTCTTATATATATATATATAGAATCGGTTTCTCGAAAACTGCTCTACGATTTCGCTAAAAATTGGTGTACTTATCAAGTCTTATGAAGTATATTAGTCGTGTATAAATTTTAATCAGATTGAAATAAAAGAAAGGGGTCTAAATTAGTCATGTCGCAAAATAAATATTTTAATCGTTCATATCTCTTCTTCGGAAAGTCGCAGAGCCTTGAAATTTGAAACTTAAGCTATCTAGAGGCTACAAGAAGTACCACAAGATTTTGACTAAAATAGAAGTACCGGAAGTTGATGTTTACGTACGTAAGAATGTACCCCCCTGCGTTTCGCAACCATAAATCTCAGAGCTACAAAATTTGAAACTTAAGCTCGATATAGACTAGTAAGGATACAGCAAGCTTTTTTTGACATTTTACCAATAGCCACAACATCTGGCATTATTTTTAGACGGCTGATGAGGTGTTACAACCTAATTTGTAAACAAATCTATTTTCTTTCTGTAAAGGGCTGCCCCCCTCTGCGTGGCGCAATAAATCAGTCATTGAAATCAGAACACCGTAAGTTGACATTTACATGAAAGAATTTTCATTTTTTTTTTTCTCAAAAACGGCTGTAACGATTTTTTTTAAATTGGTATACTTATCAAGTGTCGTGTAATGATATTGATATCGTGTTGTGTATACTTATTAGTCGTGTATTGATTTTAAACTGGTTGAAATAAAGGGAGTCTAAATTTACTGTAGTGAAATAAATATTTTAATCGTTCATATCTCGTCTTCGGTAAGTCGCAGAGCCTTGAAATTTGAAACTTAAGCTATTTAGAGGCAAAATGTTACCGAGCAACTCTCGGTGCTGCAGGCACTTATTATTAGTAATGGAAAAAAAATATTCTAACCAACAATTTTTTTATTACGGAATCAATTATAAATGAAGGAGTAATGAGTGGACGATTATATTAATTAATCGATTATAGAATTTTTATATAGTTGGCAAAAACCTGTCTTAAGTAGAACTACTATATAATAAATTTTTTTTGGTGGGGGTTTTAAGTTACATCAATGACTCTAACAGAAATGTGAATTTTTCTACTTATTTTATTATTTAATTATTTATTTTGATATTAATTTTTAAATTTGTTTTTGGTGTTTATTTTAGTTGTTTAGATACTTATTCTTATATTATTGATTACCTTTTTCGACTTTATTTATTGAAAATAAATGTATCTTTAATAAGTTAAAAACTTTTCAACGGAAATAGAAATTTTTAGGTCTACTGAGTTTGATAATATTTTCACTTGAGAATCATGTGCCGATCGAGTTTTTAATTGATGTGGTATTTATCGGGTTTTGATAAACTATTTCTTTTTTCAAGATTTCGATTATTTGTTTAGCCATTTTCAGAGGTTAAAGTAACTTGATACATAATTTAAATTTAAAGCAACTTGATACATAATTTTGTAAGAACTAAAAAAGAGAAAACTACTCTTGAAATTTTTTTATATTTAATAGAAAAATGGATTTATACGTATTAATAAGCCTATCATGTCATTATGCAATAAAATACTCAAATTACTATTTTTTAGTAAATCATTTTATAAATTTATCTTAAGATTATTTATATATGATTAATTAAATAATGATAAAATCAAATATTTTGTCAAAACAAAAATTTTTGAAGCTACACTTGTGCTAATTGGAAAATAAAAATAAGCACGAAAATACGTTTTAAATATGCACTACCACTTTAGGAAACAAACTCACTGTAACACTGTAAACGCGCTAGCAATAACATCTCCTCTACAAATGAACTCAACACAGAACGAATAATTTTGGACACAGAGTATCCTAGACGATTACATGTATTCGTTTGTGAATGTTTGTGATACTCACAATTTCAAATTTACAGAACTAGACTAAATGGTTAATACCCATGAGTATATCGACTTAGGTAATTCCTGGGATACGAGTACCCAACTTTGGAGACTACTGTTCTAGACCACCAACAAGATAAGCAAGATGCTTTTAAGATGTCTAGAAGATATATTGGTGCTATTTGGTTATCGAACAAGCGTTTTCGCCAACTCTTTTATCCCTATCATCTCTAGAGACTGGAACTCGGTCCCAGCCAACGTCTTTCCCGCGACTTATAACCTTCAGCTGTTTAAGACCCGCATCCACAGATACCTTCGACTCCTACCCAGCCCATAAAATCCCCTTTTCTTCTTCTTTTCACGATGGAGGGGCCAACCCAGGCCTTCAGGGGATGCACCTTTTTGGTGTAACTCCTTCTCTTATCATTTTCATTAAAAAAAATATATATACTTGATATTTCCTTTTAAAAACAACATATTACCTAGACATTTTCTTAACTATTTATATAAAATAGAATATTTGTTGAAACTTGTATTTTTATTTACTTTTCTAATTTTCTTCTGACCAATTTAATTTATAATATTTTGACATAAATTGTTAGTCAAAATCAACGTAAATTCGCCATTTTTTAACAGAAAAATCGTAGGGAGCCATCCATATACCCATCTTCCCCTTTATCTCAAAATTTTCTCTTAGTGAATAGGCTACATGAGATTTGTACGTCTATTTTTCCTTTAGGCTGTAATATTTTAAAATTTGATTTTTTTTCCTAATTGCTATTTTATTCTTGTTAAGTCATGTGTCCAAAAGCTTTCAACCTAGCCCGAGCAGGAGATAGTTATAAAAAAAAAAATTAGACTACAAAAATGTAAGCTTATTATTAGGGATTGTATGTGTATCTTTTTGTTAAATTAAAAGTTCTTTATTATTCAAAGTATTTCGATTACTTCATCGATAATCCTTTCCGTTTTAGCAATTCACTCTCTAAGAACTTATGAGATAATTTCTTTCCAAATATCATCCATGTTTTTTTCTTAGGATAATATTTGTGCATAGAATTTAGCATCAAACAAATAATTTAGAAAGTTAATGAAATGTTTTAAATATTAATAAATAAAAAAAAAAAGAATATTGCATTTTCTAATGTGACATAAGTGAAGTTAAATTTTCAAGTTCGAAGAGAGAGGTCGAGGAAGGGACTTTGCAGCACTAGCGTGTATAATCAACGAAAAGAAAGAGAGAGAGTTGAAATGATTCTATCTTTCCTGTGTAAAGTTGGATGTGATTTGTTCTCTCAAATCGAGAGCAATTCCATTATGCAATCCAATCTTATTGAATCGAAATCAGGGAAATGGACCAGCGAAAAGAAATCCTTTAATTATCCTTTAGAGCAGGCCTTCTCAATAGGCGACCTGGCCCTCTGGCTAAACCAAAATAGTCACGTATGATTATAAGCTGGTGTGCACACACTGTATGACTTCCAGATCCTTTTATTTTATTAGAAAAAGATTTTGTAATTGACAAATTATAAATATTAGAAGGAAATTATTGATTTTGAAAAAAAAAATTGAAAAATTGACAATAAAAACAGTAAAAGTAAGGGGGTTGTTTCTTAATTATAAAGAAAGTCTTGTTTCAGCATCCTCAAACAATAACTAGTTTCATTACACAAGAAAATTCGGAGAGACGCACTAGTATATTTATTTAAAAATTTTCAATTTTTTTTTTTCTTAGTCGTTTTTAGAAATGTGGAGAAAATATATTTTCATACATTTTTAGGGTTCCGTTCAAAAGTAAAACTGGACTATGATACAGTATCTGTTTAGTTTAGGGAAAGCGGTGTTGGTTTATAGTGAAACATATTAAACACAGGAATTATTTAACGGATTATAGTGGTGTTTCACAAAGTGGAAATAAAATTAAAAAAATTAAAAAATCTTTTAAATTATTTTGGAGATTTTTTTTATTTATCTCTATACATATTTCGGGATATGAACCCTTCATCAGGAGGTTTAACAGAAAACTGAATATAAAATTTTTACATAAAAATATTTTCAAACGAAAAGACGAAAAATGAATAAAGGTGAGCCAATGGGCGTTGAAAGAATTGTGTGGTTGAATTTAAGGTAGTTGTTCCGCCAAATGCGTTTTCGTAGGATTTTTCTGAAATTTAGATATATTATTATTCAAATACTTGTGCATCGATTGGTGGCAAAACGAAATTGATGAACAATACAGTTCCGGAGATATTTAATTTCAAAAATCGATTTTTTCGGGCTCTTTATCATTGCACTATACGGGATATCGGAAAGTTTACATACATATTTAATTATAATTAAGAAACCCTTGGTACAATTTTTATAAAAAACTAAACCAACATTAAACAATAACCAATACATATTTTAAGACAAGTTCATTCATAGTTACAACACAGTTACTGAGATAATAAGGAATAAATAATGAAAAATGCATATAAAAAAATTCTCACTAAAAACGTTTTGGCAACAGCGCATTTGTTAAACCAGCGAAAGAGGGAGTAAAAAGCAGAAAGCGCGCGTGCGCTAGATTTTTTGAAAATTATAATTTTCATAAGATGTAACGTAGGCGTTGATTACATTTGTTAAAAAATAACAAAACTATATTTATAGAAATTTTTGAAAATATTATTATTTTTATTATTATTAGTTCACTCTTTAAAGTATATAAGTTTAATTTTTTTTCTGGATAAGGGTATAGTTAATCATTTTTTACTTTACCATACAGGGTGTATGGTCAAGTATTGTGATCGTGCATGAAATAAGCGTTTTTTTCTTCTTTTTTTTCGAAATAATAATTGTTTTCTCAAAATGTCTGCTAGTCTGTTAGTTAGTCTGTGCGTTACCAAATTTTTGTGGACGAGCTAGCTGAAAAACTAGTGTGAATATCGAAACCTAATTTCACACCTAGTTTTGGTCCATTGTCATTAAGAGCTGGTTAGATTTTGGTGCATGTCGACCCAAAATTAAGGGGG
>JALMQS010000085.1:26113644-26134901 GCA_024734495.1 Forficula auricularia | reverse complement strand
GAAAAATTATCAAAATTTCAATTAAATTAATCTTAAGAAATTCAAAGATGTTTTTATAAAGCGAAACGAAGAATACTTTAGCCAGACTACCGTTTTATAAGAACCATTGAGGTCCGCTGACTTCTCCATCCTGAACCGCCGCTGCTGATAAACAATACGTTCTTTAATACAGCACCTTCACATCTAGGTAAAGGCACCGGTATCAATCCGCGTATAGCCCGCATGATACCCCACCACGGACTAATCTTAATTTCTTAACTTTATTTTTCAACTTCTCCATAATAATGACTCTCAAAATGTTATCCCATACTTCTTCATCTTAATAAATAAGTTTGGTGAGCACCCTTTAATCTAAATACGACAAGGCGCAATGGAGGCAATTGATCCAAGTCATCGATGGTAAATTCTTATTCTATAAATTTCACTACTAACAAAATCGATCTCCTTAATTAAATAAGCACGAATTTGAAAGGCATTGATTTATTCAATCAATCAAATAAACAAAAGTCAGTAATTTGAAATGTAATGGTTTCTTTTTTCTTTTAAAAAACAAATCAGAAGAAAAGACGATTCATTTCAATTTCAGCACTTTTTTTTTTTTTACAGAAATGATTGATTAAACCTGTCATTCTAGTTAACTACAATGCTATGACACAAAAGACAAGACACACAATGCTGTCTAAAATCTAGGCGTTTAATGGTAGACATTTTTAAATTTACTATGTACTTTGAAATTTTGAAAAGAAATTATTATTAATATTGAGAAAAAATAATAAGTGGGTTGTTGTTTTGTAGCTTGTTTACATCCTTTTGTATTCCTTAACTTCCTATTTTGTAGTTCAACACTACACTTGTGTCTTTGGAGGAATATTTCAGTTTTCGAATGTAAATTATATCCTGTTTTATTTGGTCTTTTTCATTCTTTCTCTGAAAATTACTTTTAAAACCGCTGTATAAAGTGAAATATGCAATTTTATGCAATAATACTCAAATATGCAAAAAAATATGCATAAAATTTAACCCACAGTATCTCAGATGGTATTTTCTCATCCTGATAGATAACGTTTCCAATGCTATGGCAAAACGAAATATGCAATTGAAATAAGAGAGCTTGCTGGAATTAAATTTATTTATTATAACGAGCCTATGGTACTTATAATTCCAAGAAGACACACTCTTTTATTACCCCTTCAATATATAAAATTCTGCTACTCTCGGCAAAAACTTTCAATTTAATACATAGCATATGTAAATAGCTTTTATCATAGGTTCAGCCAGAATTATTTTTAGGGGGATACATACACCCAGAAAAATATGTACATAAAAATATTTCATGTCAATTTACAATCAGAAAAGTAAGGATCATTTTCCACTATTAAATTTATTAATTCATTAAATATTTATAACAACCTGCAAGGTCCATCTTCTCTTGTGGTATCTTAAGATATTTTATTATTATTAACCAATTAAGTATTATTTTTGAAGAATTTGAATCTCAGAGGGGGAAGAAAATTTTCGGGCTTAAGTCTCAGGGTCAACAATTTTCATCAATTTAAATATATTGAACGTACGTACAAACTCACTACTATGGATCAAAAACATCATCGAACTACAAACACCAGGCTCTACAAAACTAACGTTTCAGATCATCTCAACATATGGTTCTGAAATATGGGAACTAAGGAAAAAGGACCAAAGAAGACTATTATCCTTGAGATGGATTTCTGGAGAAGAAGTGCAAGAGTCTCTAAACTGAACCACATCAGAAACGAAAAGATCATGAAGTTGGTCAAGTTATAATACCATTGAAAAAAGAGACTAGCATGGTATGGTCATATCCACCGAATGGAGAAAGACAGGTGGCCAAAGAAGGTCCTGAATTTGGTCCCCCCGGAACGACTAAAAATCCGACAGACGATAGAGGACAGAGGATTGAAGGTTGGAGACTGACAGGACAGAGAATATTGGCGGTTGAGATGCGAAAAGCGGCAAACACCTTAGAACTTCACATATTACCAATATATAGTATATACGTACAAATCGACAAAAGAATTCCTTTAATTCAGAATAAAGAATATTATTTATAAAAAGAAGAAATTTTCATTTACAGATTGCTTCATAATAATATCGTAACATTGACTTACCATGTCAACAAAAAAAGTAATAGTAATAATTATAACAAATTAAGAGTTAACGTCTAAAGTGTAAATTTGAGTCCCACGAGAATGTGAGTTCTGAGCCAAAATCCCTGCTGTTTTCCTCAAACGCCCACTCAGAGGCCGTGAATTCCACCCACTGATTAAGCAAACAAACAAAAAAGATATTTTACTTCCTACAATATCGAGTCATTTATTTACCAATACTCGTTTATATGTAATCTATATATAGAGTGAATTATCAATAGTACTAATCAGTATTATGTAATTTTAGAAGTGGTTGCAAGAGATCATATTCAGTGCCAATATTGGTAAAAGGAAATTTCCATAGATAGATAGAATATTTGTAATATAAATTTGAATTTTATCATAGAAGGGAATAAAGAGGAAGGATTGGGAGGGTCACAAGATCAAGTTCAATTCTATTATTACAAAAGATTCGCCATTTCGAAAGGCATGGAATAAATACTCCACCTCTATAGTCATTAATGTATTTATAGCAGTGTATGTTATATGCATGTGACTTCAAAGGCTCATCAGGTAAAGACTACGGAACCCATGGCCTCAACTCAAGTCCCAAATTGTAGTGTATATTCATTTAAGTTGAATTTTATCACGTGGAGGTTTTACAAAATTACAGGGGTCTCGTCCAGAGGCCAGAAAGTGCGATTTTTCCATTTAGTGCGTGCGGATCAACCATCGCCCCCACCCCACCACCCCGCGCCACCCCACTACGTCTCTGGACTCTCATCTGAACCCCCCACTCCACCCTGCACCCCACCATCCCCCGCGCCCTCTACCCCCGAACCACTAAGCCTCTGGATCCTCTTCTGAACCATGCACCCCCATGCCTCCACCCCAGCCCCACCACACCCCACTACGTATCTGGACCCTCACCCAAACCCTCCGCGAGACCCCCACCCCTACACCATCAATCCACGCCCACCCCCGCACCCAGTTTTCGCATTTCTAGCCTTCTAGTGACCCACAGATTTTATATATTACTATATATTATACTATATATTATACAAAATTTGGTTAAGTTGGATCTAAGAGTAAGAATTTTCATTTTTTGATCCCCCCCCCATTTTGGTGGTTAGTTTTTGCATTTCTAGCCTTCTAGTGACGCACAGATTATGTATACAAAATTTGGTTGAGTTTGGTCCAAGAGCAAGAATTTACATATTTTTTACCTCCGCCCTTTTTGGGAGAATTTTTTTAAACAAAAGTTGTCATAAATCACATCCCCTACAACTTTGTTCATTATAAAATTTGCCGTAGAGTTAATAGTTTAGGAGTTATTTGAAAAATTTTATTCGAGCGCCCCCCCCCCCCCAAACCCCTTCTGGAGTCAAAATATTCAAACGTTATATAGCTAAAAACTTAAGTTAGAAGACATCTGATCTAAATATGAAATTTCATAATAATCCCTTCAGCCGTTTTTACGTGAATCGTGAGCAACTTTTCGGAAACGACGGAAACATACAGACATATAGACATACAGACACACAGACAGGAATTTGTTGAGCTTGTTATCGTTCATAGCTTTGCTTGAAACGTGTGCAACCAAAATTTGGCGTGATTTGGAGTAATGTACAGACAAAACCTTAATTTTATATATAGAGAGATTAAATATAATTGAGGGGCATGTTGTATGGTAAAGTCAAGTGGATGGCCACATCAGAGCGTGTCAGTTTATTTTTGTAAGTTTTGACAATATTTTATCAAATTTAACTTACTTTGTTTTGCTGCCTGTCTGGATTTCATTACACTGGATAACTCAATATGGGAATATCGTAGAAAGTTCACTCTGATTGCAAAATGTTTTTAATTGTAAAAAGAGAATAAATTTTGGGATTTCTAATATCTTATAGAAAATCAGATTGTTTTGTAGCTAATTAATGTTTTAATAAAAATAGGGTGCCTAATTGGTTGGCAGGAATTAATCTATAGACGATGCGTCCAAACGTACTTAGTGCAGCCCATTCATTCAAGGTGAATTCAGTCATCGAGCTGCGTGTCTGGAAATTTGCTTATTTTTGTATTTCTTTTAATTGATTTACTTTCTTGATCTTAATTACTCCGTGCTATTCGTTACACTCGAGAGACTGCTTGCTGGACGAGCCGAACTATTTAATTTTCTCGGATATCATGTTCAGAAATGTCTGAAACGTTGTTAAAAATATTTTTCTGTTTAGTCGAACTCACAATAAGTCATTAACAAAAACTCGTAGGAAGTTTGTTTTAGTGCTAAAAGTTTTTCCAAAACGGAGAACTGATTTGGAATTCAGTTCTTTCGGATGAAAAATGCAAAAAATTAGAAAAAATATATTTGTATAATAGTATGGGGACCTATCGAACGGATGCAATTAATGCATATTTGTGTTGTGCCATTATAATAAGTTTCAATTTTCTAGCTCAAACTGTTCGCTGACACAAATTGTTAAATCACTAAAATTTGCGGACTTGATAAAGTTTTCACATTTATTTCTAATTTTAGTATGAATTCAATACCACGTCTGAGAATATCATATTTGCAGAAATAGAGCCGGTTTGTCTTCCTATGGTTAAATTAGGCTTGTGATAAATTTAGCCAAATTCAGAAAGTAAAGCTCGTGCTGGCTTGGCTAGCTTTGTTTATGTTTATTTTTTTCCAACTGGTTAAAACCATTTTCTTTCTTTCTGAATCAAAATAGCTGTCACATTGAGTGAATGTGAGTTTGATCCTATTAGCATTCTCTTTTGACACTTTGGATGTAATGTAAAAACGAGCGAATAAATGATATTTATTGACTCGCTGACCAATCTTAGAAAGATCTCCACTGTTTCAACTTTTTTTTATAAATATAAGCATGGCATGTGCTCCGATTAAATAAACATCGAAAATTCCCCTAAAATCTTTCTTTGGGTGCAGCACGCCTATTGTTAAATCTCAACACCACTTACGTACTGAGCCAAATTTTTCCCTACAGCTCTTCAAGTACACAATTACTTTATTCTCTGAGACCTTTTCTGTAATGCAAGAGTCTACTATCATGAGATCATGATTTATAGCTGATGCGACCTTTTTGTTGACGCCTTCTTTTATGCAAAAAAAAAGTGCAACAATATTATTTATGAAAAACAAAAAGAAAACACTATTAAACATTATTACTTTTAGATAATGTACATAAAATTGCAAAGTTAATAATAATAAACATTTTTTCGAGCAAACAATACATAAAGCATCGCATATAATAAAATTAAATGATTGTCATAAAAATAAAATGACACCAATAATAATTAACAATAAACAATATTTAGCCACCAAAACATAAAATATCGCTTAAAATAAAATATTCCACTTCTAACTATTAATAGTAAACATTAAATTAAATTGCAAAGAATAATAGAAAATTCGTTCTAATTTTCAAGTCGAACTAAATATTTTGGATGATTTTAAGAGAAAAATCTCCAAATAAAATTTATTGTAAATGGATTTTCCAAATATAAATTTTTATTGTATTTCTAAACATTTAAACATTGTTTTTCTAAAACATGCCAAATGATTATATTCATTATTATTATTATTACTTTTTTTTTTTTAATTCAAATTTATTCATTTATAGAGTAATAGGAAGATGTATTACAATACACTTGATGTGTAAATTCTCAACTTCTTAGCTTTTTGGAAAGATGTCGAAAGCCCTCGGATAGACACAACACTCATCTTCACAAAACCAGATATTCTGGTACATGAATATACTTTAGTAACCAGGGTAGTTTCCTTGAGGTCTGAATGCTACATTTTCTCTGTATTTCGTAACATGTGTTTTTTTACGAGCTGGTAAGTCAACCCAATACTCAACCCATTTTAGTCGCCTCTTACCACAAACAGGGATACTATGAACTAATAATTGTGACCCCGGTTCACAGAAGGAAGCCCAAAACTCATAAGGGCTATTGAAAATTTTCAAAAAATTTTGCTCTCTCCTCTGAAAATATTCCGGGTTTCTTATTGAATCATAGGTATATTTTAATTAAAAAACAAAAGAAATCAATATATTTTTTTTAATTTTCTTATTGAATGACATTAATGAGGACCCACAGACTCCAACAAGACACTATGAATTTAAATGAAAGTTGAACTTTCTTAAATATTGTTTATGCATATTTTTATTCTGGAAATTAGCATTTGAGGATTTTCATATCCTCGTTGAATCTAAGTGCTAGTGGTCCGGACCCTTTTCGAGAGTGAAGTTAAGGGGAAGTGGTTCTTGGTTCTTGAGAGGAGGTGCACCCGGGGGATTCAGCAGGAAGTAGCTAGTCAAGTTCTGTGGCTGTTTCGTGTCTGCAGGGAAGCTTCTGCCCTGATAATCCGATATAGATCCATGCAAGAGGAAGAGAAAGGGTTTCGCCGGCGAGGGGAAGCTCCCGAATCATATAAAATGTGCGAGCACCCAAACAGAAGGCAGTTGAGTTGCTCACTCACTTCTATCTCCATTCACTTAAGATGAAGTTGTTGGTGAGTTCGATAATTACCAAAATTTATCTGTTAGGGACATGGTATTTTCACCTCTTATTAAAAATTGATTCAATTTTTTAATTTTTTTAATTCCACATGGATGTTCCAACCCGAAAGAACCTGTTGTGAAATTCAATTAGTTTTCAAATTAAAATCTATAATTTTAATACTGCTTGTTGGCAAGTGTTCATTAGGTTTGTTGAAAATTTTAACTAAATTTTTGAAAAGCTCCTATCTTTGTACTTTTTCTGAATTTAATAACATCAAAATTATACAATTCGAAAATAGATGAGAGAATGAAATTTAGGTCATTTTATTGTTAATCGAAAATGACACCATTATTGGTTTTCTTTGTAATTAATTTGTAATGCCATTTTAAAAAATGTTGGATGTTTTATAGAGAAGAAGAAGGATGAGTTTCGGGATTCTATGGACTGAGAGCATTAATTAGTTATTTGTTTACAGATCGTTGTTAGTGTCATCGTGGCGCTGGTGTACGCGGCCGAAGACAAGACCCCATCGGCAAGCAACAAAGACAAACGTGGCTTGAGCCTGGGCTTAGGCTACGGCTCTTTCGGGCATGGCTCCCTCGGCCATGAAGGTCTCTACAGCGGCGGCTTCGAGAGCCATGGCTCGTACGGGAGCGGCGGCTACGGGGGTCTTGGCTCTTACGGGGGCGGCGGTATCAGCCATCATGAGCCCATTGTGATCACCAAAGAGGTGAAGGTGCCCGTGCCTCATCCCTACCCTGTGACCGTCGAGAAGCATGTTCCCGTGCCATATCCCGTGAAGGTGCCCGTGCCCGTCGATCGGCCCTACCCAGTTCATGTGCCCAAACCCTACCCCGTGACTGTCGAGAAACCAGTGCCCTATCCAGTTGAGAAGCCAGTTCCCTACCCAGTCAAGGTTCCAGTTAAGGTACCATATCCTCAACCCTACCCCGTCCATGTGCCCCAACCCTACCCTGTGGCTGTAAAGGTACCTGTGCCCATCGTTGTCAAGGAACACCACCAGAGCATTTCTCTTGGAGGCCACGAAGGGCTTTCATTGGGACATGGAAGCGGCCTCTCCCTTGGACACGGTAGCCTCTCTCTTGGCGGCGGCCACGAAGGGCTTTCTCTTGGACATGGAAGCAGTCTTTCTCTGGGTAGTCACCAAGGTCTCTCCCTTGGACATGGAAGCAGCCTTTCCCTGGGTAGTCACGAAGGACTCTCCTTGGGCCATCACTGAAAACAGAGCAGACGATGACGCAACAGCGTCAACAGCTTCATCAACTCTTCATCACATACCATCTCTCATCACCTTTCATCCTAAGACTTAATTTTATCACTATTACTTGTTCTTATTATTTTATTATTATTTTTATTATTATTATTTTTCTTTATAAATAAAATATTGATAAAAAGTAAAGTGGGTCACAATTGATTACCTCTATCTGGTCCTTCGTTGCTACCCGAATTATCCAAATTTAACCCTATCCAAAGTTCTCTTCATTGAGTTTCTCCTGGAATCAAAAAAAATTATATTACTTTCATTCCCATTTCAACTGGATTGTTGATTTTTATGTCAGCCATGATTAGATTAATGAAAGAATTATCATCGAACAGATTTATCAATTGAACGTCTGTGACTACCTTTTGCATGAACAAGGCAAATTAGCGCTTTGTAGACATTAAGAAGAAGGAATTACATTATTAGAATTGAAAATTATTTAGAAAGGAAATTAAATAAGAATAAATATCTAATGCATAAATTAAGAGCAGCATATCTATTCATTAGGAATTTTTTCAAATTAGTTAGAATTAATGAATCCAACAAAAGTAATTAACACCAGGCAGACTTCTTATTACTTCACGGTACGAGTTTTTTTTTATAAACCCCTAATTATTTATTATCATTATTTACCGGAAGTTGGATAAAGGAAAGCCTAATTTTTGTCCTATATTGAAGTTTTTTTTTTTATTTTATATATTTTATGTAATTTAATAGATATATATTATATATAATTAAATTTTTAATTGATTATTATTATTATTATAGTTTAGCTAAATCTGGTTATATCATTTACTAGTTGATCCAAATATGGAAACCTTCTTTTACCACGTTTCACGACCAATTAGCTCGAATTAACAAGGTATTTTGCCTAACGTTTTTTATGATAATACAATGTAGGAAAAAGTTAAAACGGTTTCAAGACTCGGTACGCTGACCAGTAAGAGCCCCCTAGTAATACCCTCCAATAGTATAATAACTGTTAGAAATTTATATATTTGAATTAATTTGAGAAACATTTGCAAATTTTTAAACAGGAAGTTCTAAATCTAGAGAGCTCAAAAATCCTAATCAGTTTTCTGCATTTGAAATACAAATATTTTGGCACCAGAATCCATTCTAGAGTTAGTATCGGAATCCGGGCAGACATGCAGACACTATAACAGAAAAAAACATAATTAAAATGACTTTTAGTTACATTTCAGACATTTTTAAACACAAGAACCAAGTATTTGTTTTTAATTTTTTCATGAGTAGCAGATAAATTATTGTAATCGGTCCCGCGACGAGCGCGACTTCAAAGGGTCATCGGGTAAAGACTACGGAATCCATGGTCTCAATCAAAGTCACAAATTGAAGTATTCATTTAGATTGAATTTTAGCACGTGACGGTTTTGCCAAAAATTACATGGAGTCTCGTCCAGAGGCCAAAAAGTGACCTTTTTTCATTTATTCCGTGGGGATGTATGGATTTTTTTTGTCCACGTTTATTTTCGGTGATACAATATGTACAACTTTGAATTGAATTATAAATAATAAAAATATGAAGCTGTGTATGTGAAAATATCAATTATTACTTCTTTATTTAAAATTACATTTTTCGAAATCGTAAGTCTTAAATTCTCATAAAAAAGATTATATATTTCGAATTCATGGGGCTCCATGTGAAATATATGCATCTTCTTTTAAATACGGGACTTTTTTCCTGATCAATCTGAGCCTTTTAATTATCTGACCTTTAATATAGTAATTTTCTAAAAATCTTTATACAAAATTAGGCACAGATCAATCAAAGGGGCTAGAAATGTAGATAGAGGGATATTTAATTTTTAAACCCTTTAAGCTCTACCTTATTTCAGATTCATAAGAAATATCCACCTTTTTTTCAAATATAGAAATCTTACATGGAAAATTCAGTTTTCTTGGTTAGAAAATTTAATAATATAATTTTTTTTAGCATATTGATCAATTTCACGTTTGTAGGCATTTCCGTCATGTCAAACTTAAAGGAATCATGGGGAATTTAGTACAATTTAGTCCATTTTAGCACAATAGCGATAATTTTAATTTTAGGAAACCTCCTTTTATCTTCAGAAATTTTTGATAGTAAATTAAATCGCTCTGGTTGCATAATTTAAGCTTATTGAACCCTGCCCCCTAATGTAAAGATTAGTTAATCTGAATACAAAACAACTAAATTAAATTTGGTTTCCAAGCTAGAGAGTGTACACTGTATAATAATAATATTTTCTCGTAAAAATTAGCGCCTAGGGGTCAGCACCCATTTATACACAAACACTCGTCATAAGTTCTACTCTACTGGGTAGAAATTTCATAAAATATCAATAACTTGATTGGTTTGAATGACAGATGTAAAAGCCTACAGATCTATTTATGATTGGGTTTCACATTTGACTGCGTTTTTTTTTACAATTGACAATATATGATTATGAAATTGATGATCAAATTTGTATAATCATATTTAAAATATTATTTATAAAAACTTCTTTATTAAAAGTTTTTAAACATTATCAAGTGTTACTTTTTTATTTTTACTCTCTCCAGAATTCTGTTCATGTTTTGATTAATTTTTTTTTTTTTTTTAGCTTACCATACGGATGTATGGGGAAGTATTTTATTATTTATTATTTTTTTTTAGCTTACCATACGGATGTATGGGGAAGTATTGTAAGTAATTCTCTTTGAAAAAATTGTATTTTTTTTTTTTTAATTTGAAATTCTTCATTCGAATATTATTAAATAAAAAAAAAAAAAAAAAAAAAACAGTAAATAAATAGCAATAAGATTTATAAAAATTTTAAATAGTAAATTAAGAAAAATTAACTCGGTGCGTAAGTGAGAGTATGAGTGAGTGAGTCTCTGGTCAAAATCATGTTTTCGGTCTACTTCAAAAACTAGGAATTTCAAAACGGAATTTTATATTGACTCATCATTATATGTAATGGTGCAAGAGAAAAGGGCCCTTATCTTCACCGACCAGTTTTTTCAAGAAGGGAAAAAAATGAAATATAATATAAATCAGGCCTGGTCAACCCCGCGGCCCGTGGTCATATTTGACAAATTGTTTTTTATCGGGTATTTTAAAATATATTTTAAATCACATTAAAGAGTAATTAAAGGAAATATGGTTCCCTATAATTACATGAAGAATAACATATTAAATAATGTTAATAATATTAAATTTCAATTATTGATATGGCCTCGGTTATGTTCAAAATTTATCATGCCTCAGATTAGAACATTGTTTAATTTTTCTTTACAACTATTAGATACCTAGTCGGATTGATTGACCTAGAAATTTCCATTTGATTAAATTAAAGTGGCCCTCTCAGTCGTTTTATCGAATCCTACCTTTATGTTTATAACACTATTTATTATTTGAAAAAAAAAATGTTTGAAAAAAATACATAAATAATACATGAAGCAAATTTTTCACAGATTATTATTATAAATTATTTTATTAAATATTTAAAATAAAAGAGGGGGCCCACAACAATTTATTTTCTCTGTTTTTTCAATTAACAATTTTGATGACAAAATCTTCAATATGTGAGTTCCATTAAACCCTGTCGGATGTTTTTAAATGTATAGTATAAAACGCCTGTAAGGTAGGCAGCCCAGCGAGAAAAAATTAAACAACGGAGTTAGCGCCCTAGAGAGAGTGTAAAAGAGCGAAGTGGGGAGCAAATCGAAAGAAAAGGTTTGTTTTTATTACTATAAATAATATAGAATTTTTTATACTGTGCTTCTATCATCACCTTAAGCTTAGCAGGGTATTACTTTACCATTTATATTCTATAGAATATAATGTAAAGTAGCTATTGCGATCACCTGCCTGGTTCCTGACTCTTTGATTATTTTTTCTTATTATATAATTGAAAATTATTAAGTGTATTTGAGATTTGAAAAATGTAAAATTTTTCAAAATTTCTCCTGATTTGAGGTATTTCCTCAAATTGTGAGTATAATTGATAAAAATTGACCAGAATTTTACAATATAGTTGTTGTTAAGTTGAATGAAATTTCCAGCTGCAAGTAGGATATATAGATGTTGAAAGGATTTCATCTCTAGATTTAAGAAAACTTCCGCTAAAGGCTAATCGATCTAAGGTAATCTCATTTCGAAAGATTCTAGAATATGAAAACCCAAAAGCCTCTATGGGAATTGGATAAAATTTTCATAATTTACCTTACCATAGCTGACATTGACTTTTAAACATTAAATTTTCAAATACTCAAGTCGTTCAAAACAAGAAGCAGAATCAAAATGGAAAACTCCCAAATTCTAAACCTTAAAAACCCTTCAGTCCAATATTATTTTCCAACCATTTGATCTATCGTACATATCAATCATTAAAAATTTCTAAGTTTTTTTCAACCATTTCATTAAAAATTTTAAAGTTTTTAAACCGGGTTTGGTCAACCCGCGGGCCGCATGTAGGCCTCGACGGAGTTACTCGCGGCCTCCCCATAAATGAAGAATTGTTTTTTATCGGGCATTTCAAAATATATTTTAAATCGCATTAAAGTAATTAAAACAATTAAGGTTCTCTATAATTTCATGAAGAATAACATATTAAATAATAATAGTAAATTTCACCTAATGATATAGTTTTAGAAAAATTAAATAAGCCAAGAGAAACGCAAATATCAGACAGAAAAAATGAAAAAGCCATTCAAATTTGTTTGTTATTTTAAAAGAAAATTTGAAATATTGTTTGGTTTATGCGACTTAACTAATAATTTTGATATTTTATGTTTATTTTACCATACAAATATATATTTTGTTTTGGGTCAATGTGGTTTCATTTCATATCTGGTTGTAGTATTGTTTTTTTCACATTTACACAGATTAACACAACATTACTACTTTCAAATTAAAATTAATAATTTACAATAAAAATTGATAAGTAACAAATTCGTTGTAAAGACAGATTTCATATAAAAAATATTGAAAAAATTGTAATTATTGATATTTGTTATGTGCGGTCCTCAAAAATTTTTAAGTCATCAATCGGCACGCGGTGCAATTCAGGTTGACCAGGCCTGCATTAGATAGTATTAGTACTCAATTGCTCTAGAATTGCCCGTTTTGCTTATTTTCAATTACAAATATTTCATAGACTTTTTAATGATGAAAACTCGAGACTATTTCAAAAGAGTCTAGACACGCATGGACAAGTTGAGACGTGTTGGGGGAAAAAAAATGTTTACTCGAATATTTCGAATTATTTATTTTCTCTGATGAGAAAATATCAATTACGTAAAAAATAAATATCGATTTATAAGTTACATATTATTTTCATTTGCTTTTACCTGAAAACGTTTCCTGAGAGTACAAAATGCCAATCTTGTAATGTTTTAGTTAATGAGCTGAAAATTGGTACTCAAATATCTTACAATGCACCAAGTTTTAGCTTTTTAGCTGAAAACGTTTTCTGAAAGTACAAAATGCCAATCTTGAAAGGTTTTAGTTAATGAGCTGAAAATGGTACGCAACTATGTATTTTACATTACAATGCGCCAAATTTTAGCTTTTTATCTGAAAATGTTTCCTGATTATATATATACATTTTTTGCATGACTGTAGGTAATATTGTTCATGATTATTTATTGATGGATATAATAAAAGAGTGTGTCTTCTGCTGGAATTATACATTTTATTTATTTATAACGAGACTATAGTTTCGAGGGCTTTGCCCTCTTCATCAGTCTATTACAATGGATTCACAGGAATTAATTTATGAATGAAAGGTTAAAAACTTTCAATTTAATAATTATTTATTTTATATTTGATTGAAAAGTAAATTTAAATAATAAAATTTCAATTAATAAACACATTTTTATTTGCTAGACTTAGTTGAAAATTTTCCATTGAGAAAGGGAGAAATTTTCCCGAAATTTTTGTGTTTGATTAAACGTTTAAAGATTGTTTAACAAAAGATTTGTATTTATTTTAACAATCAACAATTTTTTTTTAATATTATAAACTATCTTTTCTGATCAACAAAATCGGTAGAATTGGTGTATTTCTTTTGCTTCAAATGTGGCCCGTGTAAACCAAAAGGTTGGACACCCCTGATATAAATAAATATATTATATATATATATTTTCAAAAATTCACAACTCAGTCCATTTTTGGAATTTTTGGGCGAGACAAAAAGCGTTTTTTTCAGTAGATTCTCTAGAAACAGGAGATACCGATAGCAAATGGCTAGGGTGAAGATAAAGGCCCTTTTCCCTTGCACCATCACATATACTGAGATGAAGTTGGTTGAAATCAAATCACTAAATCTTTTCGCTTTTGAAGGGGAAAAATTAAAATCATTAAATCTTTGTCTGAAATAAACCAAATTTTGTAAAATTATTCTTTAGGACCATAGGGGATAAATTGAATATTTTTTTCAGAATTAATTTATACGATCTTACAGAATAAATGGGGAAAGATAATTTGTCCAAAATTAGTGGGTGGATGCTAAAATAATTAAAATTATAAAATTCTCTTTCGATAGAAAAAATGCTTATTTGTATTTAATTTTAATATATGAGGAGATGCAGATGATAGATGTATTGTAAAGTTATGTGGATAGCTACGTGAGTTTATTAATTTATTGTTTGGTATTTAAATAAGCATTTGCCCACCTTAAAGACATAAAAGATACTTCTTAGTAAAATAATTATCAATAAAGGTTGTGGTTTAGGTTGAGATGAAATGTTTGAAAAAAAACGATTGCGAAAGCCCCCTAAGGTCTGAATTAATTAATAATAAAATAAAATCGTAAGTAAGACAAAGAACTAAAACATAAACAAGATAAAAAGACATAAAAAATGATTACGTTTGGACTGATTTTACCCTGATTAAGAGGAAGTGATGAAGAAAAAGATTTAAGTCCCTCCTCTCTCTTCATTCTTTATACTTAGTTCTCAAATTCAATTAGCCTCAGCAAGAAAAATTGGACGAATGGGGAAGAGAAAGTGTTTCTAGATCAATTCAAGTATCACTCTCAACGATATATTAAATAATTTGGACATTAAAAAAAAATTATATCAAATTACTATAGGAAAGTTTTACTTTCCGTAAAACTTGATCAACAGGTGTTATCATTAAAATTTCATTGGAAAAATATTTCATTATGTCGCTAGCAGTCCAACACGTTCTCTATATATTAAAATATCGATATTCGAGATAAATGATTCAAAAACTCTCTAAAATAATATTAATGATTCATTTGTAATGAAATGTTGCAATTTATAATTTTCTACCTAATAAATAAATGCAATTTAAAGATTGATCTTGAAAATTCCAAGCCATCATTGAAGTTAGAACATTAGCTGTAATTTTCTACTACTTCTAACGAATTATTTATATAAATAAATTAATAATTTAACTAACTAATATACATATATAGAGATACAGTCTAGTACGAGTTTGACTCGTCTACCGATACATATACTGAAATTAACAGATTTGTTAAGCTTAATTTAAAATATATGATCTCAATTATTATGTAATTTTATTTCTCGAACTGTGATACTATTTGATAAAGGATCGATTTATGTGAATTTTAATGGGATCGGAGTTCATGATAATGAAACACGATTTCCAAATAAAAATTTTTAATTGTAATGCCATTTCAAAATTTAAAAAAAAGTTTGGAAAACTTTTCTTGCTTCTTCAAAAAAGGGGAAATACATTCAAATTCAAATTTTTTGTGGGATTCGGGTTGGTCCAACGTACAGCGTATCTGCTTCATCCCTGTTAGCACACTTGGTCTAGAACAGGGCTTCTTAAACTGTGGGTCGTTACCCCATCTGAATTTTGGTGTAGCGAAACATAGGGCAACAATAAATTCTCAGTCAAAATGGGGTCACCAATCAAAAAAGTTTAAGAAGCCCTGGTCTAGAAGATGATTTCAAGACACTTGGAGATCTTCTAGAAATCTTAAAGACAATAAGAACTGAATGAGACAACTTCTATAGCGGTGTGCTGTCTGAGATCTAATTTCTTTTTTACATTTTTATCTGAATTTTAAATAAGTCCAATTGAATATTTTATCTCTATATAACAAATATGGTTTTGGACCGAGTGCAAAAGATCATTCCTAGAATAATAGAAATTAAAAAATTATTCTCTAATAGTCTGAAACGGGTTTGAACTTGTATTTGGTACACCTTAGCTCTAAAGAAAGAGAAATTTTTCTATCCGTGCTCTTTGTAGTTATTTTCATCGATCAGATTCTAATGAAAGAATTGCTCTTCCGAACATTAAATAATAAAAAAGTGAAAACTTTTTCAAGACTCGGTACACTAGAGCTGCCCTAGTAATTATTAATAAACTTAAATATAAATTTTTAATTCATGGCTATACTATAACATCCTCTTAAAATCTCAATAGAATAATTTTAAAAACATTTTCTGAACCAGATATTCCAAAATCTAATCAGTACCTACTATTTTTTGATACAAACGAACTTTTTGACTTTCCGTTAATGGGTTATCGTGGATATCGGAATTCAGGCACACAAAGGGAAAAAATCATAGTTGAAAAATATTTTTCTCCGCGTTTCAGACATTTTAAAGCACAATGAACAAATATTTATTTTTATGAGTGATTTAATTCTAATGCCCCCTGGGAGGATAGTAATGTTTAACCTGAGTTCATGCTAGTGATATATATTAATAGTTTAGTTCAGTTAAGAGTAATTAAAAATCATTGGTAGGTACCTACTTAATTGTTTTTCTTTGTTAATCACTTCACAAAAAAGACAACTTTTTGATTCATAAATACTTTGCTGTATAGTGTATACCTATATAAACAATTTTTGCTCGTTTAATAAGAGTACATATTTTTCTCCTATGGGATAAATATTCCTAGGTTAGGAGCCACTGTTCTAATATATTTGATTCTTTTTTGATCATGATTATTTAAAGGAATTTCATTATCAGAAGACTAAATTATTCCAATCTCACTTTTAAGACGTCTCTCAATAAGTTAAAACGGATCGAATATATGATACCAAGTATTTACTATTTTATTATGAAATAATAATAATAATTTCCTTTATAATCATTTTATTTTATTCTATGTGACAAAAACAAAAATTACAAAATAAAAGTTATAAAGAAATTTAAAAATTGTATTATTTAATTTAGAGAGCTGAACTGTCTTGAGTAGAGTCCTGCGAAAGCCGAGAAGCCCCATTTCTAGAGCTCTGGAAGAGGTAATTATCAAAAGATGCGTGTGGGGCGCTAATTGTCCTGTTATAATCGAATGAGATTGGGAAAATTTAATTTGATTATTGCATTAAATCATTAAATAAATATTTACGAATCTATACCAAAACATGTGTACTATATTTTACTAACTCTATTAAAAGCCTTCTACTGTTTCGGCAAATGTCATGCCTTTCTAAACTTGAGAACAAATTCTGCTGGGTTCCGCATTTTTCAGCCGCATTTAAATTGTCAATTTCCCGAAAATTTGTGGTCCAAAGCTGGCAACCCTAGTCTTGAATAAAACAGTGAAGTCTAGCTAGGCCTGGCTTAAATAAACTTATCTAATCTAAGTTTTTTCTTCTGTTATTTAAGACAAATTTTAAAATGTTGTAAACTTTTTTAAAAATTATTTTTGAATTCAAAAATTTATCAAGGAGAATGGAGAAATCAATTCAGAATCCAATATGGGTTTTATAAATATTTTATTTAAAAAAAAATATAATAATAATAAAAATAATAATAAAATAATAAGAACAAAGTAATAGTAATAAAAATTAAGTCTTAGGGTGAAGAGTGAAGGGTGATAATATGTGATGAAGAGTTGATGAAGCTGTTGACTCTGTTTTCGCGTCGTCGTCTGCTCTGTCTTCAGTGATGGCCCAAAGAGAGTCCTTCGTGACTACCCAAGGAAAGACTGCTTCCATGTCCAGAAAGCCCTTCGTGACTGCTTGGGGAGCTGCTTCCATGTCCAAGAGAAAGCCCTTCGTGACTACCCAGGGAAAGGCTGCTTCCATGTCCAAGGGAGAGACCTTAGTGACCTTCTGAGAAAGACTGCTTCCATGTCCAAGAGAAAGCCCTTCGTGGCCGCCTCCAAGAGAGAGGCTACCGTGTCCTAGGGAGAGGCCGCTTCCATGACCCAAAGAAAGCCCATGGCCTCCAAGAGAAAGGCTTTCGTGGTGTTGTTCCTTGACGATGAAGGGCACTGGGACTTTAACGGGCACGGGGTAGGGTTGGGGTACATGGACTGGGTAGGGTTGAGGATATGGTACCTTGACTGGAACCTTGACTGGGTAGGGAACTGGCTTCTCAACTGGATAGGGCACTGGTTTCTCGACAGGCACGGGGTAGGGTTTGGGCACATGAACTGGGTAGGGCCGATCGACGGGCACGGGCACCTTCACGGGATATGGCACAGGAACTTGTTTCTCGACGGGCACAGGGTAAGGATGAGGCACGGGCACTTTCACCTCTTTGGTGATCACAATGGGCCCATGATGGCTGAGACCGCCGCCCCCGTAAGAGCCAAGACCCCCGTAGCCGCCGCTCCCGTACGAGCCATGACTCTCGTAGCCGCCGCTGTAGAGGCCTTCATGGCCGAGGGAGCCATGCCCGAAAGAGCCGTAGCCCAAGCCCAGGCTCAAGCCGCGTTTGTCTTTGCTGCTTGCCGATGGGTTCTTGTCTTCGGCTGCGTACACCAGCGCCACGATGACACTAACAACGATCTGTAAACAAATAACTAATTAATGCTCTCAGTCCATAAAACCAGATCTTATTTTTATTTTCTTATATACCAAGCTATTATATTAATTTCTTTATATGCTATAAGAAATTAATCATATAGAAAATCATTATTCGCGTTGTTTTTGACTAACAATAACATTGACAATTTATTTCATATCTTCTAAATGTATACTTTTCATAGTATCAAGTACATAAAAAGTACATAGACTAAAAGACCTTTTATAATGAAATTTCTCGAGAATAAAATGTTCAGTTAGTTTAATGGACAGGACACCCTTGCCAACAGGCAACATTAAAATTGATTTTTATATTATTGATCATTCTTTCGGGTTGAATCAACAATAGTAATAGAAAAATCAATTAAAAATTAGACTGTTTTTTTTTTTTAATACAGAAATATTCATTAATTAATATTCAAATTTCAACACGAGAGGTCCAGTCCGAAAGAATCCCTAAGATTATTAGTCTAACCACTAAAGCTTCAACTAAAAATTGAAGTGGAAACCTAGTCTACTTTGTTAGAAATATTATCAAGGTTGAGGATTAATTAAAATTCCCATTTTTTAGTCAGCTAACTTCATAGCTCGGCGAGACAGTAAAGATACTCTAGTTTAAAATATTCAACCAACTTTTGAAATGATTTGCAAATATTATGTCCCTAACAGTTAATTTTTGGACTCACCAACAGCTTCATCTTAAGTGAATGGAGATAGAAGTGAGTGAGCAACTCAACTGCCTTCTGTTTGGGTGCTCGCACATTTTATATGATTCGGGAGCTTCGCCTAGCCGGCGAAACCCTTTCTCTTCCTCTTGCATCGAACCATATCGGATTATCAGGGTAGAAGCCTCACTTAGACATGAGACAGCCACAGGGCTTGACCAGATACTTCCTGCTGAATCTTTTGGATCTACCTTCACTTAAAAACCACTTTTTCTTAATTGCCAAAATATATTATAATTGATAATTGTATTATTTTTACTACTCTCTATCAAATCTGTACTATAAAAAGTGAAAAAACGTTTATTAAGAATTCTAAATTAAAAATAAAAAAATAAGAAAATAAAAAAATGAGAACCATCGGTTTGGGCTTAAATTTTTTAAGAGTTTGTAACAATATTTAATAGATTCAATAAATCAATACAATATACTTAATATTCTTTTTCAAAAAAAATAAAATATATATTTTTATAAAATTTATACTAAATTAAATAATTTCTCAAAATTTTTTAAATATTTTCTTTCGGGAAAAATTTGATAAAAATTATTATTATTATTTTTTTTTTGAGATAACTAGTTTAAAAAAGGACCTAAAATAATATCTTACGTGCACCGAGGTCAAAAACCATATTCCCGGATAAAAATTTAATCTTTTTTATTTATTTTATATTTTATCTACTCTTATTAAACGAGCAAAAATTATTTGTTTATATATATATTTGTGTCTTAGTTCTATTTTGAAAACGTCTCTACAGATTTTGATGAAACAAATTCTATTAACAAGTTTTGAGGATGAGAAAACGAGCTGTCTAGGACTGGACCTCGACAAATTTAATCTTAATTGATCTTTTCTTAATTAAAGTAATTATTGATAGATGAAAATCTCAATAAAAAAGTTTGTTTACATTTTTTTCAATTATCTTTTATTTTTAATTGATTTTTTAATTTTAAAACCCACTTATAGGTTATAGCAAATATTAATATATATATATATATTAAAATTGGGGTGGATGAGAAGATAGGATGGAGATGAATGATACAACCAATCGACTTGATTGGGGAATAATGGAATTGAAATAATTATCGGAAAAGAGTTTTTTTTATCTAATTAGATTTTTCCTCTTATTAAAAACAAGAACTAAAGATGAATAAGAACACTCGATGGTGGAAAAGTAATCTCCGGAATCGAAGCAAAAAATACAATGTATACATTAATTAATGTAAAATAATTGGTTTAATAAATTAATTAATTAGGGTGGATGAGAATGATGGAATTGGAATAATTATTCGAAAAGAGGTTTTTTTACTTAATTAGTTTTTTCCTCTTATTAAAAGCAAGGACTAAAAAGATGATCAAGGACAGTCGATGGTGGAGAAGGTAATCTCCGGAGTCGAACCTAAAATACAATGTATACATTAATGTAAAATAATTGGTTTAATAAAAAATAAAAAAAAATATATATATATATATTAAAATTAGGGGGGAGAGGGTGGGAATCAATATGGAATTGGAATAATTATCGGAAAAGAGGTTTTTTTTTTATTTAATTATTTTTTTCCTCTTATTAAAAACAAGGACTAAAAAGATGATCAAGGACAGTCGATGGTGGAGAAGGTAATCTCCGGAGTCGAAGCTAAAATACAATGTATACATTAATGTAAAATAATTGGTTTAATAAAAAATAAAAAATAAAAAAATATATATATATTAAAATTAGGGGGGAGAGGGTGGGAATCAATATGGAATTGAAATAATTATCGGAAAAGAGGTTTTTTTTTTATTTAATTATTTTTTTCCTCTTTTTAAAAACAAGGACTAAAAAGATGATCAAGGACAGTCGATGGTGGA